>CAJJDN010000086.1:42540-59360 GCA_905182985.1 Paramecium sonneborni | reverse complement strand
AATCTCTCTAATTATTATACGATTTTATTCCAAATAAATCCAACTTCATTTATAAGGTTTTTCCCTTTTTTTTAAAGTAGAGAGAACTTTTCAAAATAATCAAGCAAAGTCTGTTTTGTTTAAATATAAGAAAATTATTTTAAGTAATCTTACTTCTGCTTATCATCAAAACTTAAAATTCTTAATTCTTTATATTTTGTGAAATCTAATAGTGCTTCACTGCAAAACCATTGTCTATAATTTGTGCTATTTAATTCAAACACTTCAGATCTTGTTGTAGTAATTATTTTTGGATATTTTAAATTATAGATTCTCTATTAACCCTGAGTTAATTCGCTTAAGTTTTATAATTACTGTTTCCAATTCTTTAATTTATTATTTTAGATTAAATTAATTTAATTATTACTTAATTCATCAAAGCTATCAAGAATGAAAACAACTGCTACTTTACCTTCTTCAACAAGTGTTTAGAAAGCTTGAATTTATCTCCAATCAAAATTATAATTACTTGTAGCTAAGGTTTCTTCGACAGCTCTTAAATATGGATCTTTTAAGCTAGCTAATTAAATAAAAATTGGAACAATAGGTATTTATTCTAAATCTCTCGACCATTCATCTAAATTTAATTATTAATATTAAAGCCATATATATTCTTCTATTTTTTTAGCAGCTACACTTTTGCCTGATCCTGCAGGACCATGAATCAATAAAGAATCTTTGGGTTATTATAAAAACTCGTCAATTTCACCTTTATTTTAAAATACATCATTAAAAAGAGTAGTTTCATCATCTTCATCTTTAAAATTTTCCTTCAACTCTTTTGTTCTTAAATTAACATAAACATTATTAAAATCATTCATAATCTTTTATTATAAAATAGATTACATCCTAATTTCTAATAATTGTTTTGGAGTCTTACCAGTTAATTGTTTAATATCTTAAACCATCTCATCTATTTTATTTAGCATTTAATCTAATTTATTGTGAATTTTATTTAAATCTTATCTAATTTCTCTTAAAAAATTGATTGTTATACCTAAAGCATCACCTATTTGATTTACATTCATTATTTATTATTCAACTTGTTCCTCTAATTATTTGTGTTCTTTTAATAATTATTCTCTCTTTCTGTCTGTCTCAGCATTTTAAATATTAAATTGTAGTTATTCTAATTTATTTATTTAACTAGCTAAATCTTTTTTTATCTAACTTTATATATCTGGCCAATTCTTAGAAAAACCTTAATACATTTGTTATATTATTTATTTATTTTTAAGTGTCACTAATATTTTTAAATCTGTCTCTTTTGCAGCTATTAAGATTAGCAATTTTTATATCGCTTATTTATTCTAATCTTGTAATTGATTTTCTAATTAAATGCATTAAAATAAAAATCCTTCCTTTACTCTCCAAGAGTTACCTTTTATGTAGTCAACAACTTAAGAAAAAATACTTTGCTTACATAATTTTAAAGAAGCTTAAGATTAATTTAGGGTTTGTTAAAATATAAAACTCATTTCATCTTTTATAAATTTTTCTAGTTCAATTGGATTTTGATTAATCACATATAATTAAGTGGAAAATTTTTTGCAAAAGACATCATTTTAGAGATTTTTCAATTTCTCAATAATTTCTTAAAATTTATTCTATAGATTTTAAATCTAATTTTCACATTAAGAATTTATAGTTTATTTCTACTTCATAGATTTCATTAAATCTACCAAATCTTACAAAGTATCAAGATCAGAAAAATCAATTGATTATTACACCTACACTAATAACTTTTTAAAATTATCAGCCAAATCTTATAATTCAGATGGATTTGGTTTTTTTTCATCAATACTTTCGCTCAATTCAGTCAATCCTCGCTCCAATGATTCTTTTAAATTCTTAAATAGCTATTCAATACTATCAATATAATCTAATGTAGATTTTTTTATTAGAGTTTAGATTGTTGAATCTAATTGATTTTTTTAATTATTTCGAGCACGCACTAAAAATTCATTAAAATTATTCAATTCATTAATGAATTAAGCTTTAATCTCACTATTTTTTTAGATTAGTAATTCCTATTAAATAACTGATACTTATATTTCTATTTCCTTTACTTTTTCAACATATTCAGTATTGGTTAATAATTCTATTTTATCTTTGACAATCACTAATCGATCAATTTGAGATTACAGTTTATTATAATTTGATTTAAAATTTTACTATGTTTTAGATTCTTTTTTACTTACTAATTCAATTAGTAATTCCAATTTTTTAAGGAAGTCAAAATTATAATTAAGAGTTGAGTTAATTGATAGAATTGAATAATTAAAGATAGAGCAAAAAATATTAAAAATTCTACCTATTTTTGTATCTTTTATTTAATTTAATAAGATCTAGTTTTCTGTTTCAAGCAATTTAATAAATTAATTATATTGATGAATCTAGTATTAGAAATACTCATCCAAGTCAAATTTTTAATTGAATTTAAACTCTATTTTTTATTTTTTTTCAATTTTTTCAAATTCCTCTAAAGTTAATCTATCATAGAGTAGAGTTTTTAGGTTAAAAAATTAATCACATTAAAATTTAAGAATTGAATAAATTGAATGAAGATATTCAAAATTATTGATCTAGCTCTAGTTAAACTCTTCAATTAATTTGTCAAATACTAATTTTATATCTATTTCTGTAGTTTACTTTGTGATAATAATTTGTTTATTTATAATAAAGTGTTCAGCTGTAAGCAAAGATGTGAGTAGCTCTACCTATTAATTCCAAGATTAACAAAATTGAATAGAATTGATAAAAAAATTTAGCTATTCTTAAAAGGATTGTTCTGAAATTTTTTATAAGTTGATATTATCTTATGGCATTTTTTTTTCAAACTTCTTTTGGTAATTAATTGATTATTCTTTTGCTAAGTTTCTTTATTAAAGCCAATTCATGAGGTTATCAAAAATATTTATTTTTTTATCAAATAGCTTTTTGGATTATATTTATGAATAATTGTATAAAAATGCTTGAAAACAATTATCATATATTGATACTTATTATTTATTGAATTCATCAGATTTTAACAAAAGGGGAGCTATTGTTTCAATAATATTATTAATATAATCAAGTGAAATTTAAAATTTGTTAATATCATTAAGTAAGGATTAATATTATTCTTAAGTTAATATTAAGTGATATTAGAAGTCTTCAAAGCTCATAGTATTAGGATCTATTTGATAATAAGCAACTAGGAATGTTTAAAATTTATTTATGAATTCATAAAAATTAAAGACAATTTTTTCAAAAGGAATTTATCTTAAAGTTTAAATCATCCTAAAATAATCTTGATTTGCTTCATTATCTAGGTTTATTATATCTTTTGTTGAATCTAATGAATAGTAGCCAATGAATTTAGGAATTACTTAGTTTCCATTCATAAAAAAGTTTTGAAGATTTTGATATTGTCTTAAAATGTTTTATAATTTAATCCCAAAATTGGATGAAGATTCTTTGGCAATAATTTCAGCAATTTCAAAATCTTTATGAACAACATTTATCAAATTTTCAGATTAAGCTTGTTCCCATGTTATTACTTAACTTGATTCTGATTATAAACTCATAAATTTGATTTTAGTTATTAATGGTTTAGATGACATAAGTTCACTTGCCATCTTTATCCAAGAATATTAAACTGCCCAATCACTTCCTTTTTTAATAATATTTTAAAAATTAATATTAATTCTTTCTTCTATATCATGAAAAATAACCCCTGCTTTAATACTCATCAAGATATTCCATTTTAATTGTTCTAAATATAGGCAATTTTAAAATTGCTCCATTGACTATTTCTTTTAGAATTATTGATATAAAAAAAGAGCTCCTTTAGAAATTGAACTCAATAAATCAGGTGAAGGTTTTAAACTAACAGCCGAATTGAAAATTTCCTTTAGAATACCAAAGGCACAATCATCACGTTTTTAAATCTCCTCTTAAGTTGGAATATATTCTATACAAGCTTTAATTAGACTTAGCTCATAATTCAATGCATTATAAAATAATTATGTTTCTCCATTTTCAGTTAATTAATTATTTATAACATTCGATAATTATATCCATTTATCTATTTATTTTTAATAGCTTCTTTCATTTGAATTAGTATAATATATGAATATCAACCTGACAAAGGAGTTACAAATTTTTAATATTGATAGAGTAATCAATCTATCCCATTAGATTGTCATTGACGCTAATTCTAAAAAATACTAAAGTGCTCTTTCTATAATTTATTTGTGTTTTTTCAATAACTCTATTTGAAATTAGAAATAACAAAATAAGGATTCTAGCTCCTAAAGCCAAGTTATGTTTCTACAAAGAACACCTTTTCCTTCTTCAGTGCTCATTATCTCTTTTATGTGTTCTATCTACTCTAACTTTTTATTTAAGTGAATGAGAAATCCATTTAGAAGTGTTGAGTGTAATTATGCTTCCATCTAAATATTTTGAGGTATTCCTTAAGAATTTTTCGATGAAGAAAAGGCAGATCCACCTCCTCTTAAACATTAAACTTATTAAAGATGCAATTTTAAAAAATTTTGTTTCATATTTTTATTAAAAAGAAATATATTTATTTGTTGAGATTTATCACGATTTTTTGTAAATTGAATTTTAATTTATTAATGTTTATGAATGAATATGATTAATTCCCTCAAATAAAAAATTAGTTATATATAAATTAAACAATAAAACCAAGAAATGTAATATCGTACTCTTACTGATAAAAATGAAGTTTTTGGTCATTTAGATTTATTTCTTTTGTAATTATCTTATAGATTATATTTAGATATTAATGTCATAAATATTTTAAAATTATATAATGATAATTAAAAGAAATTAATAATATTCATAAAAATTCTAAAATTATAATCATTAATATACAATCATACTATTTTTGGGTTTTTAATGATATTCAGATGGATTCTATATAATAATTTTTTATTAGAAATGAATTAAAATTAAGTTCTAAGTCGGCTTTCTTGCAAGGATATTAATGATTATAGTTTTATTAAGATGCTAGGAACAGGATCTTATAGTGAAGTGTTTTAGGGAAAGAACAAAAGAAATGGAGAAGAAACTGCAATCAAAGTAATTGATAAGGTTTTTTTAGCAAAAGTAATAATAAATGTAAATCTATAGTAAAATAAAAGTCACTTGATCTATTTAGAATCTAATGCTTTAATGTCTATAAATCACCCTGGGGTTATAAAATGTTATGCTACATATGAGTCTAATACAAAGTTATATCTCTCTTTAGAATTGATGAATTGTGGCACATTCAGAGATTACATCAAAGGTAGTAAATAAGTTATTCATTTTAGGGAAGTAACTAACAATGAAAGAGATTTAATTTTATGCTGCTTAAATGGTTGTCATTTTAGAACAAGTTCACAAAAAGGGAATAGTTCATAGAGATGTTAAAGTATCATTAACTAATATACCTTAGCCAGAGAACTTGATGATGACAAAAGATAAATTCTTGAAATTGATTGATTTTGGAGCTATTTTATTATTTAAAGGAAAGGATGTTACTAAAGAAGAATCTGATATAAAGTTTTGTAGAAAATCTAGTTTTTGTGGAACAGGAGAATACTTGTCTCCAGAGTTACTTGATAAAAATTGTTGTGGTCCTTAATCTGATTTATGGGCTCTTGGAGTGATGATATATGAATTATTTACTGGAAACACTCCTTTTTAAAGTGACATTGAATATATTATGTTTTAAAACATTTCTGATAAAGAACCAAATTATGATTTAATTAAAGATCAAAATGCCCTTGATTTTATATAAATGCTATTAACCAAAGATGCAGGTAGAAGATTAATCGAAGCTATTGAGAATGATTGTAATTATTCAATATTAAAACAACATCCTTTCTTATCTAATGTTAATTTTGATAACTTATGGTAAAAATAAACAGAAATCAATGAATAGCCTAAATTTGAAAGAAAAAATGTATTATTCTTTATTTATTATCTAAGCATATAAGAGCAAAAACTACCTTAGTTAATGATGGTATATCTTTGATTTTAAGTGGTATTGTAGACAAACATTCAGGAGTGTTTATGTTTGGACAATACACTCCGAGAACTATGTAACTTATTTAAAAACATTTCTCATAAGAACTCTTTTATTATAATCCATATAAAAAGAAAAATGTAAATTATTTTTTAATATCATAGCATCAAATCTAATTGATTGGTGCTAAATGCAAACTTGCAAATGATGGTGAATTTGTCATCATTAGCGATAATAAAAAATTGTTCTTTAGATAAAGAGAGCATCCAGCTACATAGTGGGTAGCCTTAATTAATAATGCTATCTCTTATAACAAATAATTTTAATAATGAGCAAAATGATAAAATGATGCTTATATTTAACAAAATAAAATAATTAATATTTATTTATTCATTCATATAAAAAATATAAGATAGTTTATAAATATGTATAAAAATAAATTTTATTTTATTAAATAAAATCAACCTAATAAAATAATTTGAAAAGAATCACATTACTATAAGGAATTTTTATATTCCGAAAATAACTTTAATATAATTTAGATTTTATTAGTATCATGTATGTCTTATTTTAATGTAATCTCATCTAAGATTAAGATATATTAAATTAATTATATTTTTTAATATATATATATATGAGAAAGTAAAACACCTTAAATAGAGATATAGGTATAAAAAATATTATAGATATATCTGTGGTTTTCTTTTATATTTTTTTTTATATGTAATTTTTCGCATATTCATTTAAATTATGAAAAATGAGTAAGTAATAGGGAAATAAAGTTATTTCATAACTATAAAACCTTATAAATTTAATAAAGATATAAGTTCTTTGTTGTTCTTAAAATAAGAAATAAAATAATGTGTTATTTAGGTGGTTATTAGATTCTTTAATGAATTTTTTAGATGGAGAATAAATTAAATAAATAAAATAGCCTATAATATAGCTCTTTTTTGATTATATATAAGGAAGATTAATATCTTTTTTTTATTAATTATTTTTTATTTTAATAATGGCAAGAAGAGGTCAATAACCACCACCTTAACAATAATAAGCTCCACCAGCTCAAAAAAATTAAGCAGGAAAATTCAACCCTGCTGAATTTGTGAAACCAGGATTGACTGAAGAAGAAGTTTTGGAAATAAAAGAAGCTTTTGACTTATTTGATACAGATGGGTATGTATTATTTAGATAATATTAGTACATAAACAATTGATCCAAAGGAATTAAAGGCTGCAATGACATCATTAGGATTTGAAGCCAAAAACCAAACAATTTATTAAATGATTAGCGATTTGGATACAGATGGAAGTGGACAAATAGATTTTGCTGAATTTTTGAAATTAATGACAGCAAGAATTAGTGAAAGAGATTCTAGAGCTGACATTCAAGTATCTAAAATAATAATACTTTTCATTAGAAAGTCTTCAATCTTTTTGATTCAGAAAGATCTGGTGTTATCACTTTGAAGGATCTCAGAAAAGTAGCAAAAGAATTAGGAGAAACAATGGATGACTCCGAATTATAAGAAATGATTGATAGAGCTGATTCTGATGCTGATGCTTAAGTGACATTTGAAGATTTCTATAATATTATGACCAAAAAGACATTTGCATGATTCAAATCAATAATACATAATAATATAAAAATACATAAATTGATAACTTCATTATAAATATTAAAAGTTAATAAAAAATATTTGAACACTTTTATGTTCAATTATTATTTTCTTGTCCAAGATCAATATAAAAAGCATGAATAAAACTAATCATTTTAATCCTTTTTACTAAAATTTGTTCAAATCAATCAAACTGTAATTAATGATTATAAATTTTGTGTTACTTCATATAATCATTAATTACTCTTTCCCATCTATATCTTTTGAGGGGTTTTTAATAATGATATGTCATAAAAATTATCTAAAACTGTTGTATAGTCTTAATTTTTAAATTTACCTTTTTTTTATGTGAAGTTCAAATTTAAAAATACACAAGTTGATCAATTAGAAATTGAAGAACAAAGTATTTATTACAGTAAATAAATCATATGTTAATTTTTTTACTTCTTTTCTCTTACAATTAATTTGATAAAAAGGTCTTAGACAAATTAAATAGAAGTATTTAAGTCTTTTGTTTATTTTAATTTGATAATAAGATTAAAGATAGAAAAATAATAAAAAAGTTATTCCATTAACCTCACCAACCCTTGGCAATCATATTCAATTAATAACAAGATAATCTACAAAATTTAATATTTTTATTGATTTACTTCTTATAATTAAATTATTGCATCATTTTCAATAGAATGAAGAAAGTTTTGCATTACTACCTTAAACAAAGAAATAATATATATAGTCTTTTTTTGACAAAAATATTACATAATCATATAATTACATAGTTCGTATTAGTATCTTTAATAAAATTTTAAATTAATGCAAAAGTAAATTATATAGTATTTATGGATTGTGTAATAATGATTCATTAAAAAATGAACTAATTTATAAAATTAAAATAATATATACAAAAAATTTCAATTCCAAACTAACACAAAAAATACATATATTTATAGAAGGAATAAGGATAAAAATATTATTAATAATAGTAATCATAAATTGATGAATTCTTTTTTCATCATGTAATTTCCTTTCATTTTTTATGGTTCTTCAGCAGCAGAGTAATAATTACTAATTCCAGGGATATAAGAAAAAGGATCAGCAACTTTATTACTAAATATTAAATCTAGATATAGCTGGTCAGCTATATATTCTTTAAATATAATTTAAGATTCTTCCTCAGCTATTATTGAATCTCTTAAATCTTTTATTTTTATTTTGGATTATTTTTCCCTATCTCTTAATTCTATCAATTTTTTTAGTCCCTTAGGAATGATCTAATTTTTGGAACTATATTTTTATTTTTTAATCCATTTAACTATATTGTTTCCAATCATTTTAGGGAAGTTCTTATAATTGATGTCTTCTTCTTTTATTTTGATCGTCTCAAACTTTGTCATTGAGGTTGGTTATATTTGAAATGAATTACTAGGCAATAATTGCTCAACATCATCAAAATTATCTTATTCTTATTAATATTCATTAATGCAAGAATCCTGGTTGAACAGTTCAAAATTATGGGGGATCATTTACAATACAAATTGATAATAACCTTTAATTAAATTGATCATGAATTTAAACATCTCTAATTCTATTATTTTTAAAAAGTTTGAGATTATTTTATAAAAAAAAAAATAATAATTTTCATTAGGTAATATAGCTACTAACCATTTTATCAGGTACAAAACTAGCAGCATAATAATTACATATTCCGGGAATATAGGGGAAAGGATCATTAATTTTAGAACTAAAGATTAGATCTAATAACAATTAATTTTTGAAATAAATTTGAAACAATCTCCTAGATTCCTCATCATATTGACATGCATTTCTTAAATCTGAAATTTTGAATCCTACTTGTTAAGGTTAATTCTTTTTTTTTATTAATTATTGTATTCCTTTAGGAAATCTTTTTAGATTTTGAGTAGCAAATTTACAAAAATTATTTCCTATTAATTTAGGAAAATTCTTTAATTTCTTCTCTTTCATCGTTTATTTTGCTATTGGCAATTGCATTTCAATTGATGATTTACAAAATTTCTTATTTTTAGATTAGATCTTTTATAAACTTGGGTTTTCTTTTTGTAACTCACCTAAAGAGTTGGTTTAAGGTACATCTTCAAAAGAAATCATTTTTTTAAATTAAAATTATGGTTATTAGAATTTATACAACAAATGTTTTTCTATTAGGAAAATTAAAATATATGATTAATAATTTTTGTATTAAATTTTTATACATTTTATTGTTAAAGTTCTAACATTAAATATGATAGTTACAACTGTGTAATAATACTTTTATTACTTAAATACTTACCATTTTAGAGGGTTTGTCTATTTAATTTCCATTCATTTAATCATTTTGTAAAAATTATCTTTTACTCATACAAACATTGAATGAAAATCAACTTCCAAATATTTTTAGTTTTTAATTTTATTTTAAATTGAAATCTCTCTTTCATTATGGTATACATGGATTTGTATAAGATTGTGATAAAAAAATTAATATAAAAATGTTTTAAGTAAAAAAGTTGAGTAGGGAAAAGGTATTCATATAGAAAATAAAATGGAAAATTTTCATCCATATTGTATAAATAATTTTTGATTTTAAATACTTATAGTTGAAAAAATATTAATAATAAAGCATAATGAAATTTATATATTTAGTCATTTTGGGAATAGCGATAGTTGAGAGTCGTAATTCTTTTTCTTTTTTATTGAATTCAGGAGAAATTTATAATACAACTCTGAAATTCAAAACAAATTACGCTATAAGTTAACTAAGTTTGAGATGTGATGTAAAGATTAGATTTATTTTAGAATCTTACTTATGATGCTTGGAGGTCTTATGGTTATTAGGATCTTGAAGTATCTCCAGAGTAACGAAGAGCTTTTTAGTGTTCAGACACAAATTTTACACTTTCAGTCTCTAATGATTTTAATCAAAATGAAATTGTTATCTCAGTATATGATGCTTACTACTACAAAGAGATTGCAAAATTCAATTTTCTATCAGATAATATTTATGTTCCATAAATTACTTTATAATAAAACTAAGCTGATTTAAAGTCTCTTTTTTATGTTGATAATGAATTTAAAATTACAATTTATAGTCCTTAATAAATCTATATGGAGATAATAAAGTGTTCAAATTCAAACAGTCATCTTACAGTAAAAGGATATGATTCAAATTATCTTTATCATAATTTATCTGAAATGTCATACAAAAATGCATTTTATGATGTAGTATAAACTTAGCAAGGAGATTATTATTATTATTACAGATTATCTTAAAGTTCCTATTCTACACCTGATGTTTTTATCAAAGTAAATTATTGTTTTATTTTATTAGTATTAAATTGCTTCATACGTTGATTTCAATAATATCAAGGAATATGCTAATAAATATTACTATGTGATGGGATCTGTATCTTCATAGAAAATACGTCTTTAAGTACCAACTATTTAAGTATTGAAAAGTGAAAATGTGGAATTCCACATTGTTGTGAGTAATGATAATTATGAGGGAAACTATTTACCTTGTATTTAAGGTGATTAATCTCTCTATACTTAATATGGATCAATTTATCATTCTGACTTTAGTATATTTACTTAAAATCAAAATTATGGAAAATAAGAAATAGAGATAAATTTTCCTAATTAAGAATCTGGATGGTATAATGTAAGAGTTACTGCAATAGTTGATCATGGCTATATTAAATAGTCTATTCCTTTTGAAAAATTCTAAGTCTATTAAAGTTATATAATATTTCCAGATACATTATTGGTTCATATCTTAGCACCAATAATCATTGCTTGTATATCTTTAATAGGTTTGATTGTAGGAGCATGTAAATTTTCATCTAAAAAGAAAAAGTTATAATAATAGGAGTTATTATAATAATATTAAAATAACCTATAAATCCAAAGTCATCCTTAATATTGATTAAGATATAAATACAATATTTATTTATAATAAATTTACTCAAATTATACTTTTATTATGGAGAAATATATAAATAGAATTTCATTTTTTCTCAACATTAATTATTAGATTCTTACACCCTTTTGAAAAAATAAGGGTTTCATCTATATAAGTAACTATTTAAATCTTCTAAAAAACCTTCAATAAAAAGTAATAAATAATCTGGTAATCTCCCTGCTTTCCAACAGGGAAGTTATTAAAGAGTATATTCATATTAATTAAATTAACAATATATTTTTATATAAATACTTTTTGTAACATTATTTGTTGATTCACAATAGGTTTGAATATACTTAACTTAAAATATATTGGAATAAGCAAAAAGTGATATTTAATCTTCAATATTATATTTTTTATTCTCTAACAATTTCTCTACTTATTCAAAATTTAACTTCAATAACTCCTCCTATTTAAAATATTTCTTTTAAAGGATTACATTTCTATGAATTTTATTTCAAATTAATGCTTTTATTATCCATTAAAGAAATTTAATGCTTACCAAATGGACAAATTTTATTGGTAACTAATTTTTGTTTAAATCAATTCTTAACTTTATTTCAGAAAAAAATAATTATTTACAAAAAAAAAAGAAAATTCTGAATTCTTTATTTTTATTTATAATATCTTAAATTTCATATAAATTTCATATAATATATATGTTATAATAAATTAACAAATTCAACTAATGATTTATATTATATTCCATTTTATAATTATTAAAATGATTAGTTAGATATATTTTCTAAGATTCTTAACTAAAATCAAGTAATTTGATTTATATGTTTTTAATTTTAATAATAATCAACGAAATTTGATTAACAGTAAATCCTTTTTTATAAAAAAATATTTGCCTGATATTATATTATGAATTGTATAAAACTTATAAAAAATAAAATCATCAAAATATGAAACGTCGTCCATAAAGTGCTATTATATCAAAAATTGTAAAAGAGAGATAAGAATCAGGAATAAATACGTAAGAATATTGTTCTAGCAGAGTTCATAATTAATATATTCCTAAAAACCAACACCATAATAGATTGCACCTAAAGAATATTTTGAAGATCAAGAGCAATTGTATTTCGCAAACTTATAATTGAAATAATAGTACAATGAGTTAAAGTTTGAAAATTCGAGACTAAAAGCCTTTGTAGCCTAATTAAAAGTACTGATGAAATTTACATAATTAGAAATAAATTGTAAAAATAGAGAAAGTAGATAAATTTTAAGTAAGTTGTGATCCACTTGGAGTTGTTTAAAATGGAGAAGGAAGCATTGTACCTATTTTAAAAGCTAAAGTAAAGGAATAGCGTAATTAAATTGAAGAATTATAAACTGATTTACATTAACAATATAAGTCTGTTAAATTGACTAAATTATCAGAATTATAAAGAGAGATTCATAATTAATAAAATGAAATTATCAAATTAAAATAAGTGATTTCATCTGCTCTCAATATTACTGATTAAGAGTAATATTATATATAATTTATTATAGTTTAGTCAATGATCCAAATGTTATTGAAAAACTATCTAAATTTACAATTACAGTACATCAACAAGAGAATTCAAT
Organism: Paramecium sonneborni; assembly: GCA_905182985.1. Lineage (NCBI taxonomy): Eukaryota > Ciliophora > Oligohymenophorea > Peniculida > Parameciidae > Paramecium > Paramecium sonneborni. The sequence goes on along the minus strand of CAJJDN010000086.1, from coordinate 46,133 downwards.
TCAACAGTTAACAAAATAAAATGATTAATTAAAATTAGAATATCAGAAAATGTCTAATGATAATGCAAAATTGTTGGAAGAAATGAAATAATTGAATTTTGAGAAAATTAATTACAAAAAATAATTGGAAGAATAAACAATTACTGAAAATGAAATCTATTAATAAAAGAAAAGAGAATTTCTAGAAATGAAATTGTCGTAAATATATTAGTATATCATTAAGTGCTACTTTAAAATAGTTGGATACATTAAAAGGGGAATTATCTTTATATGAAAATAAATCAAAATTGTTATAGAAATAAATCAAAGATTAAGAAAAGGAATTTAAGTAGACAATAATGGAATTATAAAAATCAAAATAAAATTTAGAAGATTAATGTTACAAAAAAGATGTCATTATGTAATTTAGATGATAATACTTTAGATAAGATTTAAATGATCGCATCAATATTATGGATTTACTAAAATAAAAAAACTCTCCAAAACCTTCTGATTCTCCACTTACTTAATAACAAAATAAAACATTCTTTCCTCCTACAACTTATAGGGATTAAATGACTTAATTTCCTGAAAATCAAATATCTGATATCAATAGGGATCTTAATTCTAGGCCTATAAGTAAAAATAAATTGGAACAGTTATTTTAATAATTAAAATTTAAAATAATTTCTTAAAAATTAACTAAAGATAGAATTCATTTTACATTTCATAATAAAGAATTCATATAATTAGGGGAAGCTATTTAAATTTTTATGAATGCTCCATATAACTTTTAGAAATCTGATTCAATAATACTTTGTAGATACTTTATTGGAGAGGATTAAGGATTTTCTAATTAAATCTAATGGTAAGACACATAAGAAGTTAGAGAGATTATTGATTAATTTTATAATCATCCAAAAATAAAATCTGAATATGTATTAGATAATTTTATTAATTTAGTTGACATTTTAGACTATTTTGAAATAGAATTATTTTTGTAAAGCACTAAATTAGAAATTGATTTAAAGTAATATAACAAATTAAATATACAACAAAGATGATCTGATTTTACTATTAAAAAATAAATTTAGTTTTACTTATGAACAAATAGATTATATGTTGATGATGAATTATTTATATTCAAATGAAGTAGAATATATCAATTTTAACTATTTAAGAAAATTAATATAATAAGAATGTGATCTATAAGCTACTCTTCACAATTTAACATATTTTAGTCATGATACCATTAGATTTATTCCAAAAAAAGCAATTAAATTTTCATATTCAGATGATGAAGAATTTAATAATCCTGTACTTGAGAACAATAATTTAAACTCTATAGAAAAATAAAAAGATGATTCAAAAAATTTAATAAAACCACCTGAAATATCAAATTAAATTTAAAACATTATTACAAGTGAACAATATTTAACTTTCTCATGTATTTATATATTTTGATAAAATAGAATTTAAAAATAATGATTAATAACTAAAAAGTTCTGAATCTAGAAAACCTAACAATCATAATTATAACAATAGTGATATTTTCTAATATAGCTAATCAATACTACCATAAGCTACTTTAAAAAAACCATCTGATATGATGTAATAAATCACATAGGATAATTCGATTTAATTTAATATTACAAATTAATTTTAATCTCCTTAACAAAATAAAAAAAAAATCAATCAAATAACTGAATTCTATCCAGGAAAAGAAATTTTAGATTAAAGAAACATCCAATATAATATAGATAATGATACATAAATTACTGATGTTAATAAAAAAGAAGATGATTATTATGAAGAAATTTTAGAGGAATACATCGAAGAATTGTGATTAATATATAAAAATAAAATTTTATTATTATTATTTAATAAAAAATGAATTTTTATAATTAATTGACCGGTATTATTAATGTATACTTATGATATTAATGAAATAACAAACTCTTAAAATTATATTATATCTATTTCCAGAATGTATTTCTATTATTTATGTATTAATTGATTGCTTAATGGAAATCATGATAAGTCATTGAGTGGTTTACTATAAAAAATTATAAATTTATTACAAAGATAAGGAGCTAAAATTATTTAATAATTAAAATAGCATTAATTAAATAATTGAAGTAGAGTTTTTTATGATACTTTCTATGTCAATAATATTTTTGATATATTTTATAAATAAGTAGCCTTATAATTATTAAATTTTGAAACATTATTAATCATAATAAGATTTGTGACACTTATCTTGATCATCAACCAGAAATTTAAGTAAATTAGATTTTTTATTTAAAATAAATGTTTAAAATTTTTGGTAGGATTGAAATTTAACAAATTTAGACTGAAGCATATTATGTTACTGGTAGATCAAAAAAGTAAGCATAAATAAAAAGTTTGAATAATACATTTTCAAATGAAGTTATAATTGAATTACTTTCTGAAAAATTAGAATCTTATAATTTAACTATCTATGTTAATTCTTTTGTCTAATATTAAAATTTGACTTAAATTCCGGTAACAAATTCCATAAATGCTTAATTCTATCCAAACCCAATTGTTTGTGAACTTAAATTGTACGATAATAGTGTAATAAAATGGTGCTCAGATATAACCTGTCAATAATATTTGAGTGAAATTCCTGATCTCCATATAAATGACATATTTGTAATAGAATAAATTGTGACTTTTTATAAAAGAGCTGTTAATTTTTATTTGACCAAACCAACAGTCTGGTATCATGGTGATGGTTTAAATATGAAAGCAAAAATTATGAGTGTGAATAATGAAAACAAAGGAAAAGTTATTATCTAAATAATAGCTCAAATTGCATGGAGAAAAGTAATGATAAATGTTACTTCTTTTTTATCTTCAAAATAATAAGACGAAGAATCAACTCTAGATATCTCTACTAGTAGCGATTTGATTGAATGTATCAAATATGAAGGATAAGAATCATGTGCCATATGCACTTAAGAATGTTAAGTTAATGGATTTGCTAAAGATGGTTGCAATTATTGTTCATTTTCTATTTTAAAAGAATTTGTTTTCTTGGTCATTATGTTATTCTTTATCATTTGACTTTTTAAAATAATTTGATTTAATAATTTATAATATCTATTGCAACAAACAAATAATTATGTTACTTAATTCTATAAAATTGATTAATTTCAAATTGGATCAGCTAAAGTAAATCGCCACTTGAGATATACAGATGTAGTTCTATTAATGATGTAATATAAGTATCGGAAAGAATCAACAATACAGTATATGAGATAAGTTTTCATATAAAGTAACTCACATTCACTATTGATTTACCAGTAAGACCATCAAGCAACTTAAAAAAATTAATCGAGACTAATTAATTTAAATTTATGTATTAAATGTTAATTAATCATATTTAAAAATATGTATTTCATTAACTTTATTTATAAAACAAAAATTATTATATATAAATCAGTTGTAAAAAATTAGTATATCTATTTTATTTATTAAAACAAAAATTATTTATTAATCTTTCTGAAATGAGTATTGAATTTAACAATAAAAGCTAAATTATCATCTTTTACAAAATTTTATTTTATAAGCTTATTTAATAAATATTA
>CAJJDN010000086.1:0-41300 GCA_905182985.1 Paramecium sonneborni | reverse complement strand
ATATAATATATATATTTAAATAATGTTTTATCAAATCATTTATTTCTTGATTTCAATTTTTAAGGCTTTATTCACGCTTAAAATATTATTGGATATTATAATATAAAATAAGTGTTACAGCATCTTTTGTAGCTAATAAGAATCGTTGGGATGATCCCTAAAATAGATAGACAAATTTTTAAGTTTTGAGTATTTAATTTGAACAATGAATAAAATTTTTGTATCTAACAGGTTTGTGATTAAAATTAAGAGAATCAGCCTTCATTATCATCATAATTTTGAAAAAAGGAAAAGAGATTATATGAGATACAAAAGTTAGAACTTAAACCCAAAATAATTAACCTATGAATGGAAGTGCTTAAATGATCTCTTTAGTATTATCATACATACCAAATTAGAGACCTCTAAAGATCATTATTTGAGAGATACAAGAACTAAGACCTTTGTAAAATCCAAATATTCCGTCATTTTTAAATATTTAAAAAGTACAATCTCTCCAAGAGATATCAAATCTTTTTGCTATTTTTTATAGATATTTAGTTCTTTAGATTACAAACTCATATGGATAAATAACTAGCATTGTTGAAACACCAGCCAGGCTTCCTAAAAATAAATTCTTTAGGTTTTAATAATAATTAGCTAAAATAGTGTTAGTTTTACCTTTAGTAAATAATACTTGTGAATAAGCATCTTTAAAAGCAAAGGCTAATGCTTAATGTGGAATATACTTAACAGTATTTGTAAAAATACCTCTAAAAAGATGGGATAAATTCTAACATAATTTTTATATCAATACTTTCTATTCATTATTTTGGAATATTGTAGTTGGACAATTTTCTATTGGAGTAAAAAAACCACTTGAAATTAAAGAGGATGTTGTTGCAATAAATAGATCAATAATAAAATCAGACATAATTTTAATGATTTACTAAACATCAGATCGTTTATTAATTATGGTAATGTAAACTATTAAATATTATTAAATGTAATATATATAATAAAATTTTCATTAAAATTAAAGCAAAAACTCTTCTGCATTATATATTTTGTTTCCACCATAAATTATTTGTTTGTTGATGCTTTTAGCAAAATCGTTTAATTCAGCATATTCATTATAGCATGCACCATCACAAAAACAAACTAATATTCCTTTAATTGTTGATAATAAACCAAATTCTAATCTCTAAAATAGAATGGAAATATACAGATATATTTTTGACTCTTGAATCATACATTGTTAAAATAGATTATAGTTCATCGATCTTTAATTCATTCAAAAATAGATTCTCTAACATTTATACAATTGCAGATTTCTTTCCTCCTATCAAAATTGGATTAAAAATATACTTTATAATAAAAAGTTTTAAAAATTTTTTAAAAGACCTTTTCCAGAATTGGGCATCTTGGATGTAATAGCAGCAAATAATGATTTATATACACTTTATTATTTATTATTTTAATTAGAAGCTACCCTTTATTTGAAATTAGAAAGAATATTTTAATATTTTTCATTCTTAATTTAAAATAGCTATTCAAATTTCTTAAATTCTTATTAATTGTAATTATTTAATAACATTAGAATAAGTAATCTTAATTTATCAATTTCTTTTGATGATTCTATTTGATTATCTTCTGATTATGGATAATCATTGATTGCCAAAAGATCATTTTATAAAATGCTTTATCCTAATTAATAAAATTTATCAAGAGATTTTTATTTTGTAATTTAAGTTAATTGATTGGCAAGATTTAGATGTGAATCAACCATTTTTTTTTATTAATTCATTTAAGGTACTAAATCAATAGCACTAAGAGCACTAGAAATTTCTTAATTTTATTATGAAACTTATTAATATTAAGATGTCCAATCATTTAATTCAGTATTAATTTTATCTATGGCATCAGGCAAAGCCATATTACATGCTTAATGCCATAGATTATCATATTAAGGAGATAGATCATATACTTGATCTTCTAATTTAACTTTATTGTATTTAATATTAAGAGTATCATGAAGTAATGCTCCATAAGTGTTTGAATGCATGATTAGAGTATTAAGATCAATATCTCTATCAGGTAAAATGATAGCTAAGAGAGGATAATCAGAATTAAATTCAAGTATTTTAAGTTTTTCGATTAATTCTTTAGCTATTAATTCAACTTTTGAATTTTTTTAGAATAATATTAAAGGTTAAACTTTGAGTGCTAAAATAATAGAAAATAATCCATTAACAATTTGATTTTCAAGATTAAAGAAATTATGATTGAGCGCAACAAAATCAAGATTGTGTTAATAGACTTTTTAAATTTTTTAGATAGCTCCACTAATTTTGCTAAGTTCTTTTGCCATGAATTCAAGTAAATTATTTTCAATTGGAGATGAAAAATTGATATAAACTTCAGAATAGAGATCTCGATTGAAATCTTCTACTAATTTTTCTATACTAAGTTAGATAGGTTAAATGAAATAGATAGCAGTGACTCCATATAATCTTTCTCTATTTTGATCAAGATTAAAATGAAGTGTAATGCACATTTCTCTTAAATCTCCTACTCTATAAATGGTTGATAATCTTTTTTCACAATATGAATCATAACATAATATTTTCCAAGGAATTCGAATTTCTGGTTTAAGAATAGGAGTTAAGGCATCTCTTTAAGCATAAATGAGTGACGTGTTAATTTACATTTATATAATTAATAATAATATTAATATATTCAAATATTAGATGTTTGATTAATGTGTATTATGAGTGATGATATATATATATATTATAAATAATGTATGTGAAAAGGGAAGACAGAATTAAAAATTAATAAAAATTAATATTTCTTATATTAAATGAAAGCAGCATATATTGTATCAGCAGCAAGAACACCAATAGGTTGTTTTTTAGGGAAATTGAGTAAAGTAAAAGCAACAGAATTGGGAGCAACAGCAATAAAAGGTGCTTTATCTTAAATTTCTATTCCATAAGATGCTATAGATGAAGCTATTTTAGGAAATGTTTGTTCTGCTGGTATTGGTTAAGTATAAATATAAAATAATTTTATATAGGCACCTGCTAGATAAGCAGTAATAAAAGCAGGATTGCCATCAACAACACCATGTACAACAATAAATAAGGTATGTTCTTCTGGAATGAAATCAGTAACATTTGGAACTTAAAGCATTTAATTAGGATAATCTAATATAGTATTAACAGGAGGATTTGAATCAATGTCTAATATTCCTCATTATATAAATGCAAGATAACCATTAAAATATGGAGATGGCAAATTATTAGATGGATTAGCTACAGATGGTTTATCTGATGCTTATAGTAATGTTGCAATGGGTGTTTGTGCAGAGAAGACAGTTAATGATCTTAAATTAACAAGATAATTATAAGATGATTTTACTATTACTAGTTATGAAAGAGCACTTGAATCTATTAAAACAGGTAGATGGACACATGAAATTACACCTGTTCAAGTTTCAGATAAAGAGGTTGTTACTGAAGATGAAGAAGTTAAAAGATATTAAAAAGAAAAAATACCACTTCTTAAACCAGTATTTGCTAAAAATGGAAGTGTTACTGCTGCTAATTCAAGTAAAATTAATGATGGTGCATGTGCTATCATATTAGCATCTGAAGAAGCATTAAAAAAATATAAATTAACACCTCTTGCTAGAATTGTTGCTTATGCAGATTCGGAACTTGATCCAATGGATTTTTGTATTGCACCTGCTAAATCATCTGCAAAAGCATTATCAAGAGCTGGGTATTTTTATTATTCTGATATTATCTTAGACTTAAATTAGCAAATATTGATTATCATGAAATTAATGAAGCATTTGCTGCTACTGTTTTAGCTAATATGAAATTATTAGATTTACCATTAGAAAGAGTCAATGTTAATGGTGGTGCTGTTGCTTTAGGTCATCCTATTGGTATGAGTGGTGCTAGAATCATTCTATCTTTACTCACTGTCTTAAAATAAAATTAAGGTAAATATGGATTAGCTGGAATCTGTAATGGTGGTGGAGGTGCTACATCAATTATCATTGAAAACTTAAATTGAGATTTATAATCCAATTATATAGTCTATAAATAGATTTATATCTTTATTTAAAAATATATATTATTAAAATTTTATTTAAAAATATATATTATTAAAAATTTATTCAAAAATATATATTATTAAAAATTTATTCAAAAATATATTATTATTTCTTTATTCAAAAATATATATATTTATCATTTCTTTATACTTTTTGGATTAATATCATTTTTATATGTAACACACTTTCCATTCTCTAAATTAAAATCTTATTCCAAACCTTTATTAGGTTCATCGCATTTTACAGTCAGTAATTAATCATTTAATAGAAATTCAGCCTTGCTTTGTAATTTTTATTTTACTAAAGCAATAAATAATTTCTTTGTTTCATCTAAATCTGGAAGTTCATAATGATAAATTGCTTTTTGATTATTTTATCTATTTTGAGATTATTATTATTATTATGGTTTAGATATCTATTAATTTTTTACTTATTATCGATTTTACTTTTATGGTTAATCTTTTATTCTTCTAGGTTCTACTTTTGGATATGTTTTTTATTATTATTTAACAAATTATGTTTTCTATTTAAAATTTTATTTAAAATCACCAAAATCAAATTCATTTAGATCATTTTAAACTTCTCTAGTATTCAAATCTACATACTCACCTTTTAAATCGAAAAAATAGATCTAAAACTTAAAATTGAAATATACTTAACCATCTTCGCATTTTAATTTCCATCCCAAAGCCTCTCCAAATTTATCATAATAACATCCATTTGTATCAAGAAAATTTTAATCTGTATCCAATTTATTTATATTAACTTATTCATTATGTTTTGGTAGAGTAGATGGATCTTTATCATAAGGAATAAAAAATCCTTCACTATTGTAAAAGTAAGTTTGATCATCAAATGTTTTATACCATCCAGCAGGTTTACCTTAACTATCATAATAACAATTCTTTTCATCAATCCAACTTATGATAGAATGAAATTTATATACCCATTGTTAGAATCTAAAAAAAACGTAGATCCATCTAATAATTTAAAAGCAGGTTTTCCATCTATTAAAATTTCAAAAAAATTATTAAATCTATCAGGTTCATGATCTGGTAATGTTTCTGGATCAATTTCTGTAGGAATATTCATTATTATAATTAATAAATATTAATATCACTTCTAAAAATAATCTAATTCTCTCAAATAATTAGAATCACAATTAATACTAACTCATTTCCGTTCTATAAACCTTACAATTAAAGTTACTAATATAACCATTTCCTATATATGGGATCAATTTCAATAAGATATATCCTTCTAATCTAACTGGAGCCTAAATCTGAAGTATTTTTTACAAGACTCTGAAATCATTTGAGTTTGTTAAAAAGGATTGGTTTTAGAATATTTAAAATTATAAAGTGATGTTAAATCTGTTAAAATAATTATAATATATTACGATTTAGATGGAATAATAAAATGAGGAATATGCACGATATATATAATGTATTATTAATAATCATCTTTTTTTGAATCCATATTTTTTTCTTTCATAAAACAAATCTGTTTTAGCAGATCCTAAATTAACAATTTTGGGACATCCATCTCTATCTTTTTCTTATTAAACACATTCTCTACAATAATATGCATCTATAATAATAAATAAGTGAATACCACTAACACCAACTCCACCACAAATTACACATCTACCTTAAAAACTTCCATAATTGCACTCATCACAAATTTTGACTAGAACACTAGGTCTGACATATGAATCACATATCACACATTTACCATCACATTTCTCACATAATCTACCAATTGCAATACCTGGTTATTTACGACACATAATCAAATCGGGATGATGTTTTGCCATTATTTATATATATTTATAAGTATTTATATATATATTCATTTATATGTAATCCAAATCTTTACTTTCTTATCTGCAGAACAACTAATTAAGTATTAACTAAATTATAAATCTGTAATCTAATCATTATGTGCATCTAATTCAATAAGTGATTCAATCAAAACTGTTACTCTCCATTTCTAAATCTCTATAATTTAAAAGATTAATTACTTCCTGAAACATCGCCAGTATAAAATGTATCTAATTCTTTTCCTTCTACTGAAGCTGTAAATTAACTTCTATGTTTTATTGTTGTTACCAATTATAATGAACTATCCCATAATCTAATCACTCCGTCTGTTCCTATTGTTGTTACTCTACTATCATGCATAGGTATTATTCCTATTATTTCATTATTACTGGATTGGATAACATTGTCTACATGAAATACATTCCCCAATCTCCATTAATAAAGTCTACCACCCAAATCTGCTGAATATAATCTATTCTCAAATATTGCAAAACTGCAACAATCATATTTATGCATATATATTTAAGGAGTCAAATTTATAAATAAATATTCTATAGGTTGATCTGCTATTATTTGCTATTTCAATTTATAAACTATTAATTGAGTTTGAACTAATATTAAAAATAAATCATTCATCAAACTTATTTTATTTATTATACCTACATTCGGTGTTATGAATTCTCCTTTCGGAATCCACTTATCTTTTCTCTTCTCATACATCAATACTTAATTCTAAGTCAATAAAGCTAATAGGCTTTACGTTATTTCAACTACTTGTTTTATATTTTAATTATTCCCTAACTATTACTATAATTTTAAACTAGGATACTCAAAAAATGAAACTACTTTTGAACATGTTACTATCTAACCATTTTTCATTCTTATACTTGAAATTACATAACTTGTATGATCAATTACTCCATACAATTAAAAATTTTCAGTTTTTTCAAATTATAATTATGTATTATCAAATTTAGTTGGTTTAGCTAGTAATGAAGTATAATCTATTGATTGAATATATTCTTATTATTTTTCAGGATATAAACCATCGACAAATTCTTAATATGTTCCATAGGGTTTAGAAACATGATACTCTTTAGGATTTGATAGATGGATTGCACTCTAAAATAATCGATCTTCACTTGATTTAAGAGAATTTTCTAATTTCAAGATATTTTCTAACTTGATTTACTATTGATCTAATTAATACTAATTTCCAATATAAAATAAACCATCCAAAACAGTTTTAATTTAATTGATTTATTCTCTAACTTTAGTGACAATTCTAATTTTATCTTTTTCATATTTGTTAATTACGTCTTATGATCCTTAATGCAATATTGGTAAAACTAATTATAATCCTTCTTCATATACTTTACCATCCTTCATCATTTCAATATGATCAATGATGTTCTTTAATTATTTGCTATGAATCCATTAATTATCAATAAGTGAAAATAATTTAGATTCTCTTTAATTGAGTATCTGATTAGTTTTATCTCTTAAATATTGAAATTCCTTTTTAATATGTTAAGTGATATCTTCTTTGAAATAAATTCGTTTTAAGCGATCGACTTCTGATCTTATTTAAGATTAATGATTACTTTTAAAATTCATATAACATCCGATCAACAAATTTTGAAAGTGGTGTAATATTGGTATCTACATGACCAATATGTTATTAATTAACACATGAATTGCATGCTAATTTATATTTACAATCAAGTTTATTGCAAATATGAGTAGTTTAAGAATTATGTTAATAACAATTCATTAGATTGTGCATATTAATAATTATTAATAATAATTATTTCGTTTAATGAGAAAGAGATTTCATTTGCTGTTGATAAGTAATAAAAGAATTAATTGAAATTACTCTCTTGGTATAAGGTGTCATACTTATCAATAATAAATTGGTTATTTTATGTATTTTTATATATTACCTGGGATATAAATGTATTACAGAATTTATAATATGAATAGTTCTTACTGAAAAGATATTGAAGTAATTCAAAATCGTTATTAAATGGCATGTGATAATAACATTAATAATAAGCCTATATTTTGTAATAGGATTATTTCTTAGTTTAATTAAAAGTGAAATTGAATCAAGAATGATAGAATAATTGAATTTTAATTACAGCATTTGGGATTATTAACAGTAGAATTGATAATCTATTGGAATAGTGAAATGCCATAATACGAATAGGTAGAATAGAATGAGAATTACACATTTTAATAGAAAAAAATTAGTTATTTAAGATAACAGAGTATAATGAATAAGATAATAATATTAATAATAGTGTAGTTATGTCTAAATGATGGATTAATAGCATTGTTTTTAGTTGTTTGTATGTTAATATGGTTAGCATTATATTTTCATAAAATATTATTAGGAGAGAATTACTTTAGAATAATTATGATTTTGAGTGTATTTTGGATTTCTAAATAATTCAGTATTTTAAAAGGATTAGTCTATTTACTTTTATTAGTTGGATAATTAAAGAAAAAATAATAATTTAAAATCACTAGACACTAGACGTTATTCATGTGCAATCTCAATTTTATATTTGGCATTCGTTTAGTTTTTTTTATTAAAATTATTTAATATACCATAATTTAAGGTGAATGTTTATTTTCAATATTTGGGAGTCTATGAATAACCATAATTTAATCCAGATGAATTATTAGCTATTTGGGATTATTTTTATAATAGATTCAATGTAATAATCATTGATTTATTATATATTCTTATCGTCAGTTGGCTTGTCTATTCATAACAAACTATTGATGATAGAAGATGTTAGAAAATAATAAATGATTTAAATTCTAAAGATAGACCAATTAGACTATAGAAACCAAGTTGTTGGACTAAATTCAAATAGAATTTATCAAATTTTAATTATTAATTTTAGAAGAGTTTCTTAATTCATTTTGATGAAATAGTCATCATTTATTCACTTATTACTGCTTTACGTCATGCAGATATTTTCAGAGGTGTCTTTTTAATCTTCTTTATACTTTATGCTTTTGCACCACTTTAACAAAGAAGAAAGTATATGAGAAATCATTTAAGCATTGGATATATTATATTATTCATATTATATTCAATGTAATTGATGTTTCTAAGATCATTATCCACACTCAATTTTGTATTTAAATTTGGTGGTTTGGATGAAGTTACACAATAATTTCAATTCTCTTTCTATTTCATCTACAAATATTATGATATCGTTATAGAATGTGTATTATTAACATTTTCAATTTAAGTAATCTAAAAAAGTGAACATTATTAAGAATACAAGAAAAAATTAAATAATTATAATCTCGATTATTTATAGTAAATATTTTACAATAATGGATTAATTTTTTGTTAAATAATTGCTTTAATTGTAGCATTTATTCCACCTGCTAATTTGTTGTGATTGATATTTATATTCTTTTTTTAACTTTTTCTTTATTTGTATTATATTTATGGTTAACTCAATATTATAATGGATAGATTATACTAATATTGGCCATTAATGATTACACTAACTCTAATAATACTGATTGTCAGATACACATATACAATTAAATTCTTTTACTATCTTGTAGAATTATACTTTTAATAACCAACTCTATTAAGTGATTTTGGTTTAGATCCAGATTTTAATACTCTTAAATTAGTAGGAACTGGTATTGCTTTATTAGTTTTATGTGCATATAAAAGAGCATATTTAGTCCCATCTATTTAAAAAGAAATATAATATAAATAGATATATAAAAAAGATATATTATCTTACTATTTTTATTGCATTTATATCAAGATTTGTGTATATACTTATCCAATATGTTTTTTAAGCAGAACTTCTTAGAAATGCTTAAGGTTAAGAAACTATATCATGGATTGGAATTGAAAATTAATATCAAAATAAATATTTGTATTTATAAATTATGTTTCATTTATCAGAAATGCTCTAAGTATTGAATGTAATGTTTAAATAATAAGTAAATGATTATTTATAATTATTTTTAATTAGTAGCAAATAGAATAAGAAGAAAAATCTTAGGATTAGATTTTCTTTGATGAATTGGATGATTAAAATGAAAGATTTTCTAAGATATAAGATTATTACTAAGTAAGATCAAATATATAACGATAATCATAAATCAATTGATAATCTGTTTACTTAAATAAGATTAGAATTATGTTTATTTTTTATATTCATAACAGCATATTATTAAAGAAATTTCTTTTCTTTTTTTTATATTATAGTAGCAAGTGCTTTTGCAAATAGATCATGTATGTTAGATAGACATACAAAACTTGGTAAATTGGATAAGCATGGGGTGCATTATGTATTTTGTAAATGTTAGAAGTAATTAGAAAATATGGTACATTATAATGGACTCCACCATCTTGGGATGTTCGTAAATCATGGTGGTATTTTAAATATACTTGTGATCCTAAAGGAAAGGAATCATTTAATTATGATGATCCTAATGATTCTACTAGTGATTTTATGAAATGTTAAACTGATTGGAATTATTGGTTATCTTTATAAGGATATACAAATTGGGATTTAGGGTTGAATTTTATTGCTTTATTAATTTCATTATGTTTCTATCGTCATTTCACTACTATCAGAAGAAGACAATAAGAATAAGAGATTAATAATCATTTTAATCCTAATAGAGAAAATATTCAAGAAAGTATAATTGAAAAAATGATTTCACTTATGAAGATAATAGAAAAAAGATAATCGATTTTATAAAATTTTTTATCCTTTTTATTTCTATAAATTTGCTTTGATAATAGTTTTATTGATAGGTATGTCATCTGATGTTTAATCAATACAGAAGTTATTTCTTGTATCTATTTTTTTTTGGCTTTAAATTTATTATATATGAGTGAGAAATTAGAAAAAGAGAGAAATATAATATGGAGTAAATTGATATTATTTAATATTATTGTGATGATAGCAATGTCATTATATTAAGCTCCTTTTATTAAATGTCCAATTATATATGAAAATGATAGATTTTATTATGATAATGTAGAATGTGTGTAGATTCAATTAAATAATTATTATTATAATAGTGATTTCTTAATATTTCTATAAGATGAATTTTAATTATTAGCTAGATAAACTAACTAGGTTTTTAAAGAAATATGAAAGAGTATCAACCTTAGATGTTATTTATATGTTTTTATCTCATCTTTTAGGTTTGAATAAAACATTAGAGTAATTAATTTATATTTATAAATTAGTTTTCGTTTTGGTTTTTGTAAAGAAACTTTGATGGCATTCTTTTTTTTACTTGGTTTATTATAAAGAAATATTTGAGCTCATCCATATATGAAATTATATGTAGATCCATATTTGTAGAGATAATAATAATAATAAAAAATTAATGCTATTTAATTGATTGAAGGAATTCATTTAAAAAGAATTTAGGATTTCAAATATGTATAAGCATAAAAATAAGTACATGAGAGTTTATAATAAAGAGTTTAAAATAGAGCAGAAAAATGGGAAAATTTTTTTTAATTTGATGATCATATAGATATTTATATATAAATATATAACTCTAAGAGTTTGAAAAAAAAGAGTTTTTTTTATTTGACACCAAAACGAGAAGAACAATTTTAAATCATTTAATTTACAGAAGAACGATCTTGAAGATAATTAATAACATACAAGTTTTGATTCTGAAAAGTTTTAAGGTTTTAAAGATGAATTTAAAAAATTAATACAAGCTGAAAAGATAACTTAATTAAATTAAGCACCAGTAATACATTTATATGATGCATGTTATATTGTTAAAACTCTATAAATTAGAAGGATTTAAAATTGAGATTGAAGAAATTGATGTTATTGGAAGAAAAAAGATAATTAGAAAGAGTTTATTTAAATGAAAAAATAGGATTAACAAATTATCATATTTAAGTAATAGATGAAATTGATAGAAAAATTTATTAAATTGAAAATGATATTTAATAACTATTTAAAGTATAACCTTTTAAAAAATCAACATCAATGAAAGAAATATAAATGATATCATTTGAAGAATGTAGAGGAGATCATAAATCTTTTGAAATACATAGTGAATAAGATGAAAGATAATAATAATAAATATATGAAAAAGAAGAAAATATAAAAGATTTTAAGAAATCTGAAAATGATAATTCAGATGATGAATCTAAAATAGTATAAACCAAAAAAGTAATTTTCTGAAAATTTAAAAGATTTAATCATTCATATTCTTGCTCATGATACTTACATTAGAGAATAAGAATAATAATAAAATGAAATAGACGAAAAGAAATTATCAGTATTAATATTTGTGTTTATAGCACATTACTTTTAAGTAGTATGTGTTTTATTAATACTAATATTATTGCATTATTTTATCCATTTTCAGCTTTTCTTTATGGATTATTAGAGAATCCTGTTCCATCTAAAAGATATTGGAATTTTCTATTAATATATGCCATAATAATTATTTCATTAAAGTTTATTTATAAGATGACAATCTTTTGTGATTCACCTCCATATACATTTATTGGATTCGCTTAAGAAGAAGCATGTGAACCTAGAGTTACAACTCAATAAGTGAAAATTACTAGAATTGATTATGTTATTGGTATTCGAAAATATTAAGGAGCTGAAACTTTTATGAATGCAATCTGGATTGAATTTCTATTATTTATTGCACTTTTAATACAAAGATATTTATTATAAACTTAAGGTATTTGGGATTATATGAAAATATCATTAGATTAATATTTCATCCATAATACCAATAATAATAAATAGATGATGATATTTAAAGTGAAAATCTATAAGACTCTAGTTTTAAAGAATCTATATAAGAAAGTGATGATTTTTCAGAAAATCATTAAGTATAAGAATAATAAAAAGAATAATAAACTATTATGATATCAATTTAACAATTCTTTACATCAATATGGTAATAAATGGTTAAGTACTATTATCTTTTATTTCCTCTTGCATTATCTACCATTTATATTTAATAAAAGTATGATCCAACAACTAAAAAAATGATTTAAAAGGATAGAGTTGTTCTACCAGAATAAATAAAGGTAGGTAGAGATTTCTATGCTCCTAGATTTATTATTTTTTGATTATTTTAGTCTATTTTTACTCTTCTATCCAAATATCATAGCCAAAAGATCAAAGTAGCCATTCATTTTATATTAATTATTGTTGTTCATTATTACTTCTTTTTTGTTATACCATAAAAAACTAATAAAAGTATTCTATCATTATTATTATAATTTTTAGGATTCTAAGAATCATTTTATTTAATATTTGCATACATTCTAGTTTGCATTTATTTTATTATTTCATCTGTTTAAATTCGATATGGATATCCTATCTAAAAATATACTTAAATTTTTACCGATTCTCATAAACCTGCCAATTCAATGGCTTTCAAAATCTATAGAATGATTCCCTTTTTATATGAGTTGAGAGTAATTATAGATTGGACATTTACTACTACAGCATTAGACTTAATTCAATGCTTTAGACTAGAAGATATTTTTGCTAATTTATACATTTGTCAAGCTTATTAAGATTCTCGTATTGAAAACCATAAATTAAGAGATCCAAGATCATCCTCAGATAAATGTTTAAATGGATGTCTTTATTCAATGTTTATTGTTTTCATCATTATCTTACCAATCTTAATTTTTAGTACTTTAAATTCTGCTGTTGAAATCAATAACATTACTAATGATAAGTTTAGTATTAAAGCGGCTTTCTTTGGTTAAGATGATAAATTATTCTTTACTTTATTTTAAGTCAATGATTTAGAATTATTAGATANAAACTTTTATGAATGCAATCTGGATTGAATTTCTATTATTTATTGCACTTTTAATACAAAGATATTTATTATAAACTTAAGGTATTTGGGATTATATGAAAATATCATTAGATTAATATTTCATCCATAATACCAATAATAATAAATAGATGATGATATTTAAAGTGAAAATCTATAAGACTCTAGTTTTAAAGAATCTATATAAGAAAGTGATGATTTTTCAGAAAATCATTAAGTATAAGAATAATAAAAAGAATAATAAACTATTATGATATCAATTTAACAATTCTTTACATCAATATGGTAATAAATGGTTAAGTACTATTATCTTTTATTTCCTCTTGCATTATCTACCATTTATATTTAATAAAAGTATGATCCAACAACTAAAAAAATGATTTAAAAGGATAGAGTTGTTCTACCAGAATAAATAAAGGTAGGTAGAGATTTCTATGCTCCTAGATTTATTATTTTTTGATTATTTTAGTCTATTTTTACTCTTCTATCCAAATATCATAGCCAAAAGATCAAAGTAGCCATTCATTTTATATTAATTATTGTTGTTCATTATTACTTCTTTTTTGTTATACCATAAAAAACTAATAAAAGTATTCTATCATTATTATTATAATTTTTAGGATTCTAAGAATCATTTTATTTAATATTTGCATACATTCTAGTTTGCATTTATTTTATTATTTCATCTGTTTAAATTCGATATGGATATCCTATCTAAAAATATACTTAAATTTTTACCGATTCTCATAAACCTGCCAATTCAATGGCTTTCAAAATCTATAGAATGATTCCCTTTTTATATGAGTTGAGAGTAATTATAGATTGGACATTTACTACTACAGCATTAGACTTAATTCAATGCTTTAGACTAGAAGATATTTTTGCTAATTTATACATTTGTCAAGCTTATTAAGATTCTCGTATTGAAAACCATAAATTAAGAGATCCAAGATCATCCTCAGATAAATGTTTAAATGGATGTCTTTATTCAATGTTTATTGTTTTCATCATTATCTTACCAATCTTAATTTTTAGTACTTTAAATTCTGCTGTTGAAATCAATAACATTACTAATGATAAGTTTAGTATTAAAGCGGCTTTCTTTGGTTAAGATGATAAATTATTCTTTACTTTATTTTAAGTCAATGATTTAGAATTATTAGATATACCTAATGAATAATTTAAAAAAATTCAAAAAATATATAGTGAAATTGAAACATCATGGTAAGAAAGAATGTAAAAAGTAAGAATAAAGAGATTTAGTGATTTAGAATGGAATCTACCTGGAAATTATATAGATTAAATAAGAAATATGATAAAATCATAAGAATATTAGGTTGAAATATAATGTGAATAGGTATTTTAAAAGAGTGATAGTTAAGGTGGTGCAAAATCATTTACAGGATAATCTATTGTATAAGCACCTGATACATTTGTGAATAATTTTGGTAAGATTTTAGCTCCAAAAGCCCCAGATGCAATATTTGACATAAAGGTGTTGGTTCCAAAATTTTTATATGTAGGAGAAGCAGAAACTCAAGCATTACGATTAGAACCAGTGAATATAAGAGAAGAGATAAGTTACTATTAAGATATTCGTTTAATTCATAAGAAAACAAGTGAATTTGTATTTTTTGAATTAGTACCAAATGATGATTCAACAGATTTGAAATAGATAGGAGGTATAGATAATTTATAATATATTAAATAGCATCATCATAGAATAGAGTTGAGTTTTTTGTTTTAAATGAATTAGCATTTAGTAGTTTAATAGGAGCATTGTCAATAAATATGTCAATTATAGGTATATATGCAACATTTGTATTGACAATTGGTAGATTTTTGAGATTTGCATATGATAAAATAAGTACAAGAGTAATATAAATTGTTTGATTTATGTTAAAATATTTATATAGCAAGAGTTGATGAAGATTTCTTTAAGGAAGAAATCTTTTATGAATTATTGATTAGGATTTATAGAAGTCCTGAAATAATATTTAAGATGACAGGTGCTTCAATATATGATAAATNCTTTTTATATGAGTTGAGAGTAATTATAGATTGGACATTTACTACTACAGCATTAGACTTAATTCAATGCTTTAGACTAGAAGATATTTTTGCTAATTTATACATTTGTCAAGCTTATTAAGATTCTCGTATTGAAAACCATAAATTAAGAGATCCAAGATCATCCTCAGATAAATGTTTAAATGGATGTCTTTATTCAATGTTTATTGTTTTCATCATTATCTTACCAATCTTAATTTTTAGTACTTTAAATTCTGCTGTTGAAATCAATAACATTACTAATGATAAGTTTAGTATTAAAGCGGCTTTCTTTGGTTAAGATGATAAATTATTCTTTACTTTATTTTAAGTCAATGATTTAGAATTATTAGATATACCTAATGAATAATTTAAAAAAATTCAAAAAATATATAGTGAAATTGAAACATCATGGTAAGAAAGAATGTAAAAAGTAAGAATAAAGAGATTTAGTGATTTAGAATGGAATCTACCTGGAAATTATATAGATTAAATAAGAAATATGATAAAATCATAAGAATATTAGGTTGAAATATAATGTGAATAGGTATTTTAAAAGAGTGATAGTTAAGGTGGTGCAAAATCATTTACAGGATAATCTATTGTATAAGCACCTGATACATTTGTGAATAATTTTGGTAAGATTTTAGCTCCAAAAGCCCCAGATGCAATATTTGACATAAAGGTGTTGGTTCCAAAATTTTTATATGTAGGAGAAGCAGAAACTCAAGCATTACGATTAGAACCAGTGAATATAAGAGAAGAGATAAGTTACTATTAAGATATTCGTTTAATTCATAAGAAAACAAGTGAATTTGTATTTTTTGAATTAGTACCAAATGATGATTCAACAGATTTGAAATAGATAGGAGGTATAGATAATTTATAATATATTAAATAGCATCATCATAGAATAGAGTTGAGTTTTTTGTTTTAAATGAATTAGCATTTAGTAGTTTAATAGGAGCATTGTCAATAAATATGTCAATTATAGGTATATATGCAACATTTGTATTGACAATTGGTAGATTTTTGAGATTTGCATATGATAAAATAAGTACAAGAGTAATATAAATTGTTTGATTTATGTTAAAATATTTATATAGCAAGAGTTGATGAAGATTTCTTTAAGGAAGAAATCTTTTATGAATTATTGATTAGGATTTATAGAAGTCCTGAAATAATATTTAAGATGACAGGTGCTTCAATATATGATAAATAAAAGAAATGATTTTAATTAATATATCTATATATATATTTATTTCATAATTAAAATGAGTTCAGGAAGTGAAAAATTAGATTAAGTACATCAACATCATTTGATGGCACCATTAAAACCTTTTTTTCCTAATTAAAATTTGGAAGATAAAAGAATTAAAACAGCAGCTAGAGAATTTCATGATTTCTTAAAAGAAGCAATAGATGAAGAACATCAACATTTACTTAATACTGATTAATCAATTATTAATGATGAGATAATTAAGATGCCATTACCAGAAACTAAGGCAGAAATTAAAGAATTGATATATGAATTAAAAAGAATACAAAGTGAAGAAGAATAGCTGTTATTACATTTTATAGGATAAGCTAAATAATTAGATAATAATGATAAAACTACTCCAAAAAGACTAAAAGATTTCTTTGAAGGATTTTATTATGAAGTTATGATTAGAAGTAATGATAAAAAGAAATTATATGACAAAGTTTTATTAAGAGAAGAATAATTGTAATTATCATTTAAATATCAAGATAGAAGCACTTATCCTTATTAGAAATTAATATGACTAAAATTGAAAAGAATTATGAATCTATCAAAAAATGGCATGAAATTAGATCATTGAGATAAACTGGGTAATTATTTTTATTCATTTTTTTAAGGAGATATAAAAATAGTACTACAAAAATCTAAAAGATACAGATTCCTAATAATGTTTCAATATAAGCTTTGAGTTAGGATTTTCTTACTAAAAATGTGAATATTCAACATCATGAATAATAATCTGTATTACATGAAGATGTTATGACTAAACCAAATGCAATTACATCAGGATATAATTTAGAATATAAACCTATATAATTTAAAGAATTATAATAAGATTTGAAAGAGATTGAAATTGATGAGACAAGTGTATATGATTGGATTGTTGACATTGATTTAATAACTACTATTGCTAAAAATGGTTGGAGAGTATATTTGTCTAAGAAATTTGCAGATGCATAAGTAAAATAAGAATCTGAAATACCAAATTATGGATTCAGTAAATAATAACATAAAGCATAATGGGAAGGTGCAGCTGTTGCAGTTGTTGGATTATATGATAAAGGAAAAACATTTGTACTTAATAATCTTACTTCTTCAAATTTACCATCAGGCAAAAAGGTAACTACTAAAGGGGTTTCATTTAAACATGTGAATGTAGATTCAGGTACATAGTTGATTCTTGTTGATACTGCAGGTAGTTATTCACCTGTTAAAATTACAAATGAATTAAGTATTGTTGAAAAAGAAGCAACTGAAATGTTTATTACTGATCTAGTTTTTGAAATATCAGATTATTTTATATGTGTAGTTAATGACTTTACTAGTCTTGATTAAAGATATTTAGATAGATTAAGTAGAAATCTATAGAATTCTCCTAATAAAACATTTAGAGAAATTATTGTTATACATAATCTTAAGGAAGTTGAATCACCTGAAATATTAGAACATGTTTGGAGTACTTAAGTTACTTAAATTTATTAAAATGGATCAATTTAAAGAACTAAAGTAGCATCAATAAATCCCACTAATAATTAATTATAAGAAAAACATGTATTATGGTTCAAAACTGAATTCACTAGACATGTTTGTTTAGTTAATGATGATTCTTATTTAGGAATGTCAATCAATCCATGGGTTTTCTCATTATTAAGATATTGGTTAAAAGCAGTATTTGTTCCTGTAAATAGATAATTCTCTGTTGTTGATAGTATCATTCAATTTAGTAAGGTAATTAAATAATTAATTTTAATTAGACTAAATTATCATCTTATTTTAGAACTATACTTACACTATAAATTTAAGATACTGATGATTTCTTAGTTAAAACTATTGTCACTTAATAAGAAGTTTAAGATAGTAATGTTAGAATACCTTAAGTTTCTATTGATTCTAGTGGTTTAATTATGACTAGACCAGATAGTTTCTTACCTAATACTGATATTATTGCTACTGATTAGTATATTATATACATGGATGTACCAGGATTAACCAAAAATGAAATTCTTGTTTATCGTTAAAATGTTGTTACTATTATTAAAGGAATACGTAAAAGACCTTATGATGTATTTCTATTTATTTAGTTTTTATAAGTCTGAAAAACTAGAACGAAGTGAACGTAAGTATGGAGAATTTGCACTCTCATTCAAAATTCCTGAAATATATGAAAGAAAATGGAGTACTTTTACAGTTGAAAATGGAGTTTTGACAATTGTTTATGAAAAAGATAAAGATGATTAAATTGTCAGATAAAAAAAATAAGAGTGATATAATATTAATTATATATATATATATATATATATGATATTTTGTATCACATTAATTAATTAACTAAATTTGAATAACCCATCATGTTTTCATTATTAAAATCAATGAATTGATTCTATTATTAAAAAATATAATAAATACATTTGAAAAATTAAAATTTGGTAATTCTGGCATAAAATTTGGTTTTATTACCGACTTTTAAGGTTATTGTACCTTCTTTATATTATAATTTATTAATTTCTTTCCTTTACTTAATCCATACAATCTATATTCATCATAAATTTTTATCAATAATTATTCAACTAATTGACAAGCCTTTTTTGTAAATATTATTATTACTCTAAGAAAGAGATGATTATGTTTTGAAGATACACATAAATGTAAAGGTTCTTAAGATTCCCTTTTTTCAGGTCCTTCTTTATAACCGGACCCTCTTCCTCTTAATCTTAATTTTACTAAATCTTATTCTTTTGTATCACAATCAAATAGACATTAATCTATTATTTTTTTCATGTTACATCCTTTCGCTCCTAAGAAGTATATTTCATTTAAATACCAATAATTTTACGAGCTACTTGAAAATCTTTATCATTATCAATTTAAACATCATATCTACAAGTAAATTTTTGTTGATTTGAATCTTAAAATTCCATTATCTCTAAAAGATCTTATTGACTAGTGAATTCTATTTTTATAGTGACATCTAATTCTTTGATTTAATGTTTATTTAAAAGTTTATAAACAATGAAAGCATCAAAAACTGAATTGAATTTAATAATGATAGCACCATTTACTTTTGTATAGACTTATTTAACTTCTCCAAAATTTTCACAAACCTTAGTTTTGAACATAAAATTCTCGTTACTTATTTAATATCATCTTAATCGAGTTCAATTTCATAATTGTCTTCGCTTGATAATTCTACAGTTAAATATTAATGTGGATATAGTCTGCTCTATGTTTAGGATTATTTAAATTTACTTTTTATTTTAACATAGCACTTATTCTCTATTTAACTTTGTAATCATGAATAATAAGATTAATTTGTTCCCTATTAGTAGGTGAAGCATTGATTAAACTATCATCAGTCTATTCTAGCTATAAAGTAAAGATGATAATATACAAGGAAATTCGTCATGTCTTCAATTTGTTATGAGATCTCTTGAAAACTCATTAATTATTCTGTTAAAATAATATATTTTGTATTATTCATATGATATCTTGACTTTATAATTGTTTTTCAAATGGAATATTTTTATATTTTGGAACAGAAAGACGTCTACAAATTCTTTATTGATAAGAATATTAAGGTGTTTTAGCACCAGAACGAGGTCTATATAAAGTTGTATATGAATATAATTACCTTGTTCTATCAGGTGTTCTCAATCCTTATTTAAATGAGACTAACCAATGACTATCTGCTTATGTATTCATTAATCCACCATGACAATCTCTATTAACATTTTTATAATAAATACTATTTACAAAATATAATTATCTCTTCCACTTCCATTACTAATATAATGTAAAGTCTTATTGCTTGATTAAGGTCTATAAATTTTAGTTGATTTTTTAGGTATAAAACTACCAACAGGTGCTTAATGACATCTCTAAGCATGTAATGTTAATCCACCGTTATCAAATTGAACATAAGTATCACGACCTTTATTATATTTAATATTCTTTAATACCTGTTCCATCACTATAAT
The DNA here is from genome assembly GCA_905182985.1 of Paramecium sonneborni. NCBI lineage: Eukaryota > Ciliophora > Oligohymenophorea > Peniculida > Parameciidae > Paramecium > Paramecium sonneborni. The sequence continues at coordinate 20,231 of CAJJDN010000086.1, read as the reverse complement.
AAAAATTAGCTTTAGCATATTAAGCTTCTGTTTTAATGTTTCCACTCTTCATTAATTAATTATTAAGTAAAAATACTATTATAAATAAATTATCATTTAATTTCAATATTCTTATCTTCTCTTTGCATATTTAATTATTCCTGTAATAATTAACATTCTTCTACTAAATTATACTTTTATATATATTATAAATTTATTACAATCTATTATTAGCATTTCTTATGAACTTCATCATCTTATATTTAACTAATGTTATCAAAAAATGAATCATCTCCATACAAAATTTCTTATCTTAATGAAAAGTTTAATATATTCAAACTATGTTACTCTGATTAATCCTAGTCTAAATCATTTAAACTCAATCTTTAAGGCATTTTTTATTTTATTTCTTAAAGTTATTATACTAATTTCTTGCATTCCATTTCATAATGCATAGCTTTTTACTATTATTATAAATTATATATATTTACTTCTGATTTATCAACAATCTATTGGTATTATTATAAATTGAATTTTGTATCATCAATGCATTTTTATTATTTTTCAGCTTATAATAATTTATTTTATAATTCCCCAATCTTTTTTCTATAATCATTAACATTTTATCTTTATTATTCAGTCAATAATGATTTCATAGATTGCATAGTCAAATTAACTCTATTATGTAAGAATTCTTGCATAAGTCCATCTAACAATTATGAATACGCCTCTATTGATTTAATATCTTATAAATTATTATTTTATTTCTTCTATTCATTTTATTTTAACTCCTTTATTTTTATAAGAATATCTCCTTCTCCATCAAATTCATTCTATATTTTCTTATATTTATCTCTAATATCCATTAATCCTACTATTTCATTACTTATAACTTAAATTTACTTTTCTACATCTTCTTCTTCATCTTCTGTTAATAATTCAGAGTATAATTAAAATATTAATGTGGAATATTAAGATTATTTGTCTAATAATTCCTAAAATTCATTCTTTATTTAAGCTAAAGCATTTATTACATTCTCCTCATTCACTTCTTATATAGATAATTCCTGTTATAATATTTAATTTATTTTACTCTGTTCCTCATATTCAATACGATTCTTTTCTCCTATCTCAAATATTTTTAATCTATATTCATTCTCTCTCTTTCTTAATTATTCTAATAAATCATTATTCTCTTCTTAAAACTCATTTAATCTCATAAACAATTCTTTATTTTCATTCTCTAATTCATTCATTTTACTATCTAATTCTTATTTCTAATTTTATTATTCCAAATAACTATTTTGTAACTAAATATTTTTTATTTCTGAATCTTATTATATCCTTTCTATATTGGTTCTCATTTAATGAATCTTTAAGTTTTATTATGACTTTTCTTCCATTGTTTTAGCTAATTCTTCATTTAATTATAACACTTATTATTAATATTATTCAATTAAAACTCCCTATTCTAATAATTCTTTTTCTCTGCATTAAAATTAATCATCTAATTATTGATAAGTTGTCTATTATGTTTTAATTATATCTATCAAATTCTCATTCTTTTCTTACAATTCCTCTCTTCCTTTCTCATTCTCTATTTATGATTTTTCCATTTATTATATCTAATACATCAATTCAACTTATAAATTTGAAGTTTTACTTAAAGCATTTAGTTTTTCATTGTTATCTTACTCTAATTTGATTAATGAATTTTACTAATTATTTAATAGCTCTAATTAATTTTAAATCTATTATTCATAATCTTTTATTTGAATTTATAATTTATCCATTTCATCTTATTACTACTTATTTTCATTTTTTATTTTATTTATAATTTCATATTGTCTACATACTGAATCTTCAAGATCTTTTATAAGTTAATTTTTATTTTCAATTTCTTCATTTAAATATTTAATTTAATTTGACTAATCATCTATTTTATTCTATTTTTATATCTACTCATTTTTAATCAAAAGTAATTCATTTTAATTTTTCTCCAATTCTTATTATTTCTTATTGAATAAATCTTACTATTATTATATAATCTCACTTTATTGTAAACTCATTTTACTTTCAAGATCTTTCACTTAAGTTTTAAATTACCTAATTAATGAATCTTATTCATTGATCTTTTATGTTAAGTTGTTTATTGATTTTTAATTTTATTCTTATTATTATGATATTTATGATTGCAATTCTTTATTTTAATCTTTATAAAGGGATGTTTCTTTTGAAACTAACATCAATTTTCCATTTAGTTCTTCATTATGAAAAACTTCATCATTTAATAATTTATCAATAGAATCAATTTCTTATTATTTCTATTTTAATGATTCTTTCAATTTTAATATCTCTTAATCTTTTATTTATTCAGAATCAATTAATTTTAGTTAATCTTATTCTATTTATTTGGCCTTTAAACTTGTTTGTTTTAGTTAATCATTCAGTTTACTTACTTCTTACTTATAATTTATCTCTATTATTCTTATTTTTTCATCTTTCTATAATAGTTATTCTTTCCATTTTTATTATTCATTTTGAGATTCTTATTATAAAGTCTCTAACTATTGAATTAATTATCTATATAGTTATTAATTGGATTAAGATTATTAATAGATATCCTTATTTTTTTATTCTAATTATATTATTTTGTTTTCGAATACTCCAATTTATTCTATCAAATTTTATTTTTCTTCTTCCTTTCTTTAAATTTATTGTTCCATTTACTAGTTAACTTGATTTACTAATTTTTCTTTTTATTATAAAACTTAATCAAAATTATTCTAATTAATTTATATCTAATTTTAGTACTATTTTATATCATTTTAATATTAATCTCTTTCTTACAAGATTTATTATTACAATTCCTGGATTTATTTATTTGTTTCAAATATTCTAGATTCTGTTTCCAAACTATTTTATTCTTAAACCTTTTAGCATTAATTTTTCAATTTTTATAATTCTATTTCATATTACTTTTATTCATTCAATAACTAAGATTGTAAATTTTAAATTGTTTTTTAATTTTGTTCAATAACATTATTAAGCTCTTTAGATTACAATATTAATTATTCAATTTTAGCTTAGTTCTCACATAAAGTTAGATTTGATTGTTCTATTAACGTATTTTTTTCCATTAACTTCTTATCAAATGCTTCAATATTAGATTTTAATTAGTTTATGAGATTTGATTAATCTTATATTGTTTTATTTAATTCTGATTAGTTTTATTTATTAACAATTTCTTGTTATTCTATTTATTTTTTATATTTGAAGCATTCTTATTAAGAATCTTGATATAATATTTATTAATTTTAAATAAGTTCTTATTATTCAAGTACTACTTATTTAGTTTAATTTAATTCTAGTGCTTATAATTCATACTAGTTCTTCATAGATTACATTGATTCACTATTATTCTACAATAATGCTTCATTTTCTAAGTTGACTTTCTGTAATTAAGCTTAAGATTCATGCAATAATTTTTTCTATTCTCCAATGATAATCTGATTTTATTCATTGAGTTTTTCAAAAGATGATATTTTTTATTATAAAATATCCTAAGATTATTTTTATTGATCTTGTAATGTTTTTATTTGTTTTTGATTATCATTTGTTTATTTATGCACTTCTTTCTTAAGTTTGGAAATAGTTTCATCTTAATTTCTTCTTTCTTCTTCTGTTTATTAATACTTTTCTGAAAGATCCCTGATTTCAGATAATTGTTTTTCAGATAATTTAATAAACTCATTAATTTTTTATTCATAATGTTCTTAATTCTTTTAAAAATCTTTTTTCATTAATTTAATCATATCCTAATCTTATTATTATTAAGAATAGAACTCTACATTTTATGATTAAATTGCTTTATATTCTTCTTCCAAAGCTTAATGCTCTATTTCTTTATTAGATATAATTTCTTATAATTTTTTAATCTTTTCTTAATTTAAAAGATTATCTTTTATATTTTTATCTTTAATAATTTATTCAGCCTCTTTTAATAATTATATTTAATTATCAGATTACTCTATTTAACTGTGAAGATCAATAATTAATTGATGGAGTCTTGTTATTTCTGATTTATTTTATTCAATTATTGTTTAAAGACTTTCCTCTTATTAAGTAGATTTTAATTAGTTTTATAAAATAACTTAATTTAATCTCTCTATTTCTTTTTTTAATTAACAAATTTGTGTTTATTATTCATTATAAGTTAATTTAAGATCTTATGATTTAGTTATATCTTCTTTTAGTTTTTTTGTTTACTCATTTAAATTTATAATTTCCTATTACTTATTTTGTAATGCTGAAACACTGATTTGAGTTTATCTGTTAAATTCAACTGATAAACTTTCATTTTTTAGTAATAATTCTTTATTTGTATTTGAAAGTTAATCATAAAGTTCTTTATAATTTTTGATTTATAAATCATAATTTGAAAATTCTAACTTAAATTTACTTTATAATTCTTCAATTTATTATTTTGTTTTAATATGTGTGTTATTTAATTCTTTATTAATAATTAATATTTCCTCAGATTAATTGAATAACTTATCATTAATAGCATCTAGTAAACCCTTGAAATCATTTTATTTATGAATTATTTTATTATTTTAGATAATTTCTTTTAATCTCATTACAAGTGTTTCTTAGAATTATTAAAATTCGTATTATTCTGATTCTCTTTAATTAATGATTTCTTAGATTTCTCCCAATTATTTAAGCCATTTTGCTATACTATCACCAATAACTCCTTAAAATTGATAAGCATCTTGGAATTTTAATGCTGAGTGATGACCAATCTTATTTAAATATTAATAATAAGATTTAATATTAGTTTCTAATTCTGATATTGCTTATCTAAGAGTTGATATTTATTTTTAACATGTTAAATCAATTTCTAAAAACTTCTTCCATAGATCTTAATTGTTCTCACATATTTAAGCAGAATATTTGATAATCTCTTCTTTCTATTCACACATAAGCTTAAAGGATTCTTTGTAATAGTGATGAGTAGTTACTTAATGAATTTTATATGAGGGTGTTTTTCTCATTTTCAGCATCTCCATTTAGACTATTGTTCCTTGATAGATTTTCAATAGCTTCATAGTTCTTTTAATCTAGATCCTTAATCAAAGATAATAACATTGGTTCATAAGTTTCAGGAATATTTTCTTTGTTTTTTGGATATGCACCATTTAATATTTCATTTAATTCATTTTTTTTGGAAAATGATGTTTTTGCACTTTTCTTACCTGATTTATATAATTCTAATTCTTTTTCACTTTTATCTAATAATTAATATAATTTCTTAATACAAACTTTTCTACTCTTTAAATTATAAAAATAATTTACTTCAGCTTTTTTTTCAGCCTTTTGTAATTGCATCTTTAATTAGGCCAGATTTGATAATGATTGTGAATTAATGTTTTCACTAACTCTTTTTCTTAAAGTATCGTTTTCTTATTTAAACTTTTCTAATTATACTGCTAATGAATCTGCTGATTCTAAAACATCCTAATTTATTAATTATATTTATTTATTACCATTCTCATTTCTACTTGTGTTCTAATCTACATATAATTTCTAATGATCTTATCATCAGTATTATTTTCAATTGCATTATTTGCTGCTCTAATTAAATTAAAAATTAAGCCAGGTTCTCTAGGAGATTATAACTTTAACTAAGGTGAAAGAGGTAGCTTTTTTTAACTTCCTGGCGATGATATACTCATCAAATCTACTTTCTTTTATTCGCATTATTTAAATTTATATTTCTCTCTACTTTAACTCTATTATCTAGGTCTTTATCCAATTTACAAAGATGACCTTGCAGTTAATTCATAAACTGAAAGAAGAAGATCTGCATTATTTTAATTGTTATTTCGCCTAATTTATTCAGTGGTTTACCTTTACTCAAGAGTTCGTTGCATTTTATGTTTTGAATTCAAAAATATTAATTATATACAATATTTGTTAAAATAAAAATTAACTATATTTGTTTGAATATTCAATGAAAATGTAAAAATCATCTGATGAACTATTAAAAATACTTCTATTTATCCATTGCTTATAATTCAGCCATAAATTGATCAAATTATTCCACTTTCTATAATAAAGTTTCTTCATCTATTTCACTTTCTTATGATATCTTATACATTTCTTAAATCTCTTAAGCTAAAGTGCAATTTTTCATGAATTTCTCTAATTTTTATTAATATTTATTTCTATAAAAGGCATCCTTATTTTTATTATTTGCTTTTAAAGAAATTGCAATAAACTTCAAAACTGTTTCTTTACAAGATAATGTTGGGTATTTAGGTTTCTAATATCCCAATTAAGCCAAAACTCTAATAATTATATTTTTGAGATGTAATTCCAAATAAGATGTACAATCACCTCTTTTTGCAACTTTCTTAGCAATATTCTAATATATAATTATTTAATATACCTTAACAGATTATAATTCTCCTAATTACATTTTATCTGGTAATCTAGCATGTTTATATCTTTAAGGATTCATTTCAAATAACTACATATTATGTGCATTAGCAAATATTAATTGTTAATTTTTATGAACAATTACTAAGTTATTAAAACCCTTAACTAAATTATTATTAATTAATTCAACTGGGCAATGACCTAAAATATCATTTATAATATTAAATACCCTTGTATTCTGGAAATGGATCAAATTTATCCCCAACAGTTAATTGTTTAGGTATTTTATATTTTTCAATTGAATTATTGCAATAATGAGTAGGATTCTTAATGAAATCTTATTCTGTATCTTCACTTGATACATAGAATAATTAATCATCATAAAATAATAAATATGGACTTCTTAATTAACTGGCGACATAATTCTTTTTTGCTTTTATCAATACAGGACAATAATTATATAAAGGACTTAACTTTTAAATAATTTATTATTCAGTCAAAGTTAATGAACTTACTCTAACTGGTTCTTGAGTTATTAATGATCGAGCAACTAATGCTCTCGAGTATAGATTTTGTTAGATACATTTAGTACATAATGAAATCATACCCCAATTCGATACTTATCCAACTTATAAATATCTAACATTATTGAAATTTGATGAATAATATGATGCTAATAATGAAGTTTAATTAGCTTATAATCTTTAATGAACTACATGATCAATACCTCCAAATTTAGGATTTAATTTACTAATTACATACTCATCATCTTTATCACAAACAAATACTACTGTTGGTATAATACCTACTTTTGATAATGCTAAAGCTTCATCAATAGTTCTTGGATATCCATCTAAAATATATCCTTAATTATAAACATCAGCCAACTAAATTCTTTTTTATATTATTTAAATGAGATAATTAGTATCTACTTCTTTACCTTCTTTTAATTAATTTTTGATATTCACTGCCAATAAATCAGTTTAATTTGTTACAAATTCAGCTAACAAATGAGACACTTTGACTCTCACTAGATTCAATTTTTCACTTAATAATCTCACTATTTCAGTTTTACCTGATTTTACTTTTCCTAAAATAAAAATAGTAGGTTTGATTTAAACATCATTTGGAACTGTAGGTTTATAAAAGTATTTATATGGTTTTGAACAAACCTATTCTCTTTAATCCTCATTATCAAGATAATAAATTCTATTTCTATATAAAACTGGATAATCCCTACAATGAGGAACATTTTATAAAGTGGTAGCATTTCTATTTCCATATTTAGATTATTTATGAGTATATAATTTTTCATAGATATCTAATTTATTTAATTTGAAATTGGTTGGATCAGGATATAAATTTAATTTTTAACATTATTCTTTTTCTAACATATTTTCTCTATATTCTCTATCCATAACATTTTCTAATTATGATGTAATTCTTTCAGTAACATTTTCGATAGTAGTATCAGTACTAAGTATTACAGCATTTATTTTAAGTTCTTCAAATTATCTTTATAATTCTTCAATCCTTGCCATATCAGCTTCATGTTATTATAATAATTTATCTTTTTATTCTTTTAACATTTCATCTAATTTAGGTGCTTCTGGATCTTCTTCTTCTCCTGTAGGTGCTTCTAAAGATGGTAATTCTTCTGCTCCTTCTTCAATAGCTTTATTTCTTGCTTCAACTCTTTCTTAATATCTTTTTTATCTTAATTCTTCCATTTTCATTTAATATTCATCTTCTATAACTTTTGAATTGAAATTTCTTTTTATAAAATTTTCAGGTTCAATTTTCAATAAAATAACATATTCAGGTAACTTTTTGGCTTCAACTAATAAATCAACAATTGGAGTTGAAACAAGTTCTTCTGAAACATCAAAGAAATTAGCATTTATAATAACACCTGCGCAATCTAAAATCTTATTTAATACTTCAATTTCATGAGCTTTACGATCAAAATCAGCAGGATCTTCTGTTATTTCAGGATCTGGTATTTCTTTTCCATCAGCATCTAATTCTTTAGGTTTAAATCCTTTCATATAATATCTATTTAATTATCTATTCTTCTTATTTATTTCTAAACTTTAAATTAAATTAGCTTTTAAATCTAAAATAGGTAACTTATATAATCTATTTAATATTTTTAATTAAGTATGTAAACCACTACCTCTAACACCAATAAACATAATTCTTGGTTATGGTATTGTAATTTTAGATGGAACAAATAATTAAACATTATCTTTAAATATTTATTATTCTTTTTCTCCATAAAATCTATAAACTCTTCCTCTTACTAAAGCTATAAATTCTTCTTTTCCAGGTACTAACCAATTAGTTTTTTATAATGTAACAGGACAATAATTAGCATAATCACCATAAGGAATAGGTTCTTCACCTTCTTATACATCTCCTGGCACTCTTACCAATCCTTCATCATCAACTTTAATATAAAATGGATCTAATGCTAAACGTACTCTAGACCAAACTTCATCTTTGGTTCCATCAATAGGAATTTCTTTAACATTTTCTTCTTAATAAGTTTCTTTTATTAATGCAGATAATGCATTAATTTAATTTAATTCTTATTCAATTATAATATCAGGATTACGTTACAATAGTATTTATCCAGGTTCTTCTGATCTATCTTATAATATTAAGAATTTATCTATTTTAATTCCCCATAAATTTAATTAATCTATTTATTCTTATGTTTAAGGATATCCAATAATTACAATTCCTTTAGGTTTTGATGTTTCAGCTATTTTTAATTCAGCATCTAATAATGGAATAATTTCTTTAGTGGGTACATCTTCAGGAGGAGGCGTAACAGGTTTAACATTATCTTCAACTACTTCAACAACTTCTTCTTTTTTCTTTTTTGCTTATTGTTTTTTTGCTTCTTTCTTCTTTTTTTCTTCATCTTCTTCTTGTGGTTATTCTTCTTCCTCTTTCTTTGGTTCTCCCCATCCTGTAGGTTTTCTTTATAAAGGTATATTTAAATAATTCAAAACCATTGGTAATACATCTTTTATGACATTACCTTTATAGAATTCTTTCCATTCTATTTCAGTTAAATGAATATCATTTATTCTTGGATCAAATGTAGATTGTAAATGCTTACTTCTTTCTTATTATGCTTATACTTTCTTTCTTATTATATCTTCTACATCAACTAAAGTCCAACCATAAAATTCTGCTAATTAACTAGCAACTGTATTCTTTCCTGAACATTTTGGTCCTTAAACTGATACAATATAAGTTTTAGGTAATTAAGGAGCTTTACACAAATATTTTCTAGGATAATTTATAAATTTATTTTAATTTTCTTCATTATCAAATAAAAAAACTCTTCCAGCATATTCACATGCAAATTCTGCTTTACCTGCTATAATCTTATCTTTTAATACTAATTCAACTGCATCAACCTATTACCATTATGACCACATTCTATAAACCTTTTCATCAGTTAAATTTAATCCTAACAAATCCTTTTCTGAACCACCTTCTAATTTTATAGCTAATGGTCTTAGTGGTTATCCTTTCAAAATTTATGTAAATACACGATCAACTAATTATTAAGTTGTTAAACCAGCAGATTAAAGTTTTATTATATTCTAATCAGGTAAATGATCATATAATGATAATAATTTTTATTATGATTCTTTAAAATTTGATAATGATTATACTAGAAATTCTTAATCTAAAGGTCTATAAAATAAATCTTTTTCTGGAATAATAGGTGGTTTATCTTCTTCATCTTAATTTTCTCCTTAATCTTCCTCTTCATCAGGATCATTTGGATCTTTGTATTTAATTTTTGGTCTTTTTTATTCTTCTCTATCAAATTATGATGTTGCAACTAAATCATCTTATTTTTCCATAATTCTAGATGCAAAATGTAATATATCTTCATCTGATTAATCTAAATTGACAACATGAGTAAAATATCTACATCCAATTTTAGGTAGATTCATTTTGTTTGATAATATTGAATTAACCCAAAATATATTCTCTAAAGGTAAATCTAAAATATATCCTTTATTTTTAGGTAAATCTTATTGTAATTCAACATTAAATAATTATTCCAATTATTCTTAAGTCAATTCTCTTCCAAATCTTAAAGAATCAAAAACTTCTCTCTCTAAAGGATTCAAAAATTCTTTTGGATTCCCTTCTTCATCCATTTATGGACTATTTTCATTTTCTGATACTTTTGCATAAATTCTTTAAATTCCTTTTTCTAAATCTAAATATTCTAAATCAAGTTATTTAGCTAAAGCCTTAGCAAATGTACTCCTTCCACTTCTTGGTTTAGCAATCAAAAATATTTAAGGAGGTGCTTAATTTGCATATTCTATAACATCATCTTCATAAGGATTTTTACTATCTATTGGTAATTATCCTTTTGGTGAAATGAATTTACTTAAATATGATTAAAATGTAGGTAATTATATATTTTGTTACTATTCTTAGATAACTTCTAATGCAGATAATAATTATTATTAATCTTTAGGTTAATTTAAATCACCTAAAAAGGTTCTTAAGATAAATTGAATATTCTTAGGTTATCTTTTATCTGGGTTAGATGATTTACTTATATCAAAAGTTTATAATTAAGAAGTCAATAATTATCTTTTAGCTGAAACTATTTTTCTTTCCCATTTTTTATTCACTTTATTTATTTAATCAATTCTATAATCTTCTTCTGTGAAGAATTCGCTTTTTATATTTATTAATAATTTATTTCCATCTTAATTCTTTAATGGAAATTAACACCATTAAACATCTCTTGTAATTAACTTGTTTAATTTATAATATTGAGAATGAAATCCATAAGAATCATCATTCTATTCTATTAAATATTGCAATCCTATTTCTGGAACTAATTAACTATTAGGTAATGTCATAAGGAATGTTTCAGTAACATTACCAATTAACTTAATTTCCTTAGCAAATGCATATTATGCTGATGTATAATGTTAATATTCACTCTCTTGACAATTATTATTCATTAAAGCAAATATCATGCATTCACAGCTCATACCTATAGGAATAATTTCATTAAGAGGTGCTAATTTATATTTTATAATTCTGCTTGGTATAATATCAGCACTCTTTAATTACTCAGGATTATATATATATTGTTCTGTATAATAAATAGGAAAGTAAGACTTTTTATTATCACTTTTCAAACTCTGTTCTACTCTATCTGTGCTATGAATTTTTACAAGAATATGATAATCAATTTCTTAATTTGTATTGTCTAATCATCATAACATGCCATTACCTTTAACATCTATCAATGAACGACGATATATTCGAGCATGAATTGTTTTCAAAAGGTATATTGCAGAACTCAAATCTGGTTGATTTATCAATTAAAACAATAATTAAGTTATTGCATCTACAAATACCTGATAAGATAAGTATTCAGGTAGATTTGGATCAACATCTGTCATTGATTCTAAATACTATTATGATAACTGTTTCAAACTTTCATCTGGCAAACATATTATACACTTCATTATTGCTGTAATAACCTATAATACCAATAGAAATTCACCTCTAACAACTCACTTGACAATACTTTTCCTTATGGATTCTTTCCAATCTAATCCCAATATTTCAACAAATTCTTTTGATACTCTAAATTCTCACTTAAGCTAACAATAAATTTCACACTCTAATTATCTCCTCTCTATAACCTATCTGTGTTGTATAAATATCAAACATTTACTTTTGTAAAAGAGTGGATTTTACATATTTTTATTAATTTAATATTTATATTGGAACAATATAATCAAAGGCTTAAAAATTATAATCCTGATTGGGAATCAAAAAAAAACAAATAAAACAATATTGCATTCCTAATTAACAATAAAAATCCCTTATCAATTAATCTATTAACAGATACCTTTAAAAATTAATTTAATTATGAAACACTTATTTCCGAAATCTTTCGAAGTATGATTTAAAAACTAATAGAAGACTTAAAACACTTTAAAACTTAATTGTATACACATCAATAAACACTCATTATTTCTAATAAAGATTGTAGATTATTATCTAAAATACTTATTATAGAAATTAATTGATTATATGTTATTATTACTAATTTAATTTAATATATACTAGATTTATTAATATTAAAATACTAATAAAATTACTTTAAAGACTTTAGTTAGAATCATAAATACAGAAATTACCAGAGTATAACAGAAAATCATAGAGATTTACTAAGTAAATTCTAATAAATTAAATAATGGAAATACAATTCACAAAATTTATATTTATCCAATTCTAAATTGTAGTATCATTTTTAAATAGTATTTTTAGGATAAGACCAAAGTACAGATAGAACAAGAATGATTATTGTTAGTTAATCTAAAACTACAATTTTATCTAAAATTAATACAAATTTACTCCAAATTTTCAATTCAACATTATACTAATTAACTCTTAATTTACACAGACCTACCTTAATTTTATTAAATAACCTGATTTAATTTAAGAAATAAAAATAGCTTTTTTAAAAATTCAAATACAACTATTTACTATGAAGTATTAAGCCTAGTAACTCATAAAAAATAAATAAAATTAAGATTACCAAGAAAAATATAGGATCATTACGATTTGTCCTATTTGTTTATGTTATACATAAAATATTCATTCAAAATTTAAAATTCAATTTGAATGGAATTATATAATGAAAATAGCTTTGAAAAATGATTTGATTTTCATTTATTCAATTAGATTGATTAAGTTTGTTATAATTCTATGGGATTAGATTTATAATTTTGCTTGATTTGACATAAAAAATTATCATATTATTTTCTAAAAAATTATTATAAGATAAATAAAAAATAATGTATTTATGAAATAATAATTTTCTATTAATCACAAGTACAATGTATAATATATCCATAATTGAAACTATTTGACATTCCGAAAATTGAATTCGCTTCTAAGGAGAACTTAATTTTAGTATAATATTTTTACTCTTCCTTTAATCTATTATTAAAGAAATCCTATATAAAATATAAAGTTTGAAGTAAAAGGCAACAGAGAAGAATATCATACTGGTGCAAAAATAATTATTTCATATATGATTAAAAAATCTAAATTTTATTGTTATAAATTTCTCTGTATTTTCAATTCTTATTTTTGATGAGATAAATATATTGTTAATGTAGATATTTGTATCCCGATTAGTACACAATCAACTCCAACTGAAATTAGGAGAAATTTTTCTTAAATTTTTAATGATATAAAATACCTTATTTATTTGGGGAGTAAATTTCATCAATAGCTCATAAGTGAAGGAAATCAATTAAGCTTGTAAAATTATGATTATAGCAAATATCATTTACGATTTAGTTCCTAATATTTTATAATAAGTTTTACTTTTTAACATGATTAGAGTCTAGTCATGATACAATTATATTTCTACTTTAATAATAATCTCAATTTAAGAAAAAAAAACAAATCAGTAAACATCAATTTCATTATTTGGATAATCAAATAATATATCCAATAAATTAAGCAATTAAACTAACAAAAGGCTAAATAAAATCAATGAAGAGAGCCTTAAAACCTATTTATTACTCAATAGTAAATGCTTAATCTTTAATAAATCTGAAGAATGTTCATTTGATTTAATATAATTTAGATTAACAATCATTACATCGATTGTTGTTATTAATTATTCAAAATAACTTATTAATCTGTTAATAATTGTTCTAGTCTAACTTGATTATTTCTCAATGTATCCATAATTTATTTTAAAAATTAATTCTTTTTCTAATAGTTTAATTTTTAAGAAGAACTGTATTCTGTATACATTTTATCCTAAACTAATCCATTGTTGTTTTATTTTAATAAACTGTTCATATTTAAAATTATCTTATCTAAAATGAAAACTACAATATGCACAAATTGTTTGAATTGAAGGGAAATTTAATTAGGAAAAGCTATAATAATTTATAAAAACAACTCTCAAAATTATCAAAAACTTAATATTCTATTTGGAGATTCTAGTGAGAAGACATTATCAAATTATTAGTTATTAATTTTTCAGGTAATCTCATCTCTATTAGCAATTAAATGATCAATATAAAATTCTTGATACTGATATGAATCATCATTTATTCCAGAATTAAAGGATATTTTTATTAATAAAAATGGACTCTTAATTTAATTTAATTCACTACTTAAAGTTAAAATAAGAATTTTATTTACATCTTTTATAAAGGATTTTGAGTCGAGGTAAATAAAAAATAAGATTAAAAAATAATTTAAATAAATCATAATAATATAGTTTTATATATTAAATTACTGATTAAATACTTATTTAAATAAGTAATTATATTGATTCTAAGTATATTTTGATGATATAAACATATAAAATATTTGCCACAGGATAAAGATTTTAATTTTTTATATAATAAGAATTGGTAAATGACATAGTAAACAAAAATATTTAAATATAAGTGGAAAAATAAATTAACTATTTAACCAATATATTATAGAATTAAAACAAATTAATAATATTATATATTTGAAAAATTAGGAACAAGAAATTAATATCCTTAGTTCTAATTGCATAACCAATCCTTTAACATTCAGAAATGATTTCTTACATGTAACATCATAAATCCAGGAATGCCACAAAGCAACAATGGTTTATAAAGTAAAATATTTTATAATAGACAATTCATTTAGAGAAATGTATTTAAAATTTTTTTGATANGTTGTTATTAATTATTCAAAATAACTTATTAATCTGTTAATAATTGTTCTAGTCTAACTTGATTATTTCTCAATGTATCCATAATTTATTTTAAAAATTAATTCTTTTTCTAATAGTTTAATTTTTAAGAAGAACTGTATTCTGTATACATTTTATCCTAAACTAATCCATTGTTGTTTTATTTTAATAAACTGTTCATATTTAAAATTATCTTATCTAAAATGAAAACTACAATATGCACAAATTGTTTGAATTGAAGGGAAATTTAATTAGGAAAAGCTATAATAATTTATAAAAACAACTCTCAAAATTATCAAAAACTTAATATTCTATTTGGAGATTCTAGTGAGAAGACATTATCAAATTATTAGTTATTAATTTTTCAGGTAATCTCATCTCTATTAGCAATTAAATGATCAATATAAAATTCTTGATACTGATATGAATCATCATTTATTCCAGAATTAAAGGATATTTTTATTAATAAAAATGGACTCTTAATTTAATTTAATTCACTACTTAAAGTTAAAATAAGAATTTTATTTACATCTTTTATAAAGGATTTTGAGTCGAGGTAAATAAAAAATAAGATTAAAAAATAATTTAAATAAATCATAATAATATAGTTTTATATATTAAATTACTGATTAAATACTTATTTAAATAAGTAATTATATTGATTCTAAGTATATTTTGATGATATAAACATATAAAATATTTGCCACAGGATAAAGATTTTAATTTTTTATATAATAAGAATTGGTAAATGACATAGTAAACAAAAATATTTAAATATAAGTGGAAAAATAAATTAACTATTTAACCAATATATTATAGAATTAAAACAAATTAATAATATTATATATTTGAAAAATTAGGAACAAGAAATTAATATCCTTAGTTCTAATTGCATAACCAATCCTTTAACATTCAGAAATGATTTCTTACATGTAACATCATAAATCCAGGAATGCCACAAAGCAACAATGGTTTATAAAGTAAAATATTTTATAATAGACAATTCATTTAGAGAAATGTATTTAAAATTTTTTTGATACCTCGACCTATAGAACAACTTGAAAACATTTTCACTTAAGGTTTTGATTGAAAAAATTAAGAAATTCATAACAAGAAGAAAAATAAATCAACTAGAAGATTCAATTAGATTAGGCAAAACTTATCATCTAAATAAGTTTTTTCAAACTGCAAATTGAAAATGAGCAATATTAATTCAAATAAAATATATTGGTTATATCTTTAAAAAATAGACGATAAAGAATTAATTCTATATTTATTTAATTTTTTGAATTATTTGAAATAGATTATGATAATATTTCTTAATAGAATTTTGTAATAGATTAAGCTGAATAGCTGAATACTAAGGAATAAAGACTTAAAATAATATCAAAGGATGCTTAGAAATCAAAATACGAAATAAGTAGTTTTAATTGGATATATTGGTCATGGTAAAACAACTCTTTTTAATAAAATTTGTAAGGCAAATTAACCAGTAGAATTTGGTGGACCATCTGTCACAAGACAATCTGTTCTTAGTTAAAGTGCCTATGGAGAAGGTTTTAATTTGATAGATACTCCTGGTTTAGGGACAGATAAAGATAAATTGGGTCATGTAATTTGCATTTCGACAGCCTTAACCTTTGGATTAATTCATTAGATTTTAATAATTATCTAGTTAGAGAGGCTACCAACAATGAAAGAGAAGTTAAGACCAATGATCTAATAGTAATTTAAAAGATTCAAAGATATCATCACTGTTGTTGCAACTCATATGGATAAAGCAGATCAACCAGAAAAAAGGTAATAAGAGTTAGTTGATTTAATTAAAGGATATAATATTAAGTCTTTGATTTTTGTATCAAATGAAACATAAGGAGAAGATTTATGTTTAAGGATTGATGTTATTCTTTAGAACTGTGATTAAAAAGGCAAAATTTGTTAATTATCATAAGCTGAAATATAATCTCATTTTGATATTATTGATTTAGCAGATGATGTAGTTGATTAACTTAATGAGGCAAAAGGTTAAGTTAGTGTTAAATTTGATAAAATTGCAAAAGCTATTAAAACATTTATTAAAAACTTTTCAGAGACTGATCCAACTATGCCTGAAGTTATGCATCAATTAACAATCGCTATCAAAGATTATGCTGATGAAACCCTCTTAAAATTTGAAAAAGATAACATGAATTTATTTAATGATTTATATTCAAAACTTGAGGATGATAAATTAGTTTATTTAATTGATGCTCAATTAAAATAAGAATTGGTAATGGAAGTAAATGGTTTGATTTTTCTTGCTTAAAATAAAATGAAGATATCCTAATAACAATGTTTTAATTATATAAAACAATGCCCTCATTGTGGTGAGATTTGGATGAAAGTTTATGGATGTGAAGATCAAACATTTTGTGGGAAATTACCTGAAAATGAAGAAGAACATTTCAAATAATAAAAGACTCCAAAAAGATTCAAATTTTAATTTTAGGAATCAGGAATAACTTATCATGATTTGGGAATTTAATTTTCAAAAAAGGATAAGAGTTATTAATTTTAGAATTTAATTCAGTCATTCCAGATTCCATAATAGAATAGGGAAAGAGCACCATCGATGTAAGTATTCGAAAGATTCAACCAATAAATTAAAAATTATCAAGAATAAATAATACCAATTTAAAGACCTAATTTATAAATGTTCTTATATGAACATTTAAATTTTGAAAGAAAAGGTAAGATTGGCTGTGGTAAATCATTTATATGGCATGAATTAAAACCTTTACCTTAAGAATAATTAAAGGAATTATTAGATCCAGGTTTGTTAGATTATTTGGCAAATGTAGTAAGTGAAGAGAAAAAGGCTAAATAAATTGAATTAGCTACCAAAATTGAAAGCTTAATGAAAACCAACTAAGTAGTTATTCTGCAATGATTTGAAAATAAGTGAAAAATATTGATATAATATTTAATTATAATCTAATTTTATTTTTTTATTATTTCTTCTTAATAGAATTACTAACATACTCTCATATTGAATTAAATGTTTCGTTATAATCATTATGTAACAACTTATTATATTTCTAGGTGACTAAGGTTCTGAAAAGGATTAATTATTTAAACTATTGCCAATTGAATTTAAAGAGATTGTATTTGAAAAATTGCTAATAAAAGAAAGAATAGATTAAGGTGATAAAAAACTTATATTCATGAACTTTCCAGAAGAAAATGAAATAACTTCAGCAATTCATTCTCTGTTAGCTTTGTCATAGTATTTTATGATTATATAGATTGTCTTCTGTTTAGAATATGCTCAATCAGTTACTCAGAAAGTTTCTTAATTAATAAAATTGTTTAATGAAGCATTTGATTAAGAAGTAGAAAACATTTATACATTTTTTATAAATAATTCTCCTTAGAATCTTTAGAATAATAGAATATACTAATTTTCTAAAATTGATGAAAGTAATAAACCAAATTTTATTAGTATACTATAAAACATTTAAAACTCTAATTCTTGCATACTTTAAGATAATTTATAGAATACAATAAAATAATAATAAGAATAATTATAAAAAAGGGTAAGTATTATGGTAAAATAATTTGAAGAGGAATACTTATCCACTAATCAAGTTCTCTTACTTGAGAATAACTTATAAAAAATTTTATCAAACGAAATATAACTATTGAGCAAACAAAATTAGGATAAAAATATCAAATAAAATGAAATCATTTTATATAGTGATACAATTTACTAAATTTGTTGTAATAAATAAGAATAAAGAACTTAAATTAGTAAATTAAATGGATGGTTTTATAAGTTATCGTATTGTAATAATTGCTAAATTTTATACCAATAATAAGACTAAAAATGTATAACTTATGAATTATATTTATTTTCATTAGATCTAAAGTAAATTGATAATTTAACACAAAATAAATGTTATAAATGCTAATAATAATATCTTACTAAAATGAAACAAAAAACCATACTTTTTTTGCTATAAATCTATCTATTCAAGCAAATTAAAAATAACTTAAAAATATAAGTGGGTACTTCAAAATAATTGATTTAAGAAGGGTTTTTGAATATAAAAAATAAAATAGATTGCGTTTCTATATTACTTTTAAGCGACGAAGATGAGCTAAAATAATTTGTGATGCAACGAGCATATGAAAATAACAATTACAAAGAGACAAAATAATTTAAGAAAGGGGATATCTTAAATGATAGCTTTTAACTTATAGATACTCCAATATTTTAATTTGATGAAGACTCAGAAAATTTAGAATCAATTTACTCAAATTATCTAAATGAAAATCCTATTAATTTTATTATATTTTGTCTAAAATTATAAAGATCAAGTTTAATAAAACAAAGACTTTTTTCAATGTTAAAAAAATTACCTAAAATTAATAAATAAGCTTTTGGTGCGTTAATCATAAATTAGAACAGCGATGTTTAAGTAGAGCAAACATCTGAATAAGAAATCATCAATAACATCAAAGGATTAATTCCTTAGACTACGCTAATATAAAATACTAATACAAATGTAGAGATTATCAAAAAAATATCTGATTTTATAAACAATATTAATCAAACACAACAAATTTCATTTGAACAAACTATTTTTCACAAATAAGGTAATGAATCAAATTAGGAATAAATTGAAAAATCACTATAATTAATGTCTCAAAATATATCAGATTAATATATTTAAAATTGTTAACAGGAAATAAAGGATGAAGAAATAAGATAAGAAAAGTTAGAGTATGAGAAACAAACTTTACAATAATAAATTTCTAATCTTAATAGTGAATTTTGTAATAAAAAAAAAGAATTTACAAATCTTATCTATTCAATTCAATAAGAGCTTAGAGAATAAGAAAAAAATTATCTAGAAAATATTCACAATTTGAACAATAAGATACATTAAGTTGAAATCAATTACACTTCTTCAATTTTAAATTTAAGATCAAAAAAAAGTTAGCTTATTTAAATGGAAATCGAAAAAAGTAAAAAGATTTAGAATTTAAA
>CAJJDN010000085.1:432585-444684 GCA_905182985.1 Paramecium sonneborni | reverse complement strand
TAAGATGAAATCACAAATTAGAATTAAATTGGTATTTTTAATTAACGTTAAAAGAATGATAAATGCATTTGATAAGGATCAATAATAATAATCCAAAGATTTAGATTTAAAACTAGATTTTGATATTAAACTTTAGAAAGGTATTTCATCCAATTAATAATCAATTAGGAATAGAATTACTAAATAAGTAAGAATGGCAATAAGCATAGGAACATTTATCTGAAAGTATAAAACAATTAGAGAAACAATAATCTTTTGCTACATTCTTTTAATGTACTTTATTTATATATTTTTTAAGGTATTTCATTATATTAAATGAATCAATGTTAGAAAGCATATAATTAGAGAGAATAAGCTAAAAAAATAAATAATAACATCTATAAAGATTTATTGGATTATTCAGAATTAGAATTAAAAAGAAATCCATAAAATAAATTTATTTTAATAGCAAAAAGTATGATATAATATTTTCATTCTTCAAGGTTATGCATTAAATGATCAAAATTAATATTGGTAAGCTATTAAATAATGTGATTAAATATTAAATGAAGAGCCCTAAAATCTCCATGCTTTATACAGAAAAGGTAATCGTTTATTATAAAGATTTTATTTTATAGGTTTTTCATTAGATAATCTATAAAAATGCAAAGAGGCAATTAATTGCTTTGATAGGGCAATATAAATTGATCCTAATTATGCCATTGCCTATTATAATAAAGGCTTATATATAATTTAATTTTGATAGGCTTATCATTAAATGATCTACAAGAGTACAATAATGCAATTAATTGCTTTGATAAGGCAATACAAATTGATCCTAATTTTGCTATTGCCTATTATAATAAAGGTTTATATAAAATAGAATTTTAATAGGTAATTCATTAAATGGTCTACATTAATACAATGATGCAATTAATTGCTTTGATTAGGCAATACAAATTGATCCTAACTTTGGCACAGCCTATCTTAATAAAGGTTTGTATATAATTTAATTTTAATAGGCTTATAATTACACTATCTATAAAAGCATAATGAAGCAATTAATTGCTTTGATAAGGCTATACAAATTGATCCTAATGATGCCATTGCCTATTATAATAAAGGCTTATATAAAATTTAATTTTAATAGGCTTATTATTACACAATCTATAATAATACAATGATGCAATTAAATGTTATGATTAGGCAATATAAATTGATCCTACTGATGCCACTGCCTATAATAATAAAGGTTTAAATATAATTCAATTTTAATAGGCAATTCATTAAGTTGTCTACACAAATACAATGATGCAATTAAATGTTATGATTAGGCAATATAAATTAATCCTAATGAGGCCACTGCCTATCTTAATAAAGGTTTATATATAATTTGATTTTAATAGGCTGTGCATTAGAATACATCAATAACTAAGATGAAGCCTTAAAAAATTACGACTAGTCTATAATGATTAACCAAGCATATACTTTAGCCTTTAAAAATAAAGGTAATTTTTAATTGTTTATAAAAGGTGCTTTATTAACCAAAATGAAGTAGTATTTAGAAGCCATTACAGTTTATGAAAAAGCAATACAGAATTGCTAAACAGATCAGATTGAATTCGAAAAACTAATTGAGGAGATTAAAAATTAAAAATGAAGAATTATTTTAAACTGAAAAAAAAATATTCATCAAGATTTTTAAATTAACTATATAAACTATAAAAATATTTTGAAAAACTCAACAATTATAATTTTACTAGAATTCTTTATCTTCTTTTTTTTTAATCTTTTTAAAATATTGGCTATGATTTAAATTAATACAAATTAATTTTTATCACAAATATTTATTTAAAAGAATAATATTATACAATGTTTATGTCAGATATTTATCTCAGATATTATTTTAAAACAAAAATATTTAATTATAAGATCAGATCATTGATTTGCACCAAATCCAAATAAAGGAATGGCCTAATAGCACAGATAATAAATAAATTTTATAAAATATATTTATTATCTTGAATTCTCTCAATAACTTATTACAAAAAATTTACTTTTTAAATTTATGGGAAGTTATGAATAAAAATTAAGTTTTAAGATTTTTATTTTAAAATATCTGAAAGTTATTATTTATAGCAAGATCCTATGAAAATCCCTTAATTTTAATTTGAAAATAGCTAATTAAGATATAAAAAATATTTAAGGATTATTAATTAGTTAAGTTATAAAATCTTTTAATTTCATGTTCTCTTTTTATAGAAATTATTTTTTCTACCTTTAAATGTGAGCAAAATATTGACAACCTATAATAATTGTTTCAAGAATTCTTACAGGGAATAGATTATCTATTAAATTTAATATATCCTTATCATAAATATTAACTTTGTTTGAATGCACAATTTAGATTAATTAATAAATTTAGAAAAAGATAAATGAAATATTTTTGACAAGTGATTTCCTTAAGATTAAAAGTTATCATTAAATAAATGAATAATTTGAATCAACAATTACAATAAGCAACTACTACTAAGTTGAAGAATAATTATTTTGATTTTTATCTATATTTATATAAAATTATGGGGAAAAAGTATTTTTCTTTTTTACCAAAATTATAAGATATCCTCCAAATTAAATAAAACACAATAAAAAGCACCCAGGCAAACCCAAATTAGTTAGTTAAAATGCAGAATCATTTTGAGTCTAAAATAACATTTTTTAAAAGTTTTGTATATTTTGGTAAAAACGAAAAATACTTTTTCCCTTAATTTTATATCAATATATTGTAAAAAAGAATTTCCTTTATTAATGAATTTCTAAAAAAGGATGGAATAAATTTTAAGAAGAAATAATGAAGAATTAAAATCTTTGTAAAAGTAATCTAAAGAAGTAATAAACAAATATTTAATTAAAAAATAATAAAATTAAATTAATGTAATGCTTGAAGAAGCAAATCATAAAAATTAGAAGTTAGGAATTAAGATCTATTCAATTTGAGAGTGATGAAATTACAATATAATTTGATTAATCTGATATACCTAATGAATATTGATAAAATATTAATGATCTAGAATAAATAATTATAAAATATAAGGCTAAAGTTATAATATTTCAAAATATATTTTTATTTATATAAACTACTACTATACAGAAACAAAATAGATGTAAGATGAAAAAATATAAAAATATTAAAATAGAATTAAAAAATCTAATAATAACTTAAAGAAAAATCTGATGAGATAGAAACCTATATAAAGGCTATTAATGAATTAAAAGAGAAATAAGAGTATAAGCAAGAAAAAAAATTTAATTGCAATAAGAACTTAATAACACAATAAAATATTAAGAGAAGTAGAGATTAGAAGAATATACAACTTTTAGAAAGGCTCGTACAGAAAGAATTACTAAAAGAGAAGGAAAAGCATGTATAATTATGAAAAGAATAACAAATAAAGCAAAATAAATTGTTTAATGAATAAATCTAAAGTGCCTATCAGCATATTGGATATGAAATCTTAGTACTCTATTTTGATATCTAAAAGAAATTTCATGATAATATAATTCATATATTTTGATAAGTATATTGAGTTGTAATTTCAAAACGGAAAAATAGTATCGATAATTTTGAGTCACTGGTTGATTAATTGTCATACAACTTATCACAAATTGAAAATTGAGGTAGAAAAATAAAAAACAAGGTCTTATAGAAACAGCATAATTTAGTATCAGCAATCAAAAAATTTAAAGATGATCCAAAAAGAGAAAATGCTAAGTTAGTAAAAGAGAGTTTCAATAATAATTCAGAATAAAATCAATTGTAAGAGATAGTTAATAAAACAAACTTTAAAAATAATTAATTAGGAGAATAAATCTATTAATTAAATTGGAAATAAATTTCTGATTAAAAAAAGATTCTCGTCTTAGATTGATTAGTTTTTCAAATGAATTATAAAATTATATAAAGAATTCAAAATGAATAGAGACACTATTATAGGTAAATTATTTTATTTAAATATCTCTAAAGCATATTAGTTTTCTAAAAGACATAAAAGATTCATTAAATAAATATAATAGATTTAATATAAATACTAATTATATTATATTATGAAAAATATTTATCACTATAAAAAAATAGTAATTATTTTATATTAAAAATATATTTCAAACAATCTAAGAAGTTTTGTTTTAGTGTCATTATTAATAATATTTATTACTTTACAAGAATGTTTTACGAAGGAAAAAATGTTTGTTAAACTTTCATTTAATATTGTAATTTTTTTTCAATATCTGAATGTTGGTGCATCTTTGAAAGCACATTTAATTTCTTCTTAATTCACAAGAATAATTTTAATCATTTTTTGAAAATAAATACATGTGATTTAGATACAACTAAATTTCGTGGAAGCTGATTCAAAATTATGATAATTTCCAGTACTTCGAAATTTAAATATTACATAATTTATCTAATTCATCATAAATTTTTTGAATAGTGATTACCCATAATTATACAAAATTTCATAATTTTGCTTCTTTCTATAATACATTCATTTTGGTATTTATGTAGGAAAAAATAACTTCTAATTAACTGGATATTAATCTTCTTTTAGACGCAAGAAGATTTTTTTTGATTATTTTAATTATTCATATGTACATGAATAGTGTGTCATTTTCGTAATATTTTCATGTAAATCAAATAATTCAAATTCCAAAGAATAGTTGAATTTATATATATTTAAAAAAAATTTAATTCTGACGCTTTTTCTATTTTACGCAAAGGCATGATGGAAATTGATTATGATCATAGAATTACTTTTTAAAGACATTAGATAAATAAAAATATTAACAAACTTTATTTATTATGAAAAGTTATTGAAAATCAATCCAGCCATCAAAAGAGCAATTAATTTTTTAAGAACAAACTGTATATAAGTGATTAATTAACATTGCTTAAAAAAAAATATATATAATATTTCAATAAATTATTTTTTGTAATTTACTTAATCATAAAATTACAGAAATTAAAGCTTTCCTATTTAATATCTCAATAAAAGATAAAAACGATTTTAAATACTTTTATAAGCAATTTTCATCTATTTTTATCTCTGTATCTCTGTGACATTATTATTTTTAAAATTGGGATATTAATGAGATTACAAACATCTCATTTAAGGATTTCAAGAGTATTTTAAGCTTTATTTAGTGTTAGATAAATCATAAAAAATTAAGAAAACGAAATAAATAAATTGTAGATCATGATAATAGATAGTCTGAAAATCTTTTTTCTATTCATTAAAAAAAATTGTTAATAATTTCAAAATGTAAGGAATCGATGTCCAAAATAATTTGTTTGAAAAATATATAAATTTAGCTCATCGACTATTTAATTTTATTATCTCTACTATCAAAAAGCATTAATTTGATTTTATAAATTAATAATTTAATTTTAAATAAATTTAAAAATTAATCCAAAAAAAAAGTAATTTTAGATAAATTGTCTAAGTTATATTTTAATTTATTAAATATCTTTAAAACTGAAGTTCAAAATAATACTTTTACTCGATGATTTGAGATGAAGAATGATAAATTAGTGCGAGAGTTATGTTGGTTTAGTATTTAAAGATATATTTATAAATGGGAATTAAATTTGAATTGAATGAAAATTATTCATTCATCTAGAATCCATGAACAATACATAATTGCAAATGTGTTCATCTTATTATTATATTTTTTGGTATACTACAAATAATGTGCAACAAAATATATGAGCATATTTATTTCAAAATCTCACAACCAGAGATTCTATTAATAAAATTCTTAGTTTGGACACTTAAGATCATAAAATTTTCATATGTATATATATATTAGATTCCTTAATTAATTGATTATAGAAATTGGATAAATAAAGATTACTATTAATTGATAAACATTTATAATTATTTGTTATTAATTTAATTCAATCAAAAATTTTTTTCCTGATCTTATTATCAGCATCCTTCAATTTTGATTGATATATGAATTATTCAATTTCCTCAAGCATTTCAATTATGATTGCTAATGATAATTTAGATTTATGCTTTTATGATTTATAAACACCAATTTAATCAAAACAATTTTTTATAATTTTTTCAACAAATTATATCACGTTCTACTTCTAATTTTATTTATTTAAGTAAATATTAAACTCTTGCATAAATGATGATTCAGAAAAGGATATGCCATCATGATTGATGATCTTTCTATCATACATGTGGGTAATAATATTTTTTGCAAATTATTGATATTCAAATTAATTCACTTCTCTAAGCCTATCTTTTGATTAATTAAAATTCTAACTTTTGTTATTGTAATCATCAATTGACTAATAATAAATAATATTGTTACTCTGTTTAATTAAGTTGCATTGCCATTTAAATAATTATAACTCTATTTTTATTAATCAATTATTCTTGATTGCTCATCTAATTCTTCTTTCATTTTTTGGATTTCCTCTAATTGAATATTGTATTGATTCTCATACTCTTTTAAGAATATTAGATATAATGGTTCTGCATACAATGTTTTACTTTAACAAAATTAATAAATAGAAAGACGAATTACTTTTTCATAAAATTCTTGGTTTGATTTTGGGTCCGTTAATTAAAGATTTTGACATTCTTTTTAATAATCTTTTTTCTAAGCACGAAAGCTCTACATAAGTTCTTTGCAAAGGGCTTTTAGATTATTTTAACTTTTATAAAAAAATTCAATGGCAGTCAGATATTTTTGGAGATATTAGTCGTTTGAATAAATATTCATAATATTATTAGAAAATGATTCTAAATTCTATTAAAGATCCTTCTCAAGTTGATCATATTGTTCAATATCCCTTTTAACATTATCTCTTTTTTAAATAAAAATTTATTCCCCATTTTGTTTAAACAATTTTGGATCCTCTTCAGATTTGGATTGAGCCATTTTGAAGCGAATGTATTTTTTGGCTATTTAATTAAAGGAATTTGAAAGTGCTTCAGTACTTCCTTAAGATTATTCAAAGTTTTATTTAACAATATCTTAGATCTCTGTGGCAGTTTCTTAAGTGATTGTTTTTCTTTATACTTAATCTGATATGATATCTTCTGCCAATCTAAGAATGTTTTATTTATTATCAGTAATTGATGCAACTTGTGATACTTATTTCAATGTATCATATTAACCTTCGATATAATTTTATTATGATTTTGGTAACCAGTATATTGCTTTTTGGAGTCCCTCAGATGTAACAGCTGGAATTTATTTCAAAAAATCATTGATTCCCATTTTTTATAAAGATTTAAATCCTTAACCACCAATTTTAAGAGCTTCACTAATGGCAGCAGGTCCAGCAAAAGCCAAAGTAGTTGCTATTGTAATTCCCTTCTATTATCCCCAACTTCTCCAATTAATATCTTATTTTTACCAAGCTGTAGTCACTGCATATACCATATCTGAAATACCTTCTTTTATTAAAGCTCTTCCTATAGGCATTGCTAATCCACAAGTTTTTGCACATATGAAACATCCAATAAAAAATTGACACAATCCTAAAATAAACATTGCAACATATTGCCACCATTTTCTTTTTTTCTTCCTTTTTAATAAATTACAAAGCACAGGTAAAGGTCCATCTTACATAACTTCTTCTTAATCTTTTATAGATTATTATAAATCAGGCTTTTATTTTTCATCTTATTTTTCATCTTCTTCTATCACTGGCTTCCAACTTAATTCAAGTTCTTCATTTTTTTAATCGAAGTTTTATAAAGTGTTTAACATATCATCTATGTTATTTATAGCTTTTTAATACACTTTTATGTGGTTATTTATTTTTTCATCAAGAAAGTCTTTTTTTTATAAACCAAAAGAAATAGGTGGACAATTCTATATATTGAAATCTAAATTAGGTAATATTAAATTTTATTAATCTGAATTTTAAACATCAGTCAAATTCTAAACTTAATTTATTTACATTCTATTTAATTTAGATGCCATTTCAAATCCCTTCTCATCATCTATTTTATTTAAAAACATTTCTTTTGATTACTGCAAACTCTTTATTCCACCTGGATAATCTTCATTTCTTATTTAACCAATACCTTTATAGAAGGAAGCATAAGGATCATTTTTCTGTATTTCAGCTGCCTAATTTATTAGATTGAAATCAGAATTGTTTAATCCTTACAACACCAAATACTTAGGATTTCCTACTTCATTTGAATTCAATAATTCTTCTATATAGTTTTCATCTAGTCCTTTTTCTTAATACTGATCCACATACATACCCCATCTCTCCTCCAAAGCTTGAAATGCAGCTCGGTTTTCTTTGATATTGACTTTTCTCTTTGCAATTATTTAGAATTTTTAAAAGCATCTGTCTTCTTTCAATAATTTTTCCATATCCCTCTCAATTTCATTTATATATTCTTACTCATTATGGTTTCTTAACTCATATAAAACATCAAATAAAGTGGAAAATTTTCTTTGTGTTTGCCTTTCAAAATAATCTATAGCTTCTTCTATTGTTTGAATTTTAGTCATTTACCCACAATACAGATTGTTTTTAAAATTTATAATCAATTAAGCTGTGCCTTACTTGCCTTATCTTGCAGTTCTACCAAATCCTTGATATTAGATTCTAATATTTCTAGGCAAAAAAGACATAATCACATGAAGACCACCATTTCTTTCTAACTCTTCATTTGTATTTAAATCTGTTCCTCTCCCAGCTAAATTTGTTGCTACAATAAGTGTTTCAGGGTTAATTTTACTTATTATTTCTTAACTATCATCAAAATAAGTAATTGGATTAAATTTTTCTAAATGTTTATTAATTTTATTCACATCATTTATTGTTTGATTAATAATAAGAATTGCCCTCTTTCTTTCCATTTATTATTTAACTACCTATAAAATCTAATCTAACCAATCCTCTTCACTTAAAGTTGCTATTCCAGGTTCTTATTTCAAAAGGCTTTATTTAAAGGGAGGCATAAATATAAAGTCTACATTATACTATTTAGCTAATAAATTTTAAGTCATTTTTGATCCTAATGTACCTGTTAGACCTAAAAGTTAACTTTTATATCTTTTAAAATAACTAATGTTTGATATAAAATTAGTGCTAATTCTTAAGGGACTAACAGAAAGCTAATGTTTTAATTAAATAAATTAATGTAATCCTTTTTACCAATGCATATTCTCTTTATGTATTACTCCTGTATTTTGATAATCAATTATTCTAACTTTATCTTTATCAACTTTGTAATTTACATCTTCTTGGAGATAAAATTTAGCTTAAATAGCACTTTCGATCCAAAATTTCTTCATAAAATGGATATAATCTAAACGAAAGGGAAGGAAAAAATTTTTTAAAGTATCTTTTAACTGAATATTTAGTGTATTTTCAATATATTCTTCTAGATCAACAGTTAAATTACCATCTTATCTTGTGGATTCAATCCAAACTTTTCTTTTATTTTTCAAAAGATTTGGCTCTACTTTACAGATTTCATCCCATATCAATCTAAGAACTTTCGTTAGATCAATCATTGCTGGATTAGGAGAACTTAGTATTGTCTTATTACTATTACCATCAATAAGCATAGAATCAACTTCATCAATAATAATATATCCTTATTATCTATTACCCATTGTTCCTAATTCTGAATACTCATGTCTTAATATATCAGCTTAGAAACTATGTGTATCTCCGTATATGATTTAACAATTATAACAAGGAAGTATTCCCTCTTTATATTCTGACACATTTATATTATGAGATACAGTAATTTTAAATAAACTATAAAAAGGACTCAGATCTTTAGCATCCCTTATTGCCAATACAGGAGAACTTGTTACGATGTCAACATTTATTCTTTTCTTTTTACATAATAATACAGACAACATTGCAACTATTAATGTTTTCCCTTCTCCTGTATATATCTAAGCTAAACGTCCCTTATTATCACAATGATTAAATAATTCTATTACTGATAATAACTGACTGGTCTTGGATAGTAAGAAAATAGTTATTTTACGTTCATACATAAATATAGTAAATCTTGATACTCTAATTATGATGAAGATTCTACAAAATCTGATTAAATAGGTATATTTTATTGGTTTTGTTATGAATTGTTGAAATCATTTTGTAATTAGAAAAGCAATTCCTTTGTATCCTAATTACTTCTATAATTTATATAATTTAGATTTTAAAATTCTCTAAACAAATTTTAAATTTGCTCATTATTCCAATCAGTATTAACATCAACAATGAAAGGGTCTTATTTTTAATTTTATCTATATATATCAACCAAATTTAAAAATTCATCAATCGATTTAAATTAACAATCTAAAATTTAATAGATAATCTTTTTGCTCAAATTGTCTGATTTGATATATTAGATTATGATGTCTACTCTCTATTGATTTATAATTTATTTTGATATTAAATTTCGTAAGTTGATTAATTCTTCCTCATTCCATAAAACCTCTTCTGGCATTTGTTTTTCAATCAGTTTTTGAATGTTTTATTTAAAATAATTATTTTTTTTCTCATAAAACATTTAGATTTTTAATTAAAATTTTAGATCTTAAATCTTTATATCATAGAATTTCTATGAAAAAGAGAATTTAAATTAAAAAGTAAATTAAGAATTTCTAATTAAATTTCATAGAAAATAGCATTTTTCTATTCTTTAAGAATTTAAAAAAGAAAAAAAATTTAGATCATGATAAAAAACCTTTATGTTATTAAAGTAAAGCTAATTCTATACAATTATATATAATATGTAAAATAATATAACAAAGCAAAATCTAGAGGCCATCTTGGCAAATTTAGAAAATTATTTGCTAACAAAAAAAAAACTAAGGTTGTCATTTAAATTAATTTACATTTCTTATGGGCAGTTAATATATCATTTTACAAGTAAAACAATAAATAATGAATTGAAATTTAAGGGGAATCAAAGAAGTATATTAAAAATAATAAATGTAAAGAACATCTAAAATTTAATTAAATTGCTCAAATAAGCATACTCAACCAGCTATTATGGTGTCTTTAGATCCAAAACTAACCATGAATAAAAGGTTATCATGCCCAGAATGTCTAAAAAATGAATAGGATAATTAAAATGGAATGATAAGCCTTGAATCTGCTGAAAAAATCATTGAAGATAACAAAGTAATAAATGGAGCAAATTTATATTAAAAACAATTAGATATTTTAGAAGGAATAAATTCAGAATTCAAATTGTTTCAAAACTAAATGGAGATAATATTTAAATAACTTAATTCTGATTTAATTCTTTGGGTTGATTAGATAAAGTAAAAATTAAATTGTAAATCTTTTTTAGAAGAAATAGAGGAGATTATCAAGAATAGTAAATAATTTTAAAATATTTATTATTCTGAACTCAATACTATCACTAATCAATACTTTTATAAAATTAAAAATTAAATATAATGTTTTTAAACTTATGCTTAAAATAACAAATTTTCATAATTAATAGAAAGCATGCAAAAAATATATTATTCTTAATATAAAGAAAATTTTGATATTGATTATGAAGATAAGTATTATGGAGGATTATCAGATGATGATAGTGATAGAGAATCAATTATAATTTAAGAATTAAATTGTACTTGTGATAGTCAAATTTGTTACGCAATTGCTTTTGATAGAACAGGAAAACTAATTTTTTCAAGTGAAAATGAAAAATTGAATATTTGGAAATTTGACTAAGGAAAGATTAATAAAATATCATCTTTAGCTGCTCACAAAGATATCATTACATGTTTTGCTATAAGTAAAATACAAGACAGCTTCATCTCATCTAGTTATGATGGTTCAATAATTTGTTGGTAAAAAAATATTAAAGAAAAATGGATTAAATCTGAAGCATACACTAAACACATAGGAATTGTCGACTTTATACTCTTAAATAAATAAGAAGATATTTTAATGTCCTCAGGTTAAGATAAGACAATTAAAATATGGGATGTTAGATTTACTCAAAATTCTTTAAATTTTTTGTATTAATTAACAGAACATCATTATGAAGTACATTAATTAAGTTTAAATACTAATGAATAACTATTGGCTTC
>CAJJDN010000085.1:347312-423948 GCA_905182985.1 Paramecium sonneborni | reverse complement strand
ACATTTAATTTTCTAATGATGCTATTACTATTAGTTACTTTGTAAAATTAGATAGAGCAATCGATATAAATATTATCAATATAAGTTTAGAGTAATTGATTATGCATATAAAATATATTATTCTCATGATTGTGCTTGATTAAATATTTCAAAACCATTCTCAATTTTTCTTATATTACTAATTAATTATCGACTGATTAAAAATGAAAATTCTGTAATTTTTCAAAATTAGTTAAATAGATAAATTGTTAATTAGAAATCAACTCAGAAAAAATGTTTTTATTGTCACAACTAAAACAGAATGAATATAAATATTATTTAATAATCCTTTAAACTAAGATTAGAAATCAAAGTCTTTATTTTAAATTTCTATTAATAACTATTCATGTTCCACTAAATATTTATCATATTATAAACAAGTTTAGAAGAATAGATCAAAATAACTTAGATCTAAATAAAATAATAATTTTTGAAAATATTTACCTTCTAAATAAAATAGAGAAGATAAGAGAGATTTTATATCTTAAATTTATAAAATTAGGGTAATTTTTAGAAAATCAAATTTAATGATATGCAAAAGCCAAAATTATTTATTAAATATTAAGTCATTATTTTTTTAATATAGGGAATTTATGCCAGTAGATACATTTTGAGGAATAGAAAAGAAAGAGTAGGAGGAGGAATTTGGATAGAGCTGTAATACTACTTTTTATTGTTGAATATAAAGAAGTAGTCATTTTCTAAAATTTGATATTGAAAATAGACAATTAATATCAAAAAAAGCAGAAAGAAATATTGGATGATAAAATGTCGCAATAGGCATTCTCTAAATTATCTACAACAGGATATTTAGAATAAAATAGTGCTCTTGAAAAGTATATGGCTTGAGAAAATCATCCATAAGTAGATTTAGAAGCATAAGAAGAAGATTATGTTTTTATGTATTTATTTATTTTAGCTTATCATTCTTATGATTCTAATTTATTTAATAATTTTTACATCTCTTCTGTATCTTTTTATGTTCATTTCTGATTTTTATCATGTTCTAGAAAACTTTAGGTTTTTGTTCTTTTTATAATTTAAGCTATTAAATAAATAAAAAATAATTTACCACTTAACCAACTTCTATTATTGTTTATGATTAAGCTAATTTAATTATTTTATTAAAGAAACGACTTAACCTTCTTCTAGTTAAATTTTTATCCTGAATAATAAGAGATTTATCATCACCAAAAATTAACTTAAATAGAACTACTGCTAGATCATAGTTGATTTCTAAATAATATTTCAAATAGCAAAAATACTAATTTTCTAAGTTGCTTCCTAGATTATCTTAAAATGTTGTTTATTCATTTATTACTAATTTAAATCGTTATTTATACCATCACAGCTTGAATTCTCATTCTAACAAAGACACAATCTATTATTGTTATTCAACTATTAATAATATATCTAATTCATCCATCTAACACAAACTAAAATCAAATTATTAATCATATCAAAATTTATATGCATTTGTTTGCCTGCCTATTATTCTTAGAGCATTAAAATACTTTCAATAATATTATTTCCCAGTTCAATAATATCTTATTTTCCCTCAAATTCATATAAATCTTGATTATTAAAAATATTAATCAAACTAAATGCAAATTTAATAGATTATTAAGCATTTACATAATAAAAATTGAATATTTATTCTTAATGACCAGAAAGGATTAAAATTATCTCATGTTATTAGCAATAATTTTTTAATTCTTGATTAAATTATACACAATCAACTGAGTCAAGTTTAACTTTCATTTTATGGATTTTTTTAAATATATCTTTAAGGACCTTTTCATTTCTAATGTATAAATTATTAATCTTAAATTTTATCTTTGTATTTGAACAAAAAATATCACTAATTATGTACAAATTTTATGATTTACTCGATATATGATTAAATTTATCATTGATTAATTCTTCTTCCTTTTGAATTTAGGAAAGACCTACTTCAATTATTCTTCCAAATTCCTCTAGTTCAAGCTGAGTAACTTATTTATGATTAAAATCCCTATTTTCTTATGACATCTAGTTTCTTAAATTTATGGGGTGATCTTATTGATGTTGTTCATCATATTCCTCTTATAGGTTAATTTATTATTCATAATCATGGTCTAATTAGTTAAATATTTGTAATTCATGATATTAAAGTTAATTATTTTTTGATTCCTCCTCATTTTATTAAAGGAACTTTGTTGATGAAAAAAAATTCTGTTCTTAATTATAATTTAGTGATTGATAAGGTTGATTTTGTTGATCATATATTTATAGCTGACCTTAATTTCTTAATTGATCTACCTACCTTAATTATTTATTATCAACTTCAGATTATTAAAAATTATCTGAAGATTTTTCTTATACATCATTTATTGTTTCATATAAAATGAAGGGGCTTTCTAAATATGCTTTATTAATTTGCATTTTCAAAAAAATATTAAATTAAAATCAATGAGACAGAATAATAACTTTGAAAAATTTATTTATAAAAAAAATCAATAGAATTATTACTTCAAGAAAATATTGGAATAAGTAAAATATAACAACTATTTTTAATAACTGCAAAAAGGCTTAATAAAATTGTTTTTTCTATTAAAAAATCTTAAACTGTATCAATCTATAATAAGATATGAATATTGTTATCTAATTGTAGAATCAAATAGATGTTCTAACATTAATATTATTGTAATTAACATATTTGATATTATCTTTATAATGTGCTACAAACAGAGCTTAGAAAATGATATAAAAATTAGAAATAATTAATATAAAATATGAACAGCAATCAGGTTATTTTAAAATGACCTGGATAAATAAGATATAAATATTAAATTAACATGATACTTTAAATATTAGTTTCAATATAATTATAATTCTATATATATTTTTATTAAATTTATATTAAATGATTAATAATAAATATTATCCTAATACTAAATGAAGGAATAAAGTTTACAAATTAATTGAAATTACAGTTTAATAAAAAAATAAATATAATTACAATAAAATGGCTAATATAACTTATAATCAATTATTAGAGCAGATGGAAAATCAAAGCAATATTAGAAATATATCTGTGATTAGCCAAATAGATCATGGAAAATAGACTCTAATAGATCGTATGCTTCGTAGAGCTGGCATAAATCTGATGGATCAGTCTCGAGAAGAAATAATGATAAATAAATGTGCTAACTTATCACTATATTATTAATACGATAGATAATTGAATGGTACAAATGAATCATTTATATTGAATTTAATTGATCCTCCTTAAATTCCAAATTTATGTTCTGATTCTATTTTAGGTTTGAGAATATCAGATGGAGTCTTAATAGTAGTTGATTATGTTGAGGGAGTTTGTACACAAATATAATCTACCTTATAACTAATTATGAAAGAGAAGATCAAGCCAGTGTTAATGATTAATAAATTGGACAGAGCAATTTTAGAATTGTAATAAGACGGTGAAACAATTTATCAATCTCTGGTAGAAATAATTGAAAGAATAAATGTGATTTTATATACTTACTAATAAGATGATATGGTAGATCTTTTAATTAAGCCAGAAGAAGGACGAGTTTCATTTGGATCAGGTAAGGAAGGCTGGGCATTTACATGTTGCTAATTTTCTGAATTATATGCTAGTAAATTTAATACTGAATCTAAAAAATTATAAGAAAAGTTTTGGGGAGATAATTATTTTGAGACTGAAACAAAATGTTGGAAAAAAGATAATAATAGTAATACAGGTAAAGAATTAAAAAGAGCGTTTGTTGCTTTTATTTTAGATCCAATTTGTAAAATAGTAAAAGCAATTATGGATGGAAATATAGAAGTTGTAAAAAAGATGTTGAATTCATTAAAAATAGAATTGAATGAAGAAGAGTCAAATTTGGTTGGTAAAAGTCTACTATAAGCGGTGATGTCTAAATGGCTTAATGTTGCAGATAATTTGATTTAAATGATAATTTTACATTTACCATCACCTAAATAAGCTTAGAAATACCGAACGTCATATTTGTATGAAGGTTCATAAATAAATGATGTTGCATAATCTATAAGAGATTGTAATCCAAAAGGTCCTTTAGTTATTTTTATATCAAATATTTTATATGTTGGTAGAGAAAAGTCAATTGCTTTTGGAAGAATCTTTTCAGGAACAATTAAATTAGATTAGAAAATCAGAATAATGGGACCCAATTTTAAACCAAGTTCAAAGGAAGATATGTTTATTAGATAGATAGGAAGAGTCGTTTTGATGACTAGTAAAAGAATTGGATGTATTGAATCAGATATACCATGTGGAAATCTTATTGGATTAATTGGAGATTGTCATATGTTAACTCACTCAAGNATAATTACAATAAAATGGCTAATATAACTTATAATCAATTATTAGAGCAGATGGAAAATCAAAGCAATATTAGAAATATATCTGTGATTAGCCAAATAGATCATGGAAAATAGACTCTAATAGATCGTATGCTTCGTAGAGCTGGCATAAATCTGATGGATCAGTCTCGAGAAGAAATAATGATAAATAAATGTGCTAACTTATCACTATATTATTAATACGATAGATAATTGAATGGTACAAATGAATCATTTATATTGAATTTAATTGATCCTCCTTAAATTCCAAATTTATGTTCTGATTCTATTTTAGGTTTGAGAATATCAGATGGAGTCTTAATAGTAGTTGATTATGTTGAGGGAGTTTGTACACAAATATAATCTACCTTATAACTAATTATGAAAGAGAAGATCAAGCCAGTGTTAATGATTAATAAATTGGACAGAGCAATTTTAGAATTGTAATAAGACGGTGAAACAATTTATCAATCTCTGGTAGAAATAATTGAAAGAATAAATGTGATTTTATATACTTACTAATAAGATGATATGGTAGATCTTTTAATTAAGCCAGAAGAAGGACGAGTTTCATTTGGATCAGGTAAGGAAGGCTGGGCATTTACATGTTGCTAATTTTCTGAATTATATGCTAGTAAATTTAATACTGAATCTAAAAAATTATAAGAAAAGTTTTGGGGAGATAATTATTTTGAGACTGAAACAAAATGTTGGAAAAAAGATAATAATAGTAATACAGGTAAAGAATTAAAAAGAGCGTTTGTTGCTTTTATTTTAGATCCAATTTGTAAAATAGTAAAAGCAATTATGGATGGAAATATAGAAGTTGTAAAAAAGATGTTGAATTCATTAAAAATAGAATTGAATGAAGAAGAGTCAAATTTGGTTGGTAAAAGTCTACTATAAGCGGTGATGTCTAAATGGCTTAATGTTGCAGATAATTTGATTTAAATGATAATTTTACATTTACCATCACCTAAATAAGCTTAGAAATACCGAACGTCATATTTGTATGAAGGTTCATAAATAAATGATGTTGCATAATCTATAAGAGATTGTAATCCAAAAGGTCCTTTAGTTATTTTTATATCAAATATTTTATATGTTGGTAGAGAAAAGTCAATTGCTTTTGGAAGAATCTTTTCAGGAACAATTAAATTAGATTAGAAAATCAGAATAATGGGACCCAATTTTAAACCAAGTTCAAAGGAAGATATGTTTATTAGATAGATAGGAAGAGTCGTTTTGATGACTAGTAAAAGAATTGGATGTATTGAATCAGATATACCATGTGGAAATCTTATTGGATTAATTGGAGATTGTCATATGTTAACTCACTCAAGTACTATATCAGATCATCCTGAATGCCATTTAATTAGATCTATTAAATGTTATGTTTCTCCTGTTGTTAAAGTGTCAGTTTAAACAAAAAAACCTCAAGATTTACCTAAATTATTGGAAAGATTAAGATTATTAGCTTAAACAAACTAAATGATAGAATATTCAGTAGAAGATTCAGGATAGCATTTTATAGGTGGACGCAGTGATTTAGATATTGAAATAGCTTTGAATGAATTACAAACATATTTAAATGGTGTTGAAATAATAAAGTCTGATCCGATTGTTATTTATAAAGAAACTATCACTTCACATTCTAAAGTAGTTTGTATGGCTTAATCTACTCAAAATTAAAATGATAGATTATATGCATAGGCTGTTCCTGTGAATGAAAACCTTCAAATTGCTATTGAAAAAGGATTAATAACAAATAATTATAGAAGCAGAGCTAATATATTAATAAATGAATATGATTGGAACAAAGATGATGCTCTTAAAATATGGGCATTTGGACCAGATGACATTAGTCCTAATATTCTATGTAATCATTCTACAGCTGTTGAATATATGAATGAAATAAGAGAATCTATGGAATTTGCTTGGTAAATATCAACAAAAGAAGGAGCTCTCTGTTCAGAAAATTTGAGAGGTGTTAGAGTAAACATTCTAGATTGTGTTTTATAAGCAGATACTATTTAAAGAGGAGGACCTTAAATTATATAAACTGCTCGTAGACTATATTCTGTTTGTGAATTAACTGCAGATCCTAGACTTTAAGAACCTATTTTATTAACTGAAGTTTCTGTGCCAAATCAAGTTACAGCTGGTGTTTATTAATGTCTTAGTATGAGATAAGGTATTATAATCGAGGAAGAATAAATAATAGGTACATAATTAACACGTATCAAATCATATTTACCTGTTACTTAATCTTTTGGTTTTGCTACACAGCTTAGAGTCTTAACTTAAGGTTAAGCATATCCTACTTGTCAATTTGATCATTGGGCTATTATTAATAGTGATCCATTTGAATTAGGATCGTCAACTAAACAATTAGTTCAAAGCATTCGTAAAAGAAAAGGATTAGAAATTTAATTACCTAATCAAGAATGAATTTTATATTTGCCCTATAAAATGTTTATTTTATTATTGTTTTTCTACTAAATAATGATATAATCTAAACTTTTGCAATTTAATTTTATATAATCTTTCCAATTACTTTTGATTATCATATGATTTAGAATCTTGCCCATAATTTTATTTATTTAAAAAACTTTCGATTATAATCTACATTTCTATTATTTTATAAAATTATTGATATTTTAAATTAATATTTAAGAACGATATTAGGAAAAAAATATTCAACTAACTAAATTTGAATAATTTTATAACAAATTATAGACTAGAATTAAAAATATTATTA
Source organism: Paramecium sonneborni (assembly GCA_905182985.1). Lineage (NCBI taxonomy): Eukaryota > Ciliophora > Oligohymenophorea > Peniculida > Parameciidae > Paramecium > Paramecium sonneborni. The sequence goes on along the minus strand of CAJJDN010000085.1, from coordinate 416,777 downwards.
CTTTGATAATTAAAATAATTATATTAATTAAAATTGAAAATTAGTGAGCAGATTTAAATAATAGTTTATTATAATAAATAAAAATCATTTTTATTTAACGCAAGCACAAAATTCACCTTTTTTAAGGGGAATATCTGTGCAATCTCTATCCTCCGAAATTACTGATGAAAAAAGACTTTTGTCTAAGATTAGAGGGTTATCAGAGGTAAAAAATTGTAAGGTATAATGAATCTCAAAAGAAGTAACAACTTTTTATTAGTTTTCTTTAAATCTAAGATAATAAATTAATAATACGCTTTTCGTTCTCTCTCTTCAATTAAATCTTTATCAATCAATACAAAAAGTCCTGGAAGAGCCACTTCAATATGATAGATTTCAGCTTTCATCAAATAATATGGACCTTACATATGCAATCCATGATCAGAAACCATCATTATATAAGATTGTTTATGGTGGTTATTTTCAATAAGCCAATTCAAAAAATTGAATAAAGGATCATCAAAATGATTTATAGCATCACCTGTGCCTTCATGTCCATCCAAAAAGTACAACTCTAAGTACTTAGGAACATCATGGTAGGTCTATAAGAAATCTCTTCCATAATCAAAAACATATTAATTGATTTCCTTACCATATAGACATTTCTTTACGACACTATATGGTCCCTTGAAAATTCCAAATTAGTTATTTGGACGCATATAATTAGGATCACATATACCACTTACAAATTCATGATCAATTGGTTAAGGTTGCATTATGTCAGCCTCTACCAATTCATGTTCAGTAATAGAATTTCCACATATTGTTCGTGATTTTGCAGTAATATATCCTGCTTCTTATAACATTTAAGTTATACTCTTATATTTTGATTAACTTTATTCTTCAATAATTGATTCATTTTGATAAGCTCCTGTTGTGCTCCAAAATGTATTTTTAGTAGATTTTTTAAATTGATATTATACACCATATTCGTATCCATAAAAATTAGGAGTTGTATGAGTTCCTACAGCCATATATCTAAAAGCTTAAAACATTTAGTGAGTATCCTAAAATTCATGTTCCTATTAAGCAAACCATTTAGATGATTTCTTTAATTTTTTTATAAATCTTGTTCTAGACACTGCATCTACAAATATTGTTATTATGCTTTTAGGAAGTTTACGATTCATTTAATTCTAAATATTAGTGTAAGATTTTGATCTTGATTCAATCAAACTTTCATTTCTTTTTATTTTCGTTACATACTTCATCTATTCCAAATCTAAATAAGACTCTGCCTATTAACTTAATTCATTTAAATCTTTCAAAAATTACATTTTTGATAATACATATTGTTAAAAATCTTTATATGGACAAAATCTATATTTCTCTTCAAAATATTCAGTTCTTGGCATCTCGATATATTTAGTGCCTTCAGGTATTTATACATAACTCTTATATTATTCTATCCATTAAGGATTGATATCTTTAGATTGACTTGTACAATCATAAATTTTTGATGCATCCATAAATCCATCAAAAATATCATACCAACACACAGAAGGTTCAACTATTTAACAATACTTCCCAGATTAATCTATTGATTGTCCATTCAATCCTTTTTTCCAATCTACACAACTATTATTAATTTATATTTTAAAATATATCAAAATTACTAAAATTATCATCCCTACTATTAATAAACATTTCATTCTCCATCGTATCCAACATTTAATGAAGTTTACTAAAATTATAGAAATAATTCCAAAAATTAAGATGAACAGAATCTCAAAAAATTAATAAACTATTTGATAATTTGTTGTACTCATAACATGATCTTCAATAAAAATAACTTTCATTAGAAAACATACAAATAATCCAATATATAATTTGCTAATTAAATTTCTTAAAGCCATGAAAACAACCAACACAAAAAGCCCTGATGATGAAATCGAAACAATTATTAGCTTTAATATTTGAGGTTTCAACCATTCCTATATACATTTACTATCTGTATTATAAGGACATATATCAAATAAATTATTGTAAAGCAAAATAGCAGCCACAAAAAAAAACCCTCCCATTAGATTCAAATAAAGTCTGTGTTTTTGCAGGAATTTTACCTCATTTTGTATCATTATAGCTTAAGAAGTCATATCTATATCACATTTTATAAGTGCTTCATCTTCACTAAACTGCATATGCAATTTTGAATTATTTTATTAAAAATAAATTTATTCAGTTGCTGTTACTATATTATAGCCATTTTAAATTCAATTATATTAAGACTATCTAGTTAAAATAAACATTTACCATTTTAAGGTTAGAGAATCCTTTTTTATCTTAAAAGAACTTTATGATAAAAATTTTTGATTTAAAAATACAAAAAATGCTAATATTTGTTTATGAAATTTGTTTGGCATTTTCACATTATTTTTAAAATCACTTTATCTATAATTATCTTTTTCCTAAATTATAAAAAAAAGAATCTAATTTCAATCACTTAAGTACTTTTAGTGTTAAAAGGATTAAAAAAATAATATAAAATACTAGGATAAAGATAACTAAAAAATAATCATAAAAAATAAAAATTGTTTTTTATATAATCGCTAGAGCTAGCTCAAAAATTAAATGCTGTTACTATACTACAGATTAGAAAACTCTTAGAAAAATTATAATTAAATTGAAATATGAGATGTTCCTTATTTTTGATTAAATCTATAATTTTTTATAATAGATTGTTTTTATATTGAAATAGAAATCATATCATGCTTTTTTCTCAAGTAAAATTAGCATTGAATATTTATTAAGTTTACATAAAATAGATAAGAAAGGAAATGATCAAAATACTTAAAGATTTTTTCTGAGTAGCACAGGATTAAAATTTAGAAAAGTTTATAAAATTAAAAATAAAACACTTAAAGAAATCAAATAATGTGACTCAAAATATTGATTTTAATTATTAATGGGGTAAAATGATAAATGTAAAGCAAAGGAATCCTTAGAAGATCATGCAAATAACAAGATGGGAAATTTCTAAATTATTGTGATTTCATTGTAATAATTAATTTCTAATGCGATTCTAGTTTCCATATATGAATTTTAGGTCGTGCTTTTAATCATGAAAAATTTTAATAAAATTGAGAATTTATTACCATGATAAGAAATGATTGATTGATATTCTTTTTTTAAATAGTTTTATAATTAAAAAATGTAAATAAAATGGAAAAGTAATAGTACATAATAAGAAATTATGAATATTTTTTAATTTTTTATCAACCTTATTTTTACATATATTCTAATCATTGAGCAATTTATTCTATGTTTATTCTATATTTTCAACAATAATAAATATTAAAATAAAAAAAATAATTAAAGAATGAAAATGAATAAGGAGATAAATTAATTTAAATGCTATTTAAATGAAGCTAACTATAATAAATTTGTGGATGATATTGTATTAGATAGGATATCTCGTGAAGCGATTGGAATAAAAAATTACATAAAAAACTCAATTTTGAATGATAAAAAAATTTTAGAGTAATTATTATTAAAAGTTTATGATGATTGGGAGAAATAATAACAGGTAGAATTAAAAAGAAAATAAATATTCACTTTAATTATTTTAATGCTTCTTAATTTAGTTAAAAGAAATGAGATGTTTGGGGGATTTTATACTATAAATATGGAACATCTTAAGAAAAGTCAAGATAGACTTTGTTAGTAGAAGTTATATTGCATAGAAAATTATATTAAATTATTCTATTAAAACAAAGATAAGTTAGTAAAGTCTTCCTTTTCTAGCGATGAATAAGTTTAATTTTAAGATTAAATTGTCAGATTCATAAAAAATTAAGTTAATTCTGATGAATATAAAAAAAAATTTGATTCGTTTAAAAAGGATGACTAAATAAGCTAATTAGCAATATAAATTGATATAACTTAAAAGAAAAATGAAGATTAAGATAATTCAACTGTAGTAGATTTTGCTGACTAGAATATAGGAGGATTAGCATTAAATTGTCATAATTGTGCTTAAGAAGAAGTATATAAATATATATATATCTAGATACTTATGCTTATTTTTCCAGAAGCGATTACATCTATGATTTTTATTCCACCTATGAAAAACAACGAAGCAGTTTTAATTACAAATTTAAAAAAATATTCAAGCTATACTGGATACGAGAATAGTTTTAAATAGAAAATATAAGAAGATTTGAACTCATTCTTTAATATGATTGTATTTATTTAACATATTTAGGCTATTGATGCTTAACCATTTAATGGAAATAAAGTATAATTTTAATAAGAAAATTTATAACGAGAGCTTTTAAAATGTTATTCAGGTTTTTGTTTGGCATTAAAATGTTCTCCAGAGAATGAGATATCAACAGGAAGATGGGGTTGTGGAATTTTTGGAGGAAATCAATATTTAAAAATAATAATATAAATGTCATGTTTTGCATAAGCAAACTACGAAGAAATTAATAGGTCTTAATAAACAAAAAACAAAAAATTAATCATTAATTGTAACGATAATTAAGATTTATTTGAATTTGGGTCTGGATTAAAAACTTTGGATAAAAAATTAAATTTAAGAAACTTATAACATTTAATGAAATAATTGTAAACTTTTAATTATTAAAATGATCAGTAATTGAAAAATTTCATTTTTGATGTCTTAAAATAATAAGATGATTCCATTTAATAAATATAATTAAATGATAATTATTAAAATTAATTGAAAGTAAAATAAGAAAACCCTTAAATAGTTTAGCATTAACAATAATTGTAAACAGATTAAAAAGGATAATAAATACTTATTAAAGAAATCAAAAAGGAGGATTAGAAACAGAAAAAATAATAAAAATATCATTGATAAAATATAAATATTGTTAAGATTATTATTCAATAATTGAAAAATATTCAAAAATTAATTTTATTAGTTAAATGAGAAATATCGTTCATATTCAATGGTTGATTTATGAGCAAATCTACATATTTTGATTCAACATTTTACAGCAAAGAATGTTTTCAAATTATGAAGCACAAATTATTGAATCTTTTTTTTATTAAATATCAAATTGGTTTGATAATTCATTTTCTTTATTGAATGACTAAAGAATTTTATCTTTCTTTTCATTTACAAATTGCAAAATAAATTATATTTTAAATTAATTGCTATTTAAAGTTAATAATACTGAAAGATATTATATTTTGCAATAGCTACTAATATATATCTGATAATTATTAATTTATAGAAAATGAGAGGATGAGTCAAAATTAAAACTTATTTCATAATGATAATAATTTAAAAAAACGAGGTAAAAGGATTTTAAAATGGAGAACATTGAATAAAGGTTCTGTTATATAAAAAAAATAAAATAAGATGTTAGACAAAAAACAATACAATAATGTAATTCTGGAAAATAAAATCAAGTGAAGATTACATTTATGATTAAAATCAGTGAAATAAGGTTGATATAAAAAGACTTAAACGTTAAATTTTTTTGAGTATATTAGAAAATTAAGTTCAGATAAAATCAAAGTATTTACATTAAAAATTTCGAGAGTAATTCTTAAATTTTTAAATTCGTTTTAGTTAGGTCATCAAAATTAAATATTACTAAGATTAAAAATTGAGAAATTGTCTCAGGAAACTATAAATTTCAGACTTAATAAGGAGTTTTATTGAATAAAATAGCTTTTTTTTTAAATTCAATACATAATATGCATAAGATAATTAGGTATGCTAAAACTAAAAATAGTTTGATTAAGTCAATAATTTCTTTTTGTCTAGTATACTTATTAGGAAGGTGAATATTATAAAGGAAGGAGAATTGGTAATGAATTTTGAGATTGCAAGTTTATAATGAAACAAATTTAATTATTTGATTGATGGTGTTGTAGTTATGATAAGAATGGAATAAAGAAGCAAATTATGTTATACAAAATCTAGGCTATTCTTGTCAATCATATTGTTAGTTTAGAGAATATTTTCATTATTATGGTTCATATGATCTGATATAAGCTTATTTGAAAAAGGTATAATATTGATTTAGAGATGATTTTAGTTCTTTTTATTATATATATATATCTGAAAAATTCAGATAAAATATGTGTTTCTCATTCTCTATATTATAATAAAACAATATCAGCATCTCTATATTATTATGATTGATACTTATAAATTTATTCTAACCTTCCAATCAAAGTAATTTAACTGTTTTTCATTCTTTTTTGCTGTTTGGTATTCAGCAATGGAATTTTTTTACAATTCAAATTTTTTTTTTATCTCAAAATTCAAATTCTATTTGAAAATCAAATATTGATAATTTTGTAACAAACACTTAACCTAAGATTTAAGGAATCTAAATTTGGGAAAATTGATTAAACTTTTTTCATTTTTAGTTATTTATTCCTCAGAGATTAATTTCATAAGAATTTTAAATTGATGATTCAATATAAAATTAATGATTATGTTATCAAATTATATATTTATATTCGTAACTCAATTTCTAAAAAGAGAAGGGTATTACCTTTAAGTATTGATGCAACTAGATTTTAATAACAATAAAATAAAAATACTTCTTGACATTTAGTTTAGCTTTAATTACATATTAGTTGTAGCTAATTTAGATATATTTTCCTTAAAAAATTGTAGAGATAACTGAACTCATAATTAGACTCATAAATTGAATTATTGCAATACGAGTAGTCCACCAATTATTTTATAGATATTTCTAATCTGCAGGAATAATCTATTTATTTAAATTTATTATATCATAACGAAATGCCACCTTCTCTAATAATTTTATCATTAATGATAAATGAATTAAAAAATATATGTCTTAAATATAGAAAATATTTAAACGTTCACAAATATTATAAAAATTTATTTTAATGATAAAATTTAAATATCATCTTTAAACCTTTAATATTTTACTTTATTTATATTTACGAATAAAGAAATATATAAATATTAAAGACCCAATTATTTTTTATGGTATGGTTTATGTATTATAAGAATATATAAATATATATATTGATCATTCACCAAATAAATTAAGTTTGATTTGATTCAAAAGTTCTTTATTAAAATCCATCTCTTTATCTTCAAAGTGTAAATACTGAATTTTTGCTTTTTCTTCTAAATATTTTTATTATCTCCATTATTTTTTAATTTCAATCTCGTTTAACATTCTTCTTTAAGTCTTAACCATTTGATACTAATCAAATAATTAATTATTATAGCTCTTCAATAAAAGATGATTGTACTTTGACACTTGATGCTTTAAATTTGGAATATGTTGATCTAATAGCAGGATTTAATCTTAAGGGAGATCTTGATTTATGTTTTTCAGGTTTTAAATCAAACTAAGGCTGCTCAAATAAAGGATATTTACAAGGTTTAGGAATTCTATCTTCTGGCATCTTCGAATGAATCATACGTGATTATAATTAAGGTAAGGACTAAGAATTAATTAAAGTTGATTTCATATTTTATAATTTAAAACTTATTTGGCTAGAGTAAAGAATACTGATATTTTTGTTATTATTAGTTATATAATTATCAATTATAAAGTTAAAATTTATCACCTGCTAATCCTTTTTGATTCATATTCAATAATTTGAGTCTCTCTTTTTTTAATTCAATAGGTTCATTGTTATTTTAAAAATTTTTAATATATGGAGATTTATGTACCATTCCAGGAAGTAAAATTTTATTACTAAAGTAAGGTACAGATTTTTAATTAGTTTTATTGTTCATTGCTTTCTCAAATCTTTATTATTAATATTCTTAGCGTAATTTATGAAGTTTTCTTAAACTAATTTCATTTTGTATATCTCCAGAACTCTTATTTATACTTTCTCTGCCTGAACCTAAATCTAATGAACGATTTATATATTTTCCTTTTGCAGATTTTCTTTATGTACTTGGAGGATGATAAGAAGGAGGACGATTCAATCTGGAAGAATATTTTTATGCTAATCTATATTTAAAAGGATCTTCTATTTTATCTTAAATTAAAATAAAATAATACTATTTTATCCTGAATTTTATGTGTTCGGAGATTTGTGCATTTATGTTAATTAAACTACTGGTGGTAATTTTAAATGAGATTTATTTTTTTAATATCTTATTTAAATGCATTTATTACCTCTAAATACCATAAGTTTAACCACCTTATAATTAATAATAAGGAGAATCTACTCCTGGTAAACTTGGTACTTATTTAATATTTAAATATAATAATACCTTTTTTAGGTCCATATGATTTTTATTTTGCACTTGAGACAATTTTAGCTTATTGTTTATTAATCTAAGTTCTTAATTATTTAACTTATTCATCTTAAATTTACTCTTAATATCTCCTCTTTTTTTCTTAAATTTTAATTTCAACTGTTTCCTAATATTTAGCTAATTATATTTTACAATTTTAAATTCTCCTTATTTCATAATTCCATATAAATAATTTTTATAATTGGAATCCTAAATTTATTATATTTATTTTTAAATATCAACCTTTTAGACTTCATATTCTAGTAATTATTATTCTAAATCATCTTAGCTTCTTCTAATTATAGTTTTTTAAGTTTTCGCATTATCAATTCTTTCTTACAATCTCATTTATTCAAATTTATCTTAAGTTCTTCCTTTTTAGAATTATAAAAATCCTATATTTTATTAAAATTGATTTTATTATTCTTCTAATTCATATAATTTATTTTTTATATCAGTTATATCAGCAACATTTTAATTAATAATAGTTTCTAATTCAGTTATCTATTATTTTATTGTTAATGGTGCAACAGGATGATTCTTTTAATTAATCGATGGTAATTCTAATTTTTGTATTTAAAATATTACTTAATTAAGGAGCATTTTAATTATATTATTGTTATTAAATTAACAATTTTAATTCTTCATTTTCTTATCTTAAATTTTAAATCAATTGAGCATAATTACTTATATGATTTTATGCTTTTAAAACATTTCTGTTAGCAACTGTTTTTATATTCTTAGCTCTATTAGCATAAACTAAAGTATTATATGTTTCTTCAAAACAACTAACTGCAGGAGTGACATTTGAAATCATTACAGTTCTACAATTTCCTCCTAAAGAATCCTTAAGAAGACGAGTAAGTTTTGAATTTCGAAATGGAATAAATGGATTTTTAATGCCTTTTTCATTTGCTTCTGATAAAGATTATATACAATTCCCTAACACTAATAATGATTTATTAATATTAGCTCCTTCAATCATTCTTTATCCTTTATTATTTGTATTAGCTGCTCTTTCACTTCCAGCCAAATCTACTAAACTAAATTTACTTTATATAATTTATTCTTATATTCCAGCTGCTTTATCTTTGGTTTCTACTTACAATTACAAAATTGCATGAGATCTTGAAGATTCTTTATTTGCATCAGTTGCTTCTTTAGAACGGTTTTTATTGCCTACTTTTAAAAGAGCTAAGACTTCTGAAACTGTTTTAACTTCTACTTCTATTACACCTGCTATTTATATTCCATTATTCTTATCTTCTCTTATTTCTAGATTTTTGTCCTCAGAAGTTAGTAGATCTCTAATATTTTCATTGTAAATCTCAACATAAGAAACCTTAAATTAAGTATCTTTAAATCTATCTTAAATTGAATAATTAAACAGCTATTACAATGCTCTTGGCATCAATCCTACTTCCTATTGAGTACCTATCATCCTAATTATTATAAATCTTATTTACGTGAAAGTTTTCCCTGAACCTGTTGCACCATAACAAAATACTGTTGTATTATAACCTTCTAACACTCCTTCTAATAAAAATTCTGTTGTATTTTCATATATCATTTATTATGAAGCAAAGTCATCAAATACAAAATCAAATGCAAAATTAGTTTCCTTAAGTCTATTTTTTCTTAATAACTATTATTATCAATCACAATACATCATCTTCTCTCTCTTATTCAGGATCCAATAATACAATCATCTTATTATCCAAAATTCTAATTGTCTCAAACTCTGATAAGCTCCTCTCCTTCTAACTTAAAGGTCTTACTCTAATCGCTACCTTTCAGTTTATATATAATTATACTAAGATATTACTAACACCGTTTTTTAATTCATCTATAAACTTTTTTGTCTCTATCTCAAACTAATTCATTAGAATTAATATATATATATAAATTATATATATTTATTTAATCCAAATATCATTTCTATTAATTATTATCGTTTTAATTCTCTAAAACTTTGAAATTAGTATACACTTTTAAAATTATGTTATAATTATTCTTATTATAAAATATTTATTGTAATTCTCAAATAATAAAAATTATCTTTTGTATTTATATTTTTAGATATTAATATAAATAAACTTGAAAATAATAAATTATGGAAATTTTATATAAATTTAAAATAGCCTCATAAAAATTAATCAAATCCATTTTAAGAATAATCCTAAATTTCTTCCTCTTCAATATATTCTTATTATTATGAAGCACTCATTCTGTAATATTAAAGGTTATGTTTGTAATAAAGTGAAGTTTTAGTCTTATTTTATTTTAGAAAATTTGATGCCCAATGACATTGTCCAAAATATTACTTTCCAAACAATCTTCCAATTTTTGTTGATAAGAAACTTATTAATGTATTCTTAGTAAGTTATGATTTTGGAATATCTTTCAAATTTTTCCAATCTAAATCATCTACAAACTCATAATAATTTTCTATTTATTTTTTTTCCAATATTGTTTCAATAAATTTCATTAAACCAACTAAAACATTTTTAGGGATGTTTTTAGTTTCACCTGGCTTATATATTTTTGATTTCTTATCAATTGATTTTATTGAATTTTTTTTTTATTCAAAAAATGTATTCTATTAAAAACTTTTTACCCCTTTTATGTCTTAAAAAAAAGGTTCCTTCTCCTCAGCATATTAGACTTTATTATAAGAATGAATCTGTTTAGTAGAAATGCATGTCTAATTTTCGCTTTCTTAATAAGGTTTTCTATAAAAAGATTAAGAATCATTATCAAAATAGTTATATTCCTCTGATATTTATAAGTATTGCATATTTTTTGAATAATTATTAATTAATTTCTCTTTGTTAGATACATTTAAATAATAATTAGAAGAATAATTAATTTTATTAATTGTTTTATTAAAAAAGAAAATGTCAAATTTCTAAAACAGAGTTTAAAAACTTTAATGTGAAGAAGTAAATCATGATAACAAGCCTATTATTTTGATTTGCTTTAACAAAGACTGTGTTAAAAGGAAAGTTTGTTTAACTTGCATAGAGGAATTTCATAAAAGTCATACAGGAGAATTAGCTTCAATTGAAGATGTAGAAGCATTCATTAGAAACAATTGTATTAAATAAAAAGGAACATATTAATGCAATGATATATTAGGTAAATTTGATGAATTAAAAAATGATATTCTTAACCAATTGAAAGTTTTGGAATTCATTTTAAAAGAAAAAGTACGCTAAGTCTTTGATAATATGAATAATACAGACAATAAGTTGTAGTAAATAGGGGATGAATGTGAAAATGATTTAAATGATCTCTAAAGTAAATGTAAGTAGAAAATTGAAGAATTTAGATTAGAATGGAATAATAAAGTAAATGCATTTAAATCAATACTTGCTCCAATTGAAATAAATTTAAAAAGATTTGAGAAATTAAGTGAAAAAGATGTTGATTTAAATCCTTAAACAATAAATGTCAGTGTTTTGTACCCAAAATAAACAATTAAATTAACTAAAATATATATCTCCTAATTAGAAAAGACATTTTAAGATAAATAAATTGAATTAGAATTTTCAATATACAAAAATATGTATAAATAATAATAATTTTGATAGGAATTTATAAGAGAAATATTTGCATAATTGGAAAAGTGTTTTGGATCACTCTTAAATGAAAATGAGAAATGATTCTTATGAAATTGGATTACCAGATTATGTATATTTAAAAGAAGGAGAATGTTATAGTTTGGAAATAAAAAGTAATCAAGATTGCAAATTTAAATTATTTAATGAATAAAGTTTAGAAAATTAACTTATGAGTTTCTAATAATCTGATCATGAAAAAGCTTCTTTTAAATTAGAAGAAAAAATATCAGTAAGTAGTCTAAGTGGATATGGATTACTTGTATCTATGGTAGCATTATATGAATGAATAGATATATATTATTATGCATAAAATAATATATGATTAATAATAAAAATAATAAATATATTATATTTTGTAAAATAAAGAATAAAATGTAGTTGATTTTGTTTATTAATGTAAAGTTAATGTAAATAAAATTAGATCATATAATCAATGATCATAATATATGGAGAATTAAGGAGCTTTGCTAACTTTCGACATCCATCCTTTATTCCAATCAGATTATCCAAGAACAGGACCAGGCTTACTATTATTTTATTTTTTAAGATTTTTAATTGGTTTTTTGCTGATTGATTATTCTTTGAACTTTTTATCAAATGTAAAATAAGTAGGATTATCTGGTGAATAACTATTTGGACCAGGATAATGAACTACAGGTGATTTAGATTTCGTTTTTTTAATTACATGTTCACTAACTACTCTTGAAGGAGTATTATATGCTCCAGGTCCTGGTATATTTATTTATTAACTTATAAGATCTTCAAAATAGTTAGTTCTATGTTAGGTTCTTATTTATTTAATATTTAATACATACTTCAATCTCTAAGAAATAATAGATTCATTTTCTATACTTTTTGGTTTGAACTCTTTATTATAATCAGCAGGTCCCGGTTTTGGTTATCGTTTTTCATCTGTTATAATATCAGAGATAATTGTTTTCCTTTAATTTTATTCAACATATTTGCTTGATTCTTTTGTTTTCTTTTACTCTTTTGCCTCTGACCAAAATGATTAATATTCATATTTAGGTCCAGGAAGTTTTGAATGATAATTTTATAAATCTTCAATAAAAGTTCCTCTTTTTGGAGGCTTGACAGATTTGGCTAAAGTTATGTTCACTCTTAATACTAGTTAATCTTTTAACCTTGCAGACATCTGGATATATTTTCATATCAGGCATTTCTTTCAATCCCCAATCTGTATGATATCTATTTGCTATAGCATATACAATCTCAATTGGCTCTTTATTTAAAGATGCATCATTATGAACAGTTGGTAGTCTAGGTCTAGACATTAATATATTTTTAATTAATAATAATAATAATATACATTACTTTATGTAAATGAAATATAAGAGTTAAAGTAATTGAAATATATATATAACTAATTAGAGTAATCTATTTGTAAAAATACAAATAGATTCTAATCAATAATTATATAAAAACTCTTATATAAGTTATAATAATCATATTTAAATAGGATTATAATTAATAAAGAGATAATAAATAGATTAAAATACATTTAATTAAACCATACTAATGCAAAATAATCAACATGTAAGACTTGCTTAAGAATTAAACCCTATACCTTATGAAGGATCTGTGTCTTAGGTTGTTTACCCATAACTTCCTGATTAAAATGTTTAAATTGGTTAACCTATTCAACCAATAGTTCCTGGTCAACAATTTGTTAGATAAGTAACATATTAACCATAACCATATTCCTAATAACAATAACAATAACAAATTATTTATCATCCAACTGCTATTTAATAAGGTATTAATCAAAAGTTATTTAAAGTCTAACCAGTTTATTCAAAATATCCTCACATCATAACATGTGCTTCCTGTTAAAAATAAGTTTAAACTCAAGTTACATATGAAGTAGGAACTGGAGCTTATGCACTTGGTGGACTTTTAGCAGCTGTTGGTCTTTGGTTAGGGTATTTCTATATTTAATTAATAGATGTTGTCTTATTCCATGTTTTGTATAAGATTGCAAAGATGCAGTTCATTTCTGTCCTGCTTGCTAAGCTAAAATTGGTAAAAAGAGATTCTTATTTGATTGATATAAGAATAGAATTATCAAAAATTATAATAAAACATTAACAATATTTCATTATCTTCTTGGAGTTAGCGATTTATTTGCATATTGTTATTATTTATTAATCAAATTAACTGATTTTGCATAATCATACCATGAAAATGCAGTATTAACAGATGTTGTTATTAAATCAGCTATCTTCTAATTTCTCTAAGATTTTTAATTCTCTTCCTTTTTTTAATTTTTTTCTTAGTTTGTAATTATTATTTTCTTTATTCCATATTCAAAATCTTTTTCCACAAATTCATAACATTCTCTTATTAATATATTTCTCTATTCAACTTCTTTTAATAAAATAGCTCCATCAATTTTATATTAAAATGTAACTAATAGATATTATCCAGAAAGTACGAAACAATATGACATATCATCTTATGATCTAACATATAGTGTCTTCAAATTCCCTATTATAGACATTATCAATTCTTTTTAATATTAAAAATTTTTTAATCTTTTATCAAATTCTTATTAATTTGATATCTTAAAATCAAAAAGTACAAAATCACAATGATTAAATGATCCTAAAAATGGAATATGTTTTTATTTTTCAGGATGTTCTATCAACATTGAAGCATTAGCTGAAATTAATTATCTTAATTCAGAATCATATCTTTTTGTATCAGAAAATCTTAACATCTTTCTTATTATTGAAATAAAATGATATAAAATAGAACAAAATGTATCTTACCTATATTCAGGAATATTTAATAATGATAAATTATTTCTCATATAATTTTAATTTCTTACTAAATTTATTGATAAGAATAATTCACTCTCTATCTTGTTGTATCCAATAACTAAGATTAGTTTATTTTGATTTTCAAATATTTGAATGTGAGCATAATCTTCATATTCTGTTTTAAATTCACCATATGTAGTTTATCCTTTTTAATAAAGAACAACCCAATTAACAAAACTATACATCTATCTAATAATTTATTCTTTATATTCTTGAATAATATCTACGCAAATAACATAATTTTTATCAGTTGTATTTAATTAAAGACAATCTATGTAATTTCTTTTTAGCTACAAACTTAACATATAATTAAATATTATTTTGGTACTCACATTTTCAAACTTACATTGTTTTAATAAGATATAAAATTCAGAAACTATATCAAAGGCCTTCTATAATAATTCAATAATACCTTTTCTGATATTAATTTGGATTTCTTATTTAATTCATTCAATTCGTAAGGATTTGATTGTTATCTTTTTATGAGTCTTGGACTTGCGAACTGGAGTTATTTTAAATTTAGAATTTTAGTTAGACTTTGAGTTCCTTCAAATATGAAATATTTCAAAAATTAATCGATATTCTAACTCATTTTAAATAATTATAAAAAAATAACATAAAGTACCAGTTCCTCTTTTTTTATGTAAAAGATAGAAAGATGATTTAAATTCTTTACAATTATTGTACAGATATCAATTAACATATCTAATTTTTATTTGGCTTCATCTTTAATTCATCATTTGTTTCTTAAGTCATCATCTATTTTTCACTTTATCTATTATTTTCTTTTCTAACATTTTATTTAATAACTTTTCTCTAATTATTTTCTAATTTTGATCACACCTTTTCCTTCTTTATTTTGAAGTCTCATTTTCTTCGTATAGAATTTCATATAGAATTTCTTTTAATAAATTAATTGATTGTTGTTTTAAATTGATAGCTTAATTATCTTCATGTTTTTTTATTATATTTTGCTTATTCTTATAGGTTCTACTTCTTCTACATTTTTTTATTATTTATTTTAATAAAAATATTAAGCTTCTGCTTTTTATTCAAATTATGTTTAACTAAAATAACCATCTCCCTTATCTTTTACAAATTTTTTCCATAATTGTTATTGGCTTCTTTAATTATTTCTAAATTTAATTTGAGTGTTCAGCTTAAACTTTTCTTAAAATTCTTAAATTAATACATTACTGATTTATCTTTTATTTTATCAAATACAAAATATCCTCCATCATAAAATTTACCAATATCTCTTTCATTCTTCTTATTATATGGTTCTATTTCATAATTATTATAATCAATTTAATCTTTGATAGATTTTAAAGTGCTTAGATTCATTATTTTTCATAAATTTATTTGGTGCTCAATTAAAATTTAGGAAAAATTAAATGATTTAGACACAATCCACAGTATAATCAGCTCTGGTTCCATTTAACTTTCATATTTATTTTTTTTTAAGTCCTTGCTTATTCTTTTGTATAATTGTTAATTGTTAGTTTTCTCATAAAAAATACTAAAATGAATTGTAAAATGAATTTTTTAATATAAATAATCTTTTTGTAAGGTAGTATATAATAAGTATTAAATAATTTATTGGCTATTTATCAATAAAAATAACTTCTAGATTAGAAATTGGAAGTTGCAATAGTAAGTATTAATTTGACTGATTTAAATTTAAAACAAAGAAATGGTAAAATTGACAAAAATCACACTTATTTGAAGACATTTTAATAAAAGAATATTAAATAGTAAAATTGTTAGTTTTATTTGAAAGTTCTGTATTGAAATTGTAATAGTATGATGTATTATTATTATTCAATTTAATATAACTAATATTATAATGAGTAGTAATAGTGAAAAAACTAAGATTGACTCAATAATAAATTAATTTTATGGGTTTAAAGTGATTGAGGAAGTACCAGAAGAAGAGAGATAATTTGATTAAATGGTTCCACAACCAGATTAAACATTAATTTAAAAGATGTTAGTATGATAATATTATTTTATGATAGGATGATAGTTTATAAAGGAGATAAGAGTTTATGTAAAACAATGAGTGTAAAGAATATTCATAGATGTTAATAATTTCATAAATAAGAATGGATTTTACAAATGATGATCCATTTCTTAAACATTTGATGAATGTTGAAAAAGCAATAAAGAAAGCAATTCGAAATATTTTATTGTAATTGTAAAAGCTTAAAGACAAGCAATAATTTAAAGAGGCATGTGACAAATTGGTAAAGATATTTTATTAAGATATAAATATTGGATTCATAACATCAACTGGTTAGATTAAATCAACAGCATATGCTTTTATTTTAAAGTCAATAATAGAATTAATAAATAGAAAAAAGATTAACTTATAATTTAAAAAGATTCCTTTAAAAATAACACTAACATTCTTTGCAATAGATTCTCTTTAACAAATAACACCAGCATAAAAATAATATGATCCTCGAAGTGCCTTTATTAGAAATAACAAATTTTTTAATGATTACATAATAATATCTTAAACTAATCAAGATGAATTAAGGAATGGAGTATCAATATTCTTTGTATACAGACCAGAAGATGATCAGATATATGCATTAAAAAGAGTAAAGAAATATGTTATCAATAAATTATAGAGTAAATTACAAGCAACTCAACTTGATTTTTTTTCTGTTTTTTCTGCAACAGCATCAAATACTCCAATAACTCCAGATATAAGGAAAATCAGAGAAGCTAAAATACTTTCTAAATTGACTCATCCAAATATCTTAAGGTATTTAGTTTATATTGTAATAAAAGACTTTTTGCTTGGTGGATAGAATAAAATAATGATGGCTATTATTTATATATGTAATTAGAATATTGCTCATTTCCTGGATATAAATATTAGCCAACAGATCTTTTAACATTCTCTTATTATTATTTAAATGTAATGCAAAATGTTGAAAAAATAAATAAAATTAAATCTATTCTAAATCAAATATTAGATGGTTTAGAATATATTCATTAAAGAGGTATAATCCATCGGGATTTAAAACCTGAAAATATATTTGTGACTATTAATATTAAAGGAGATTTATAAGTAAAAATGTGATAAAAATAAACTGGTTAGGTTGTTTTAGCAGACTTTGATTAGGGAAAAGATGTTAGAGAAGAAAAACTATCTACAATGACTGATGAGAGACTTCCTTAAGAAGAATTGAATTCTATTACTTCTTAAAATACAATTACAACAGGCACTTTTGGTTATTAAACTGCAAATTATGTTAAGGATTCTCATTATGGAATGGCAGATGAATTTTATGCAATAGGAATTATTCTATTACATTTAGTAATAGCATTTCCAGGTGAACCAAAAAATAGAAATCATTATGCAAAGACTTTTGTAATGGCTAATCAAACAGATGATGTATTATCTTTGTTTGATACTTGGGCTAATAAGTTTGTTAAAAACAAAAGCACTGATTTTTCATTTATTCATTATAAAAATGTAATGGATTTAGCGAAGTTATTAATAAGCTCAAGAAAACTAACTCATGCTGATGTGAGAAAAATGATAAATGAATTATGAATATCAATTCGAGTATGAGTATGAGTATAAGTATGAGTTTTGTTATGTAATCAAATAAAATTAATTTATTATGTGATTAATATTATATATTATATAGAATTTAAATACTGAATAAACAAAATCCATAAATAAATTCAAAGTACTTTCTTAGAATTTACAATATCTTCTTATTATTCTAATTCTTCTTTCTGATATAATCTTATATAATTTTTTGCATCTCTAAGTTTTTGGTTCTCAAAATCTTCTTCATGCTTTTTATAATCAATTACTATTATACATTTAATTCCATCTTATAAAGACATTGATTTAGAGTATTCGTAGATAATATTCTTGAAATAAATTGACCAACTAGATTTGGACTCAATGCACATATCGGATAAAATACAAGAGCACATAAATCTTTGGTTTTTACTCCTGTCTCAAATAAATCAGCCATTTATTCATTATTTTTATAGATGATCATTACAGTAACAAAAATGAAAACCATTGCTAAATATCTAAATATTTAATAGATAAACTTACATTTATGATTTTACTATTTTATATTAATCAATTATAGGTTTAAATGCAATTACCAATAAAGTTATTGCCAAAATCATAAATTATTATAACAAATAACCATGAACATATCCATTTTAATCATTTGAACCATAGAAGGTATAAATAACTGAGATGACAATAAAAGTTCCATGAAATCCACCTTACAAAAATTAATTAATTAACAATCTATAAGGATTCTTTGAAGTTCTTACCATAAGGTGATAAACGGGTTAGCTCTTTAAAATTTCAAAAGGGAAATCCTAAAATAATAATAATAAGTAATTTATTACCTAAGCCATTATAAAGAATATGAAAATATAACAAATTGTAAAAAACATCATTATGAATAGTATAAATTCATTTAACAAATAGTTTTAGGAGAATCTATTGTAACATACATAAACAAATTAAATAAAAAACAAAATAAAAGATAAATAATTGATAAGCTAGATTGCTGAACTTTATCTAATATTATTTAATCTTCCATGTACAATTAAAATCTTAGGTAAGAAACTAAAAGTTGGCAATTGTATATCAAATGCTGTTTCTGTTTGATTTTACAAACAAATCTACATTGATGGAGTTGAAGCAATATAATTGGTGATACAAATCAGTTCATGAGATTGTATGGTTGATTATAACAAATAATTTAGGTGAGGTTTAGAATTTAGAAAGATTACAAATGGAATTTTTAGAAAGAAACTTCTAAATTTATCATTTAGTAATTAGTTCTTCAATCCAGTTTATAAGGTTGCATCATCTATAATAAGTAATACAGGTCTATCATTCATAAATATGTTAAGTTCTTTACCAAAAGTTTTAATTTACTAAATTACTTATATGTATATACACTATTTTTTTCTATTTAATCAAAAGCAACTTAAAGTTCATCTCCATTTTAACACATCATAACTTGAGGAGCTGTTTATTCAAATAATCCTGCCATAGTTGGATCATTCTCTAAAATTTATGGCTTTATTTAGAATGAATAATTTACATCTTTTATATGAGTGTTAATCCAAATCTTATATTCACATCTTCTAATATCTATAATTTCTTAAGAACAATCATAATAATCTTCTATTACCTCAATAAATAAAACAGGTTCTACATCAGATTTTATTTATTTTAGTGTTTCCTCATCTACAGTTTTAAATTTATTAACCATATTAGTTATCTTATCTAAATATTACATAGAAACAATCTTTCGAAAAACAATATTCATTGAATTAAGATTATCTTTGGCATCTAATAAACTTGAAATTTGCAATTAAATCTCTGATGTTAGTTGTTCCTTACAATCTATAAATTTAGATCTAAATACTATTAGATACAATTTATTATCCTAAATGCATATATTGATAGTAGAGTACTTCTTTTAGAATTTATTCATATCCAAAAAGCATATATTTTGAAGTGACGACTTCAAATTTTGTTTTAAAATACTACTGATTTTATTCTTAATCTTAAATTATTCTATTATTTCCATTGATTCCTATTGATAAACCATAATCTAAAATTCGTTTTTATGTAGCAATATCTTCCTCACTTTTTTATGAAGTTTAAAATGCCAAAAGTGCAAATTTAGCTTCTTATTAACAGAAATTAAAATCATCAATATCTTCTATGGGTGTAACAGTTACTATATCATTAAGATTGATTTCATCAGATTATTTATTTAATAATATATTATTAACAACTAATGTTTTTCTAGTTAATAGATTTAAATCGGTAAGAATATATTTAGCTCTTGCCATATTGGCTAATGCATTGCTATTGATGATTTCTACTTTTTTCCCAGAAATATCAACACTATGATATAAATTAATTTTACTCTATTAGACGATCATGTTCTGCTTAAAACTTAGAAATTCTATTGATAATTGAAATTAGAGGAATTTACATAATTGGAATTCCCCAACTGAATGTGCATAGAAATTATAAAAAGGTTTTCATTTATCCTTCATCTATTCTATTATCTAAATACAAATATTTAGTTTATATGAAATGAGCAGTTAATAAGATGATAGATAATAGAAGTGTAAATAATATTATTAAAATGTTTTGAATATGTAAAGAGAATCCTAATTTAGGATTTATTTTAGTTTTTTCATAGGCAGAACTTTATTCATCTTTTTATTCTTTCAAAGTCTAACCAGTGATGAGAATAAAGATTTCATCAAATGAATAATTAGCTTACAATATTCTAATTCTATTTTATTACCTAAAATAAATTGATATTCATATACTAAAAATCTAGACAGAATTAACCTGTTTCCATTTTGATTGTAATTCTAACTTTTTTATCATCTTAATCAAATTCTAATTTGCCTTCAAGTTATTTTGAAACACTAAAATTTGCAACCCCTGCTCTTCGAGTTATTGTTTATCCTCCTACTTCTTATATAGGAATATTTTCAGAAACTCCACTTGTTCCAATTATTATACCATCTGCTGGACACTTTTGTTTTGGTAAAAGTTTTATCAGATGGCCTGGCTATAATTATCCTAGACTACATTCTCTAAACTCATCTTGAACATAAACAAATATTTATTATTTATCAGCTTGTTCAATTGATTTGTAGAGATTAATTTTGTTCATAAAGTTATCATAAAATGATATAGAAAAACACAAGACTATTTATAATCCCAAATATAATTGATTATAAAAACCTATGACTTCATATTATCTAGATGCAATCAACAAAATGATGTAGTAAAATAAGGGGAAATTTGCAAAACCATACATAAATGATTCTATTACGATCTATCAAATATAATCCATATTGTTGTTTTACTTAAACCTTTGTTTTTTCTTATAGTGCATTTATATCAAGGGTAGATTTTATAGTAATAAGCTTCCCTTATTAATCTATTTGTGATTAATTTAATGTTTCCTCTGGAAGCATCTCCTATTATTTATTAATTTTTATTCTCGCCTCTGTATCAGTAAATGTTTATTTCATAAACTACTTGGCAGTGATCTTATTCGCAGAATCGATAGAATTGATAATGTCTTTTGTAGGATTAAATTTATACATACCTCTTGAGGAACCATCTAATGATTACATAATTAAATATATTTAATTTAATTTTCTAAAATTTCTAAGAGCTTTACAATTTAGCAAGATTCTTACAATTTTTAAGATTCTAAATAGATCTACAATTATTTTAATGTTTAAGTGAGTTAAAAATATCCAAAACTATATAAATTTAGAAATATATTAATTTTATAATGAAAATTCTAATTATTAATGGTTATATGAAGAGCTATAAAGGAATGAAAAACTTTGAACAATATAAATTGATAATTAAGGAAGCTTTATTGAGTAAAAAAGAGATGATAGATACTGAAATAGATTTCATTATACGTGATAGAGACTCTATAGATGATTTATTATATGAAATAGATAGTTCATTTGTTAGAATAGAATGTGGCAAGATGTTTGATTCAATAGATATAATATTCTTTGAAGGAGATGCAAATCTTAGACCATGGTCTCCAAACGCATATAAAGTATAGAATAAAAAAATAAAATAGTATTTAATTTTATTAAGAATGTGTCTTAGAAGTAATAAGATCCTTTTTGCATCATCCTTTGCTCTCTAAGGATTAGTTTTTTTAATAGCTTCAAATGTTGAATGTGTATTAATAATTATATTTACTAGTAAATAAGCGTTATAAATGGATTAAATGGTGGATAATTGGGTGATTTATCTAAGATCAAAAAGGATTTAACTGATATTAAGTAGTCAGATTTCTTTCTTGACAATGTGACAGGAGATTTATATGGATTTAATTATGATACAGGGGAATGGATAAGTAAGGGAAATGCTGGAATTCATTTTAGAAAAGCTGCTGAAGAATTTAAAACTATTGGTAAGTATATCATGAAGGCACCTCAATATAAAGTAAAAGGAATGAAAGAATTGGATGCTTTATATGTGTCTAAAGAGAATGAAATAGTTTGTTCTTTAAGGAAGAATTAAATGCATCATTTCTTATTTAATGAAATACCTTTTGAATTCGTAGTACCTTATAAGAATTCTTGGGATGTACATCCATTTAATTTTGTAAACCCTAAAAAAACATTTTAAACTTTAGCTGATTGTACGAAAGGTAAATAGAGTATTAATTTATATAGGTCCTTTAATTATATAGATATCAGATAATATAATAGGTACATAATTTGCAATAAAAAGGAAATACAAAGATACTACAGTAGTATTGAAGAATTTTATGGGTTATCAATTAACTAAATTATGTTCAGGATAAGCTCATTCTATACCAATAGAAATAGCATCAATAAAATAAAATGATAATGCAATGGATATCTTTCTTGAACATATGAGTAAGAATAAATATTAAGCTCATCAAAAAACAATTAAATTTAATGTAATAACAGAATTTCATCATGCTGGTTATGCAGCTAAGAAATCTAATAAATTAGATGTAGTAGTTAATAATGCAATAGGAAAGAGAAGATTCAAATAATAAATTTAAAAATAACCAAGCAAAGAATTAGATAAGCTATTATCAGTATCAATATGATTCTATTTAGAATGATAATTCATATAGATAAACAACCAGAACTTCTAATAATTAATCTCGAAAAATTGGATCATTAAATTCTCAGAATGGTTTGAATTCCCCTCCTAAAGGTTAAACTTAAACTTAATTTGATGATATAAATGAGCCAAAATCTTAATTTCATAAAACTTCTGGTGAAATTATGAAATTGCTTCATCCTTCAATAGATGATGATCTGGTGGAATAAAATAATAAACATATTTGGGTACCTGGGTTTTTATCTCAAAATAGTTAAAATAGTCAAAATAGAGGATTGAAGAATTCTAATCACAATACAAAGGATTGTTGGAATTAAAAGTTAAGTATAAGAAAAAACTACTAAAATGCAATGCATATAGAAACTTAATATGATAATATTTATAAGACTTAAAAACAGATAGAATAAGAAGAAGAAAGAGAGAAAAGTAAGAAAATAATTGGACCTAAGTAATTTCGTTGTGGTACTCCTGTATAATCTAATTTGATATGCAATTATATCAGTAGAAATTCATCTGTACCCTAACATTAATTTAGGGCTATTGAGAAAGTAAAATGGATCTCTCCTCAAGATTTTAAAGTTTGAATTATATATTATCTTAATATGATAACAAATAATCTCAACCATTATGAGCACCTTAAGATTCTGGACTTAAAGGTAGAAACATTAATTTTTAAGAAGGACCTTTTGCTAACATTTAAAGAGTTTCTAAGAATCTTATTTACATAGCAGCTTTGCTATCAAGTGCTTAAGCAGCTTCTTTCATTAATTTAGCACTTTCAACATCAGCTTATGCAGATATAACTTTAGCTTAAGCAATTCTTTTATTTTTTGCTGCAGCTGCCAAATCAGATTACATCTATGGAGTTAAAACCATATCCTTTATGAATACTTCTTCAATATATATTCCCCATTATTCTGTTTATTTATCTAAATATGCTTCTATTGAATCTTAAACCATTTCTCTATGTTCCAATAGATCTTACAATTAATGTTCTCCACAAACCTACCTTAATGCTGCATATGTCATGTCCTTTACTGATTATGTTAATCTAGAAACTCTATAAGTTGCACGAACTGGGTCTATATATTATGTTTAAATATCAGTTACATACCAATTACTCTAAAATACATGCATGTATCTATATTAACCTAAATGTTATCTTTTGTTAAAATTATTTGCCTATCTAAATCTAATACTCTAGTTCTCAAATCAACTGGTATTACAACATCCTTGTACAATTAATGTTAAAAATTACAGTACAAGGATTGATTTAATTTAAACCTGATGGCAAACTCCTGTGATATTTTCCGAACTTTTCAACTAGACCTACAGAACTCTATTAGACTGCATAGAAAGGATTTTCACAACAACAAAATATACAGGGCAACCAAGCCTTAAATTCAATTCTTTCGTATTACTCTCAAACATCCAGAAACATTTCCACAACAATCAAGACAAGATTCATATGATGTTAATTCTCTTTTTTAGGTTAATTAATCTTCCTCTATATTTTACTACTTGCATATTAAGATTAGTTTTTTACTCTATTATTGCTAAGTGGCTATTATTCCATTGTTAATTATTATATATATAAAATTATTATATATATACAAATTATCCATTTCAAAATTCAGAGAGAAGATTAGATTAAACATCATCATACTAACTTTACTAAATATAACATCATCAACAATTATAAATATTAAATAATTATTTATTATTATTATTTAAATATTGGAAAATATTAAGGCAAATTAAACCTTACAACATATTGAATAAAAATTAGATTTTATTACTTGTATTCTTAGTATTTTTTACCTATCTATTAAATTATTATGATTCTAGAATTCATTACTTTGATTTCATCATTTCACATTCGGTATTAATTATAATAATATAATTAGAGAAATTTAATTACAACTATGGATAATATCATAGAGAATTCTTTAAACTTTTGGTAACAAAGACTTCATACAACAGTTCAGGATCATACAGCAATCATAATTATTCCGAAAAAAATATCAATTGTAGATAGAGTAGTGATAAAATCAGCAGACTTTTGGAATAAGATGGCTAATCAATTCTTAGCTAAAAGTTCCACAAATAGATCAATGGAAAGTTTATCCAACTAATCAAATAAACATTAGATATCTGATTGTTGATTTGTTATTATATTATAATTAAATAAGATATTCCTCCACTAACTTGTATGATAACATACATAATATTTAATCACCTATTTCAAAATAAATTTAGATATTCAGTCATCACAAAAGCAGACTTATATAAAACTATCTAAAATGATAAAGTATTTTCTTTATTATTAAATTATCTTATATAAAGTCTTTGTAATTATTTTCCTTTGTATCTTCTTCCCTGATCATTAAAACATACATATTTTTAGATTTTTCTAGGTTCAAATAGATTGCCTAGGTTCAAAATATTACATTGCAGTATTGGTCATTCTATTTTTAATTTGAAAAATCAAGAACTTCTATTTCTAAGAATCACTATTTTTTATAAAAATATTTGAAAATTCTCTTTACTCATATTCAAAACAATCTATTTTTTTATATTGTATTTCTTAAATTTTATTAAATTAAACTACAAAATTTAACATGCAACATCAAGGAATATTAAAAATAGGATCATAAGATTCATTCTCAAGAAAGAGTTAAATGAATCAATTACATACTACTCCAAGTCATCGAAAGACTTCTTTAACTAAATAACAATCAATAGATTAAATACCAGATAATGCTTTAGAGAAGTTTTACTTATACAAATAAAAAAAGAATGATATTCGAATGAAATAACAATTAAGTAAATAAACTTAAAGATCTACACAGAATTCTATTGCATAATAAAATAAGTTCTTTATTAATGCTAATTTCGTTAACAATTAAGGTGGTCAATAAAAGCGGTCTGCATAATCTGTTACTATCGAAGCCATGGAATCAGTTAAAAGAACTATTAAAACTGATATGGGCAATCCTGCATCTATTTTAGGTAAAGCTAAAAGTTTAGGTCCAGATGAATAAATGCAATAAATTAAACATCATAATGTTGTTGTGAGATTTGGAAATTAAGACTTTTATTTTTATTTTGAACCTCAGTAAATCTTTTATATTATTTCTTTAGTTTGAATATGAGATAAATTTGGTATCAAATCTTGTAAAGGTTACATGATTTAGAATTTGCAAATCCATAAGAATGTTATGCTAATTTTAAAGATAAACCATCAGTTAATTAAATAGTTAGTTTTGTATCTTAATAACATTCAATATCTATCGATTATTATATTGCTTAACCTGATTTATCATTTAATGTATTCATGAATTCTGGATTAAAATTAGAAGCATTTCTATTATAAGCATCACCAGAACCTAAAGTTGGTTTAAAAGATTTTATATTCCTTAAAAATATTGGAGTTGGAGGCTTTTCTTTAGTATATTTAGTAAGAAAGAAAGACACAGGAAAATTCTATGCTTTAAAATTAATTGATAAAGAATTTATTATAGCTAAAAAGAAACAACAAATAGTTCTTAATGAAAGAAATATAATGACACTACTAAATAGTCCATTTTTATTACATTTATCATATGCATTTGAATCTAGATAGTTTGTTGTTTTTGTTTTGGAATTTTGTTAAGGAGGAGAACTCTTTTTTCAACTTAAATAAATTAAAAGAATGAGTGAAGAATAAGCTTGTTTTTATATTTCTGAGATTTGTTTGGTAATTATCACTTTTATAATGAGGGTTTATAAGAGATTCACGCACTTAATATTTTGTATAGAGATATCAAACCAGAGAATATTTTAATGGATATAGAAGGCCATGTCAGAATAGCTGATTTCGGATTAAGTAAACCTGAAATTGGAAGAGATGAAAAAGCATACAGTTTTTGTGGATCTCCTGAATATATGGCACCAGAAATGCTTTTGAAACTTGGACATTCACAAACTGTTGATTTTTATTGTTTAGGAGCATTATTGTATGAACTACTTACTGGATTACCTCCATACTATTCAACTAATACAAATTAAATTTATTAAGATATATTATACTCTAAATTAACATTTCCAAATGATGTAAATATTTAATTATTTCTTAAGTTAACTTTATCAAAAGAAGTTAAATCTTTACTTATTGATCTTCTTGAAAAAAATCCTACCGAAAGATTAGGTTCAAATGGAGGTGTATAAGAAATCTTAAAACATCCTTTTTTCTCTTAAATTGATTTTAAATAATTAGCACTAAAAAGAGTTAAACCTCCATTTAAACCTGATCCATTAAAAATGAATTTAGATGAAAAAGAATCTCAAAAAGGAGAATAAGATTTTAGAAAAAAAATTGCTTAAGGTAAATCAATGAATTTGCCTGCTATTTTTGGTTCTTCTTTTTATTATGAATCTCCTCAAGAAGCTCAAACCAAATCTATTTATAAAGAATGGATTTCACATACAAACTTATAACCAAATACTCCATGTATTCCCTCATATCATAGTTAAGGAAGGTATTAATTATTAGATAAAAATTTAGATCAGCAAAATCTTAGGATATTATTCCTTTGATTTAATCTGTAAAAAATAATCCTAGATCTCGTTAAATGTTAAGTTAAAAATAAAATTTTTATAAGGCTTCAGGGTAAAAACCCTCTTTAGAGAGAATAAATTAGGAAAAAAAGTTTTTTTCTAAAGTGTGACCCAATTAATATTCATCAAAATTTTTATTATAAACAAAAAGTTAAATTTCATTTTCAATTATTTAAATTAAGATATTATTGAGTTCCCCTAGTATTGGCCCAATGTTTTTTTATTTAATAAAATGAAGATGGAACTTATTACTTGTATGGTTTTGAACTATTTGATTAATTTTAATATTAATTCGTTGATGTTTTTAATTGCTCTGTTTAATCAATTTGTTCATCAATTTAAGGAGAAGAAAAAAGTTTAGGCTTAATTATCATTCCATAATTATCTTCTGTTATTCCCATCTTTTATGTTTGTAATGTATTTCTTAAACTAATTGAAGGATTTTAAGTTGACTAGAACTTTTACATTTTATTGAATTTATAATTATGAGTTTATTTCTAATGTTTATTTATTCCATGATAGATTACATTAACTTTATAATTTATACCTTATTCAGTCTGAAAAGGAGAATCATTTTAAATTTTACTATTCAAATCGTTTAAAAACATCAAATCCTTAGTTGGAGAATAAGGATCTCCTGTAAACTTAAATTGTGTGCTATTTTTTTAATTCATCAATTGCTTTTAAATATATGGTGAGAAAATTACATCACCCATATTTTCCTCATTAATTTCACAATTTAAATCTGATTTACCTTTTAATTAAGCTTCATATATTAAACTTTTTAATTTTATTGGAGATTTATTTCTGACATCATTACTCATTAATTCAATTTTTGTTTATACTCCTCCCATAAATTATGTTCTAAATGTTTATGCATTGTTATATTCATTTGATTATTTAGTGTTCAAAGTAAATACTTAATTACCTTTTATTTTATAATTTTATTAATATTTTTTATAAGTACTTCCTCGACATATATTTTAATTTTCTGTTTAATGGACTATATTATTTGGTTAATCTTCTAAAAATTATTTTTTACTCAAATACACAGTATTTCTTGTTACTGTTTAATTATTTTCACTTTTAACGGATTATTTTCTATAATCATTTTTTATTAAAGATTTTTTAGACTTTTTAATCTTTTTTTATTTATTTACTCTTTAAACTACATTATTTACAATATTATCATCTAAATCATCTGATTTCCTTTCACTATCAGACTCTCCCTCAGAAAAAGATAAATTAGGCTCTTCATTCTTCATTTCTTCAAATAGTTAAGAATATTTAGAAGTTTAACAAATAGATTAAAGAATAAATTATTATTTTTCTTCTTAAAAATTAGGTTTTTTTTTTATTTCTTTCTTTATTTTCTTATCCTAGATTTAATTAAAGAGAGCATCAATCTCTTAAAAATGAGTAATAAAATCTTTGAAGGACTCTCCAAGTATTTAACCAAATTAAATCCATTTAGATTCATTAAAACTTTCTGTATTTTAATCATAATAATAACTACTATTAGATATCTCTAGAGTAAAGCAATTAACGAAATCATATTTTTCACAAAATACAGCTCTAGCAGTATTAATTTTACATTTATTTATTCTAAATAGACATGAATAATAACGAAAAATTCGAGTTTTGAGAGATAAAATTTTAGCAAACAATCTTGATTTATAATAGTTGCAATTCCATAATTAAAATTCTGGTCCATATAAAAATACATTCTTTTTGGCTCTAATAAAAGGTAATTATAATACCTGAATGTCCATGTATATCTATAAAACCAACAATTTAATCTCCATAAACTTAATATAAATCAGAAATCAATTATTTCATTGCATAAACTGTTGGATATAATTGTTTACAGTTTTCTCTAAATTTCCTATTCAGGTCTCTTCCTGCACAACCAGTTCTATAATTACCAAATATTACACCATCAACATTCATCATGGGAACTATTACAAATATTAATCTTATTTTTTATAAATAATTTACTAATCTAATAATTCTTCTGCTTCATTTGAACTTAAATATTTAAGTAAACCTTACATCACCCATGATGAATTTGATTCTCCAGGATGAATTCTTGCTTAAATTATAATTACTTTTTTCTTTATGATATTACCTTTAGAGAAAGTTAACTTTGGCACTTAAACTCCACTTAAAGAGCAACAAAAAAATGATTATTCCATATACTTAAAATTTATTGTTTTTAAAAAATTATTTAATTAAGTAAAAGTATAAGGGATACAATAGGCTAACTTTATTTTATCATCTCTTTTTTTATTCATTATCGTAAATGCTAGACAATAATATTATTTGTTAATTTCTTTAAATTAACATTTATAAGATCCATATTTTACATTCTCACCCTCTTACTACCAATCTTTAGAATCTCGTTAAACGTAAGGTTTCATCCCTCTTTCATATAAACATCTTTTCTTGCGAAAATTGCAAATGTTAAATTTTATTTATTCAAATTTTTTCAAACCAGTGACTTCAAAGAAATACCAAAGTGTATGACCTTTAGTATTAGTATCAACTCTCATAAATAAATCATATTCAAATTCAGATTTCTAAATTGCTAGATCCAAATTCCCACTTTCAAATAAAGAATTGAATTGTATTTGATATTCACTATTTGGATTCATACCTACAAATAACTATTAATTTTGAGATGATTTGAATTAAATATTTTTAGAATTTTTGTATGAATAATTAGATTAAGCAGAGAATTATTTATGAAATTACATTGCATCATTTGGTCTATAACCTAAATAAACAATCTTATTTGGATCATTCTTTTAGTAATGTTCAATGAGTTAATCATTCAATTCATTGTAGAACTACACATTTATTATCTCTTCTTGATATTATGTAGGAACCCATCCTAAAACCATGTCATTTTCTAAAGAGTAACTTCTATCTGTATGATCAATTGGTTGAGGCAATAATCTTTTATTTGAAACATCTTCAAACTTGCATTCTGAAAATTAATTATCCTTCATTCTTATTTTATAAGGTATTGTAGTTAGAGTTTATATAAATTAATAAAACTTTAAGAATTAAGGAAAACAAATTTAAAAATTTATGATCAAAATTTAATATAGATATATGTTTAATATAAGTTATTTTTGAATGTTAATTTAATTCTCATTTATTTTTAATTATTATCCTATCTTTTATCTAAATTCCGCTGCCCTTTTGAATATTAAAAATGAATACTTATTTAGATTCTTAAATTACTACTGACTTTTTTGTTTAGCTTTGTTGACTCGTTTATTATTACATATTTTTTGGAGGAGCATCTTTTATAATTTTCATAGTGCCTTAATATTTCTAATTTTGCAATTCAACATTATCCGAAATGGATTAACTTTTATCCGGGTTCACTAATAAAATCCTTTTTTTTGAATCACTATTTAGAATATTTGATTATTGTGGTTCATTTTATTTACTTAATACTACTTATTCAGATTAAGTTATTATAACTGGTTATATAAGTGGTTAAAATTATTAAGCATTTTGTTTTGGGGAATCCAAAACATTCAAAATATCTCCAAGGTCTACTACTTGTTCCTTCTATTCAGGTATCTTAGAAAGTTATTCTAATTCAACAACTTGTTAGTCTTTCTCTTATTTATGGGAAGATAATGAAACGGATGAACTATTTTATTAATTTTTGGTACTAGAAATCTCCTATTTGTTCGCTTTATGAAGCAATTTCAAGGGTCTTTCTATTTTTATTTGAGTTATGATCTTAGCGTTTATCTTCACTTCTTGATTGAGGCTTAGATCTCTCCTCACTTCGTTTCTTTTTATCATCTTTTCTATTATCTTTCTATTTCTTATTATTATTATCCCTTTCTCTCTCTTTCTCACCTCCTCTTGATCTATCTTTCTCTCTTCTTCTTTCTCTATCCTTTCTTTCAGATTTCTCAAATGATCTCTCTTTGGATTTCTCTCTATTTTTTTCTCTTTCTCTATCTTTATCCTTTTGTTTTTTTTCATAATCATATTTTGTTTCATTTCTATCTCTATACTTATGATCATCTTTTTTATCATATTTATCTCTATTTCTATTATAATCCTTATCTCTCCATCTTTCTCTCTCCTTATTAGTATCTCTTTCTTTCTCTCTTTCTTTCTCTCTTTCTTTCTCTCTTTCTTTCTCTCTTTCTCTCTCTCTTTCTCTTTCTCTTTCTTTTTCTCTTTCTTTCTCTTTCTCTTTCTCTCTTTCTCTTTCTTTTTCTTTCTCTTTTTCTTTTTCCTTCTATTTTTATTTTTCTATCATCTCTTTTTCTTCCTTCTCTCTTTTTTCTTGCTCTTTTTACAAACGTTATTCTTTTTCTTTATCTCTTTCTTTTTACTCTCTTTATTCTTTAGCTCTCTCTCTTTCTCTTTATTCTCTATGATCTTTTTCCTTCTATTATTCTTTTTCCCTTACTTGTCTTTCTTTTTCTCTATCCAAATCTCTTTATTCCTTATCTATTATCTATTATGTATTAGAATACTATCATCATTAACAAACTCTGATATAATATGGCTTTTATCCTCTTGTTTTTCATAACTCTTTTTTTTTTTCTCTTTACTTCTTCTTTAACTTTTTTCTTTGCTTTTTCTATCTTTGCTTCTCCTTTCTCTACTTCTACGATCATGATTTTTTCTCTCTTTTTATCTATCTTTACTAGATTTTCTTCTATCCTTATCTTTTTCTTTCCTCTCTCTATTTCGACTTCTACTTTTACTACTTTTATATTTATCACTATCATTATCTGCAATATTATTCCTTAAAATTCTCTTAAATTCATGTGGTATTCTAATATCCTATTAAGGTTATGGTTTATAAGGTTTTGATTTTTAAAGCAATTATAATAACTTTGAATAATTCAATATTCCTTACTTATTCTGCTGTTTAGCATGTTAATTCTTAAACATCTTTACAATGATTGACAGGTTTCATTTCATTTAAATCATTTTTTATATTTTAAGTTTTTTCAAAATTTAGTACTCCTTTAAATATCCACTCTACCTTCACAAAAGATTAAAAAAATTCTTGTAAATTATTTAAATTTTGCTACTATTCTTCCTAAAGAGTTAACTTTTAGAAATACGGTAAGATAATCGAAATCAGTTGGTTCATTCTAAATTGTACCAAAAGCAATAAATGATCTTTAATCCAAGCAACTCAAAAACACTCCTACCTATTCACATACTTAGGCTGCATTTCTTAATTACTAATCAAATCTCTTTTGGATAAAAATGACTTTATTATTTAGACTTTAATCAGCCTGCCCTCTTGTCTTGTATTTTATTATGAAGTATTTATTTGAGGGTGATTTAAAGATATCTAGATAATGATAAAGTTTACCTTCCATTTCTAATACAATTAATATAAATATATTTATGTTATTAGTAATTTAAAAAGAAATATATATCTACCTGATATGTTTAAAAAAACAGATTTTAATTTCAAAAAATTTAACCGAATTACTGACAGCTACTTGATAAATATTTTTGACCACATTTTAAAATACATTTTATTAGTTTTATAAGAAAATGTTACTATTATAAAAAGACAACCAAAATATTGAGAATTAGATTGCCAAGCTAATAATAGCATTTTATTTTTGACTAATTGTTGTGACTTAAAATATATTAAATATTGATAAGTGGGATTTAGTCATTCAATAAAATTTATTAAATTATTTATAATTTAATGATATTTAATTATTTTTCACTTATATTTTTGATCAAAATGTCAGAAATAGTCGTCCTTTGATAATTACAGAGTTAAATCGGATATTTTAATATTGAAATATACTTCTTTATATTCCTATCCGTTAATCCTATTAGTTTTAGATTTGTCCTCTAGCTTATTTTTTAGCTCTTCTTCATTTTAACTCTTATAATTTTTATCAACTTCTTCTTGAATTTGCTATTCAACTTATTATATAATATTTTATTCTTAGATCATATCACCAACCAAAGGGAATGCAATTTATGATAAATCTGTCTAAAGAAACCCTTACAATAAATCATCAATATCTTTCTTTTATATTAAAGAATCAATTGTTTGTTAAATTTAAGGATAACTTGAAGGTTTTTAGAGTATTACTTTATCATAATTCTGATCACTTGAACTTGTTAAACTTTTATATGATATGAGAAAGTGAAGATTGTGATCTTATTTATTCAATGCCCACCATTCTAAATAAGATGATGTTTTTGCCCATTCTTTTATAACCATATCAGAAGCATCAAATGCTAGACTCTATTTCCTTGCTTTGAGAATTTATTCTAATTGATTTTTATGTAATATTAAGAAAGATGAATTATCTTTATCAAATTTTTAAGCTACTATTTTATCCTATTTTATCAGTTTTTAACTTAATTCTCTTAGGTTTTTAATATATTCACATGGCCTCAATACAACTTAACCAAAAACAATCTTTCTTTCGAGATTTGAAGATAAAAAAGAAATAGTCTCTTTTGCACTATGAAGCTTAGAAAAATCAATTCTATCACATAGTACTCTGTATTATGGAGAAAATTAAACTAAAAGAACTATTGGTATTTTAACTTTGTTGTCAATTAAGATTATTTATTTTGAACAAAAAACTCCTATTTATGCAGCTCCTTGTATACCATCATTTATTCTTATATCAATTTCATCATCTTCTTCACTTTTTTATATTTTTACTTTTTTCTCTTAAATTGGTTCTATAGGCAGAATTTAATCTGCAAAAACCATATTTGGTTTTGCAGCAAAATTTCCCTTCTAATCTGAAGTTGAAGTTTTTGTTTTTATAATTGTTATTTTATTTGCCACTAATAGGGTTTGTTTTGCGCTAATTTAGTTAGTATTCAGAGGATCATATTCTGATTTCTAAAGAGACTTATTTAAAATTTATTAATCGTAGTCTTTTAGTTATTTCTTCTTTTCTAATAATTTGAAGATTGATTTAGCCTTAAGCTCTTACTTTTTTAATTTTTAAGCAATATTTATATAATTATTTTAATTTATTCCTTTAAAGAAAGAAACAGCCTTTTCAATTTTACTGCTGTATAAATGAACATTAATTCCATGTTCTTAAAAAATCGTATTTTCAATTTCCTTAACTCTGGCTAAAATTATTGGCTCATTTATCTCTTTAAGTAAAGAATTAGCTTAAATCAAATCCGTAACTAATTATAAAAATTACATAAAATTTGTACTTTGATTTCTTTTTTGAATTCTAAATTCTATCGTGACAACTGCAGGAACAAATGGCTGTTTTTTTCCACCATTCATTTTTTTCATTTTAATTATAATTTAATAAAAGAATGCTAATTAATTTTTCTTAATTTAGTAACATATAATAAAAATAATAGTAATATTATTTTAAATTTAAAAAGTATTATAAATTTTGAAAAAAATTGATAATTTGCTAGTCAAAATGTCTTCATATGTACAACTTTATAAAATAATTCTTACCTCGTATTAAGTAAATATTATTTGAAGAATAAATCTGCATTTTAGAGATATGTCATAATTATACTAAAATTCATAAAGGTATATGTAAAAACTGTGATATTATAGATAAAAGAATAGAGTAATGAGAAATTAAACAAATATATATTTGTAAAAATAAAATTTGTTACTTGAAAAAAAATGATTCAGATATAATATATTAATTAAATATTAAAACGCGTGTTGATTTATATTAAGAAGATATTAATTTTTAATAAATAATGGAATTTGATGATCAAATTTTGAAAGCAATATATAAATTGGCAATCTAAAAGCCATTTAAATATTTGATTCAAGATTTTGGTCGTCCAGCTCTTGCTTAGGTTCATTTTAGAAAATTAATTAAATAAATTGACCCTGCAATAACAATAACAGATTGTGACAGATTCTATTAGAAAGCATTAATTGATTATAAGAGTTTAATAGGATTGACAGTAGAAATACTTGAAAAATTAACAGAAAATTAAGAAAAGATTGAATTAGTATTATCTGCATAGGATATCTCAACAATAGAAATAATTATCTAAAATTATAAATCCAAAAGATTTGATATTGAAAGAGTATTCAAATACTTTGATAAAAATAAAGATTTAGCTTTAGAGGAAAGAGAATTTAAGGAATTGATTGAATTTTACCACCCTTCAATTACTCTAAAAGAATATCAATCTTTAAGAAAATAGTTTGGAAATTTGAAATTTTCATGTGATCATTTGAGATAATTGTTTTAAAACTGGTCAGAGATTGTGGATAATAAAAATAAAAATCCATAATAAGAATAAGTGAAATATTCAATAAGATCATAATAAGATTAAAGGATATAAAAGGAGAAAGAAATTCCTCATCAACCATAAGAAATGGAAGATGTAGATTAATAGGAAGTGAAAGAGGATGAAGTAGAATTTGCAGATTTCTTAAATATTGATTTAAATATGAAAGGAGCAAAGGAATTAATATAGAAAAGAGAAGAATTGAAAAATTCAAAATAGGAATTTGTAGATAATGAATTTCCCCCATCTGTAAGAAGTTTAGGAATGAGATATTCTTAACTATCATGGAAAAGAATGAGTGACATTTTTAAAAATAAGTTAAAAATGTTTAATATTGATGATTAAAAGGATAGCAGAGTAGGATTAGGGAAATGGATTTCTCATAAAGATATTAGATAAGGTATATAAGGAAATTGTTACTTTTTAGCATCAGTAAGTACGATAGCATGCAGATGGTATTTAAATATAGATTATTCTTAGGCCTGAAGTGATAAAAGATTTATTTATAAGTTAAAAAGTAAATTCTTCAAAATTGTACGCAGTAAGATTATGTTAAGATGGTGAATGGAAAGTTATTATGTTGGATGACTATATTCCTGTTAATAATTAAGGAAATCCATCATTTTTAAAAAATGCTGGAGCAGAATTGTGGGTAGCTTTATTAGAAAAGGCTTGGGCTAAAATGAATAATAATTACACTGATATAGATGGTGGTGATCCAAGAGAAGTTATTAAAAGTATTACAGGTGGTCCAACTTGGCTTATATTTACGAATGCTCCAGATTTTTCATAATAATTATAAAAATTTTCTGACATGAAATGTGTTATGGCAAGTGGTACATTTAAATCAAATCCAAATTATGCCAATTATGGTTTAGTTGCAGGACATGCTTATTCATTATTGAAGGTTTATAATTTGAATCATCCAACTAAAGGATAAGTTACTATTTTAAAGATTAGGAATCCTTGGGGTTAAAAAGAATGGAATGGAGATTGGAGTGATGAAAGTTCATTATGGACAGAAGAATTAAAATAATAAGTCAAATTTGGTAAGAAAGAAGATGATGGAATATTTTATATGGAAATTAAAGATTTCAAAAGATATTTCTAAGCGATCTTTGTAGGTTATTTTAGAAAAGAATATCTATATAACTCTATAAAATAAATGGCTTAAAGAACTAAAACTATTTAATATGATATTGATGTACCAAATGATGGAGAATATTATTTCACAGTTCACCAAGAAGCTTTAAGAAGATATGCATAAAACAAAGATATCAAATATGAATATTCTTATGTAAGAATATTATTAGCAAAAAATAATGGAAAAGGAGATTAATAATTTATTGATTCGAAACAATAAAAAGATATTTAAGTTCATTTAGGAGGTAAATTAACTAAAGGAAAATATTCTGTTCAAATTAAAATTAAATGGGCTGTTCCAAGTTGGAATGAACATGAATACTAATTTAGTGTTTATGGATCAGAATTCTTGAGACCAAAATAAGTACCTAGAGATGCAGAATTAAGAAAAACAGTTATGTTATAAGTAGCAAGAGAAAATAAAAACTTATAATTATTAACCAACGGTTTATTTTGTTCTATGGAAACTGTTGTTTCTAAAGGGTATAGAATTCCTATATATATTTTAGATTAGGTTATTTCTATTATAAAAATACAACATAGAAAACATTCAAATTAAAGAATACTTTATCGAATAAACAAGGTGTTAAACTCTTAAAACCTGAAGTTGGAGATAGTTATTAAATAGAACTAACTCCTGGAGAAGATAAAATAATACTCTTAAGTTTGGATCCAAGTGGTGTTGCATTTACTCCCAAACATTAATTGGTCTAATGACATCATTAAATTTTATCAATATTATCTGATTTTTTTACATTTCTTAATATTAAAAATTAAATAAAATTATTTTATCCGCATTATTCCTACTAATTATTTTATTGGCATTATTCCTACTAATTATCTTATACATTATTCTGGATGATGCTATTCTACTATCCATATTTATGATCTCTAATATTTTATCTTATTCATACTTCTAGTTGTTTTATTAATTTTATATTCTAATCTGGA
This sequence comes from Paramecium sonneborni, assembly GCA_905182985.1. Classification (NCBI taxonomy): domain Eukaryota; phylum Ciliophora; class Oligohymenophorea; order Peniculida; family Parameciidae; genus Paramecium; species Paramecium sonneborni. The sequence continues at coordinate 378,389 of CAJJDN010000085.1, read as the reverse complement.
TTTATTATGTATGTTAATTCCCTATTTTAATCAATATATTCTATTTGCATTTCTTTCTATATTTATTTACAAATAGGAAATTCATTTTTCAAATAATAAACTTGGATAAACTAATTTTGATAATTCTTTATATTTTAGACCATAATTTTCTTATCATTTTATTTTTAATAACTCGTCACTCTAATCAACTTCCAAAATAAATCTTAATTTTAAAGAATACTTATTAAAGCCACCATATTATTTTATCTGTTATAGCATCTTTTGTGCTATAGTTCATTACATTTATCGAAAAGAATTATAATAAGTTTTCATTCAATACTAATCTAATCACTAATTGTGTATACAGAAGAGATTCATATGTGAAATATGATAAATTTTTTCATCATTAATATTATATTAATTATGAGAATTATATAATTATTATAATATTTTCTCCTATGAATGTAAAACCATTATCGATTCTTTAAGAACAGTTTGAAACTTAGAAATCTTTATTCAGTCTTAAAAAAAAAGCAAAGCATAACTGGAACTAATATTATGAGAATCTTATTATTTATAACGTTTTAAAATCAATTATTTTTTTAGGGTATACCAATTTATTCAATAATCAAATCAGAACCAATTATATTATTGATTCATGGAGCTGGACATTGTGCCATGACTTTTGCTTTACTTATACAAGAATTAAAAACTTTTTGCAGTTGCTTTTCTTATGATATTATTTCTCATGGTTAATCTGAAAGAAAAGAAACTCTCACAATGTAAAATTTGATAATGGAATGTTAAACAGTGATAGAATATATTAGAATGAAATTCCCAAACACAAATATAATATTATTAGGTCACAGTTTAGGTGCTGCAATAGCATCAAAATTAAAGCATTAATCTTATATACGTGGATTGATAGTAATTGATATGATTGAAAATAAAGCATTTGAAAGCATTTAAATAATGGATTATTCTTTAAGAAAAAGGCCTAATATTTTTAGTTCATACGACAGTGCAATTAATTATCATCTTTAAAATAGTATAATTAGAAATCCAAATTCAGCTCAAATAACTGTTCCTAATTATTTAAATGAGAAATTAGAATGGAAAGTAGATCTGATAGAAACAAAAATATATTGGGATTAATGGTTTGATGGAATTTAAAATGGATTTGACACCTTTCCTTTTTAAAAAATGCTTTTCATAGCAGAAAGTGATAGAATTCCCACTGAATAATTTTTAAAATCTAGATATCCAATCCATATATTTGAAAATTCTGGTCATAATATTCATGAAGATGAACCTATTAGAATGGCAAAACATATATCAGATTTCCTTTATTAATAAAGAGTACCAATTAACTCTTTTGAATCAGAGAAACTAAAATAATTGGGTATAATAGGCTTTAGACCTAAAGTATTATAATATAAAGTTGAATTAAAAGATATCATTTGATGATATTTTTAAGTTTTTATTTTTCTATATAATTAGTATTAATTTCGAAATAATCTTAATTTAATTTATTAATGTTATCAACAGTGGATGTCAATTATTCATTATTGCTTATACTATTTCTATATATTAATAATAGTTTTTTAAACAATATTTTCAACTCCAAATAAAGGCTTAAATATAATATTATTATCCTTTTATGAAATCTGAATTTATATCATAGAAATTTTAATCTTTACGTTCTAGAATGCTAATATACTTTTCCTTAGTATTTAAATCTATTCAATTAGATTTCTTTTTTTATCAATTCTTTTTGATTTGTTTAATTTGACTAAGAAAACTTCTTAATAAACCTCTTTATATAATTCGAATAGGAAATCAGATTTAATTTTATCTTCCAAGTAATCATCTTAAGTTATAAGAGATCTTTTATTAATCCAACTTTTTCAGATTAAATTGTAGCTGATATAGATGCATTGACATGAGTTGAGAATTACTTATATATAATTTTTATTTCTAATTTATGTATATCATTCTAAGTCATCATCAATTTCATCTTAAGGTTCAGGTCCAATTTCAGGTAAATTATGTTCTGATTCCCATTGTTCAATCCATCTTTCTTCATTAAATTCTTCACCTTCTTCTCCTTAAAAGTTTGCTTTAGATGATTATAAATCTATTTCTTTTTATTCCTATATGTATTTATTAAATTTCATACTAATAACTAAGTTAATAGTTCTTTGGATGCTTATAATTGCGCTCTTTTTTCTTATAAGATTTCCTTTCTAATAGCGACATCCTCTCTTCTTAATTTACAATATAAAGTAAGAAATCTTTGTAAATATCCTAAAGCCCAATTATAATTCATGACTTTCTCTTCATCATAAATATCAATTAATTTTTCTAATCTAAATATAGTAGCATGTTACAAAGGAGCCTCTTTTGGTCCTCTGTGATTAATAAGTGCTAATTTAGCTAAAAATCTATAATCAATATAGGAAGCTACAATTTTCCAATTCAATTTATTTTCTTATGTGATTTCTTCTTTTTTGTAGCCTAACAAATAAAATAATGCTTTAATTATATTTGGAAATTTGATTACTCTTCTCTTTGTTAAGTTAAGAAAAGTGGAAGCAAAATCTTTAGCAGTAAATTATTACTTTAAGAAATCAAATTTAATACACTCTATTTCATAATTGTAATCTCTTTCTTTAGTTTCTTTTAATTCTTCTAAATTTGCAGCTTATTATTCAACAAATTGATTTTCTTAATCTAAATAATTCTCTTCTAATTTTTCAGGAATAGTATTTTCATATTCAATTTATTAATTAATATCTTCTGATAATAAAGCAATTTCTTTATCCTAATAACTTTATCCAAATTATTGTATTAAATCATATAATTCATTACGTTCCTCCAATGATAGTTTTCTATCTTATCCCAAAGTATCTCCACATATTATATATTATTATTAAATGCCTAAAAAAGGTGGTTCTGTAATTTATGGAAGTGAAGACAGATAATTTTTGAATTCCTCTTCTAATTACAATCTTTATTCTTCATCTTCAGCACTCTATAATTGTTCACCATGTTCAAGTTCCTTTGTTTTAATTTCTTACTTTTATGTTTCTACTTCAGAATTGTATTTAATTCTATTTGTTAATCCTGTATCGAAAGCATCCTTATATAAATGATATTTTATTACTTCAAAAAGAGAAGTTTCAAAATTCATTGGAATTGCAAAGTAACATCCTAATTTTGGAAACTTATGAAAATAAACTTTAGGTTCTTTTACCACATCTGCAATATAACAACCCTTATAAGTTTCAGGAGTTTTGCCTTCTTCCACAGGAGGTGGTTTAAGTACTTCATATGTTAAAACTGCTTATTCTGTTAAGTTTTAATTGAGTAAAAATTTTTAGTTTGAAGATGTTCCTACATATTTTAATAGTTTTGGTGCTTTTTGATTAATAAATGCATTTTCATCATCAACAAGATCTATATCAACTTCTTATTTTTAATGACTAAAATAACATATGTACACACCAGATAAATTCTAAATTCAAATATTAAAAGATTATTACAAATTTCTTCATTAAGAAATCAGGAAATTCTTCGATTATTAAATCTTAATGATAGGGGTGATTTTTAAGATAATCAATGTAATTCAGTTATTATTGCAAAGATTATTATTTGATTTTTAACAATTCTTCTAATCTTTCTTTCTCTTATTTTTACTATTGAATAAAATTTTAAGTGTTTTATTCTTTTTTTTAAAGCTGTTATCTATTAGTAAAGATTAGTATACATCATTTTAGAAGTGAATTTTCTCAGTGGAAGTTTTACAATATTATAATAACCATTTGGCTAGAAATTCAATAGGTTTTTAAGGTTGTGTGTTATAGAGTACAGTCAATCCATCGGCAATGACTCCTCCTATGGATTCTTAATGTAAATAATCTAAATCAATAGGAGATAATTGCATAATTTATTTATTTATGTTTAATTAGTTTTAATAAAGTGAAATAATAATGAATTATAATTAATGTAAAATTACAAATGTAGATTTTGTACAAATGAACGCTAATGTTTATATGCCTCGATTGATTAGATATCTAAAAAGGGTGATCTTGTTTAAACAATGAATATCAGTTTATATTACAAACATGGTTAGAGCCAAAATTATTATTTTTCTCGATCTATCAACTAAATTTTAAGAAAAGCAAAACATAGTATATATGTGAAAGTAGAGGATTATAAAATTTTGGACACTTAAGAAGAATATTTAAAACAGATCTATTATATGCCTAATTGTTAACTTTAACTAAAATAACTAATATAATATTATAAAGTACCAATAACTAATAATTTATAAGTTTAGCATTGATCATCCTATGTTATACTTTTAGGAATTAAAAGCCATAATTCTAAAATACATTAGTAGTAGATCTTAGGTTGAATATCAATGGGCAATTAATTAAATAGATAAAGAAGCTAAAAAAGAAGGTGGAATGAGTCCAAAAAAAAGTAAATAGAAAAGTACACCTTTAAACAAATAAGAATTATCATGTTTTTTAAAAGAATTAAATGAAACTCAAAAGTCTACTACCTTCTTATAATTATTGACAAATGTTGAAGCTGATAGAGCTGTAGAAAAAGATTGGTAAAAATAATTTACACAATCTCTTGTTGAATAAGATTTAACGAAAGCTATGTAATTTTCAACATTTCTTCAATAAAAAGAATTATAAAACCCAAAAGAATCTATAATCAAAGAAAATGCAACATCTAGAACTGTCTATTTAGGAAATATGAAAAAATAATTAAATCTTCAAATAGGCACTCCAAGAAAAACTAGCAATGTTATAACAAATAATTTTAGTACTGGATGTAGTACTCATGTTCATTCAAATGTTAATATTCAAATCTAAAATAATTAGGTTAATTAAATAAATTAAAATAATGGAGGAGTATCTACTATCTAATCTAATAATAAGATTATTAATCCAAATTTACATTTTTTCAACCATAATCACAATCATTAAATTCGATCATCTAATTCATAAAATATTATTAATCATAATTTCGTCACTAAAACTAATATTGTCAATAGTTCTAATAGTAATACTTTAAAACCTTAAACTGTATACAAAATGTAACCTTTGAGATTAATGGAAGTACCAAAATTGAAAATTAAACTCAATCATTAAGATCCAAAATCAGAAAGAAAATATGATAAAATTCGAGAAAATAGAATTGATTGTTTTACTTAAAGAATTAAAACATAATTAGATGAATCTAATACTGCCAGACTTAGTGTTAATCCTAAAACTGTTGTAATAAAAAGAAGATAAAATTTTTAACATTGATTATTGATAAATTAGTTACTTATTATTCATGTTGTAAATTTATTTATTTAATTTATGCAATAAACATAACAAAATTTATAAACAACAGGTCCTTTAACCTAAAAACCTTATAAATAATTACCTAAAGATAATGAAAAACTAAGTCTACTTGAAAAATAGATGGGAGATTTAGCAAATGATTTTGAAGATATGAAAAGAAATAGAGAAGAGGCAAAAAAATAACTGGAAGCTAAATTTTTAGATGTTCATAGGTTATTATAATTTATATTTATTAGGAAAATATAAAATACTAGAGAATTCATTACTTCAGAAGGTGAAAGAATAAATAATACTTTAATTGCATATGATTCAAAATTTACTTAAGTGTTGAATTAAACAAATTAGAAATTATAAACATAACATGACACATTTGCAAATTAAACAGATTAAAGAATTGTTGATGCTAATTAATATCTTAGAGATCTAACTTAAAAATTAGAAGAAGAGAAATAAGAAAGAATGAGATAATCTGATGAAAATCTTAGAGAAATTAGAAAATAATTAACTAGTATTATTATTAATTATCAATTTAGCTTTATTTGAACATTATGAAACTGAAAAAAATACAAGAGTTGAAAGAGAAAAAGAGATTTTGAGAAAATTAGATGATGAAGCATATTAACTTAATGAAAAATTAAGTAATGAAAAATCAGAGAGGATTCTTTAAAGTAAAGAATTAAGAGATCACACTGATTAAGAAATATAAAGATAAAGAAAAAATAATTAAGATTTTCATGTAAAAACAATTGATGAATTCAATCATGTTGCTTATAATTTGAAAGAAGAAATGAATCAAAGATTTAATTAGCAAGGCTAAATTATAGATAATTTAAGCAGTGTTATTAAAACTATTTAAGATACATTAAAAATAATTGGTAAAGGTGTTAACGATTGATAATTAATATCATTATATTTCATATATTATATAAATGACTAATAATAGCCATAATCATTATTATCTTGGATCAATTATTAAATAAGGAACTAAACCTGCACGAAATGTTGATATTACTTATGGAAACTCTTCTGATCTTTTTATTTTTGGATTATCATTAAAATCTTAAGTTTGAAATGCTATATATGGATTAATAGGAGCAGCAATACTAAAATAATGACAATACAAGACTTTGCTTGGCCAAATTGCTATTGAATATTCTGTAAATTCCTTTATAGAGACTGGTTTACTTAACATTAGTTCATAACAATCATTTACTATCTTCATTTTACTATGTCTTAATGTGTATTTTTCTTAATGTATTGGTTATTTAGTTAGATTTTTTTTATTATAAATACCAAAATTAATAACTGCAGATTTTTTTTGATAATTTTTTGTACTACTTTTAAATAAGCATGGCTGTAAGAATCCTATAATTTTTAAGTCTCTTAAAGATGAAAATATACAACAAAATATTGTAGATGAACTCATTTTCCAAGCCCAATCTTATGTACTTAATTATTATAATCTGGCTACTTCAACTCTCTCCAAATTTAAATTTGGTTGTTAAATAATTTATTAAGTTTCTTATTGATTTGATTAAGCCAAATTCATTTTGAATATTTTTGATTATCTTGTTTTCTTAATGATATCTTATTATATTTATGCCTAACTGAGGATGACTGATTTTGAATGTTCTTTTCTTTTAATTTCAATTATCCCAATAGGACTTTAATCTAAATCCTATCCTTTCAAAGCATTAATTATGTGCTGCAATCGATTTTTTATTTTTGTTTATAATGTATTTTAGATATTTGAGATTTCATTCAATTGCCTATCAAATTATTCTAAATTTTAAGCACTTGCTTATGGTTATTTTATTTATTGAAGGTGTTAGCTTAATTCATGTTCCATCTTTGTCATTAGATCATTTATGATTTATTTAAAACTTTAGAAGCATTAGACCAGTTCTTTTATATTAAAACCTTCTAATATATTCTTAATTGTCGTTTTATCATGTTCATGTTCACATTAAGCGCATAAACATCTATTCTCACAATGTTGATCATTACAATAATAAACAATATCTTGTTTATGACTAGTACATTGAAATTATTTCATTTCTATTTTATTATATTATTATTTATAAACCTAATTTCTTATTTATTTATCTCAATCTATTTCAATCAGATTCAATTACTTATAATTTGTTTATTTCAAGGATTTACAAAATTCTATAGTTCCTATTGAAACTTAATCAAAAGATAAAAATTTGAAATCTTTTTATTTTATTTGTAAAATATTATTTTAAATTCTAAAACGTATATAATAAAAATTATTAAAATTTTTTTTGTAAAAAAATTATATTTGTTGTTATATCCTGCCAAAGAGAAATTCAGAAATTAATATAAATCAAAACAATTTTATTAGCTTTCAATTTTCACTAATTGAAAGTCGTAAGATTGTTTCTTTATTTATTTATATATATTTAACTATATTAAATCTTAGAAATAATATAAGATTATCAATAATATATTGTATATGTTGATAATTATAACCATCCAAAAATATCATTCAAAAGTATTAAATCAAAATTTTTATCTGTAAGAATTTTTTAAAAGATATTATTGGGCTTAATAAAAGCGATTATTAATTAAAACAGGTTTTAACGCTATGATAAAGCAATCAAATTTTGGAAAAGCCAAAGTAGCTATTAATAAACAACAATTATATTAGCTTTTCAATTCTAAAGAAATTTAAATAAGAATAGAGAGTTTATATAGTAAGTTATATTTAAATCATTTAAAGACGGAATAATGAATTGATTTATATTTAAAATCTTTTTACACATTAGTTTATAATAATTTTATATTATAATAATATAAATTAATTTGATTTAAAATGGAGCAATTAGTTTCTTTACTTTAAAAAAGGCAACTCTAAAAAGAAGAGAGATTAAAAGCATTGATTAAAATTATTGATAAAAGAATTGTATAAAAATTGTACAATTTGAGAAACTAAGCCTATATAAAAATTAAAAACTTCAAAATAGCAAATCGAAACAATGTCAAATTAATTTCTGATAAAGATGATGAAACAAGTACATCCTAAATAAATATTTTAAATACAAATCAATTTAGAGAAGCATTATATTAATTGTAAAATTACAACCTTGTGTAATTGGAAATATTAAAAAAAGAAACTTTTTGCAGAATGATTTAAATTTTTTAAAAAGGAGTAAATCATCATTATCGACATTTATTAATGAAACTTATGAATAAAAATTCAAGAAAAATAATTCCATTTTTAAAAATCTTTGCTTATAGATTTAATTATTAATCAAGATTTCTGAAAATCTTATAAAAGTTTTAGAGAAATAGAGAAATGTCATTAAAAAAAGAAATGAAAAAATAAGAAGCTATTTCTAAGTTTGTTATGGCTTTAGAAAATAAAAAATTAAATTGTTTTTGTTATTGGAAAAGAAAATTTCAAATCAATTAAAATGAGACATCTTAAAATGATATTAAGAAATAAAATGAATTTATATAACTAACATTTTAAATTGTTGCTCTATTAACTAAATAAAAATTTAAAGTTCTTTCAAATGCATTCATAGAATTAAAAAAGAATGAATAAAGAAATGCTTAAAAAATTGCAATTATATTTAATTTTAAAATCCTATTAAAAAGACTGTTGTTAAAAAATCTTTCTTTTTCATACAATAAAATCATTTGTTACAAAAGAAATAATAAGGGATCATAATGTGTAAATGTTGATATCATAAAAAATTTAGTAATTTCAATTATTTAATATTTAGTCTGTAATATCAAGCAAACTTAATTCATGTCTGAATCAAGCACATCAAAAATATCAGAGAAAAAGAAGAAACTTGATTATTTATAAATATTTATCTAAGATAAATATGAATGAAGATTAAATGATAAGTAAATGTTTTATGAGATGGAAAAGAATTTTAAACTAATTTAATTTTTAAATGAGAATAAAAATTATTTAATAAAGTAAAGAACTTGAAGAAGATTAATAATTATTAATTTAATAATACAAATAATTATCTATTGAAAATTCAGAATTACAATAAAGGTATCAACAAGTATAAACATATTTTCATACTCCAACTGGTTTATCGGTAAAGAAATCAGAAACAAAATAAAATTAATAAATTATTTAAGGGCAATAATAAGTATTTTAGTTGTAATCATAACAGTAAGAAGCATTTTGGGATGAAGAGATAATGTAGAATGAAGATTATTCTCCAGAATTTGTAGAAAACATAGAAAATTAAAATGTTGAATTAAAATATAAGATTGAAGAATAATAAGCTAAACGAAATAAGTATCTAGAAGAATTTTAAAATAGAAAATAAGTAAAAAATAAAAAAATAATATTTTTAGGAATTATTGCAATAGATTGCTTTAAAGAAATAAATGTAAAAAGTTTAATGAAAATTTTGTGAATGATTTTTATATATATAATTTTACTTAAACGATTTAATTAATATGAGGATGTCATTAATAAATATATTTTATGAATTCAGAGATAGCGGATAGTTTTTCTTTATTATTAGCATACATAACTCTAATTAGTGTAGGGTATTCATGGAAGAGATATTTGAAAAAACTTGAAAAATAAAAAGAAACATCAAATTAAAATGAACCCATCAAGACTGTTGTTTAAGAAGATCAATAAGTAGATAAGTTAGACAGTAATAATTCTCAAACCATTCAAAAAAAGCCAGACAAAATTGGTTTACTTGAGTTTTATTTGTATAGTAACAAATAATTCAAATAGAATAAACAAAGTTTTTATAAATACTTAAATTATAGGTTGTGATATACTTAAGATTGGACAATATATTTTATATATTTCTAATAATCTAATGATTATATCTATCATGAATGCTTATTATGGAATTGATGATTTTAATAAATCTTGTTGGGTACTGGGTTTAGTAATTGTTCCATTATTTAATTTAATATAGTTATTTATCTTTTTCATTGCATATTTATTAGCTTAAAGAATACTCAAGAAAACATAGATTGAGAATATTGATATAATTTTTATACTGGTTGGTTATTTTTATTTTATATTGGGAAATTTAATTATAGTGTCATCTATTAATGGAAATGATTATTTGATTGATAAAGCCTTTTCAATCTTTGGTATATAATATATTTTTGAAATAATCCTCAATAAATTGAATGAAAAAGTAGATTTAGATGTTGTATCGAAATTAGATTAAGTGTTGAAAAAACTTTGAATTATAATAATTAATAAATTTATCATATTTTTTTAAATTTACAATAGATAAATAAATCTTAAAAATAACCTCATCAGTTTAAAGTAAATTAAGGTCTTTGAGATTTAAATTTAATTAGTTCATTTTTTTTGTAAATGATAATTGGTAAGGGTTATGAAATTTATGTTATTTAGGAAATATCAATAAATGGTCTATATACTTTTTGTTATTAATCTAATATTTATTTAGAAGTTTTATCATAATATTATTATTAATAATATTTTTTATGTTATATTCTCAGCTACTTATTAGTCTATGTACTTTTTTAAAAGCAATTGTGATTGTAATTTTTCAAATCAGAATTTATTTATCTGAAACTATTAGGAGGTTAAATAATTGTTGAAAGTCTTTTTTCTTATGAATTTTTAGGGCTTTAGTGTGATCTTATATTAATTGTATAGCTTCTAATCTATCTCTCCTTTACTCTTGAGGAATGTTAGGATATATAATCCAATCCTATTAATTGATTCATCACTGAATAATAAAATAAAATTTAGTTTATGAAATAAATATAGTTAATTTATTTATACTAACAGTTCACTGCAATGCAAAGATTTTAATTTCTTTTTTTGGAATAATAAAAATATATATAAATTTTAGTATTTTGTATTTATTTTTATGAATACATTTCAAAATCATTAATCATAATAAGTTGATCAATGATTCAAATGGCTTTGGTAGTACTCATACTTTGATAAATGCTATTTTTAACATTGATCTTAAAATTTCGATTTCTTTATTTACATGAAGTTTTAGAACTGTTTCCTCCAGAATTGCATGATTTAGGAGAAGAAAAGAGTTGACTATCAATACTTCTTACTCTATTTGGCAAAGAATGTAAAGTATTTAAACCTATAATCTTAAATTTAGAATTATTAGGAATAGGTGGAGAATTAGATGAAGTCTAATAAATTGATGTACTTCTAAGACTATTATTAGAAACAGTTTGGTCTTATTGAATTCTTTTTCTTTTTATTTTTATTGTTATTCTGTTGAATTTCTTAAAGAGTGTATTAGATTTCGCATCATTTATTGTACATCTTTTTTGAGGATCAGTTTCTAACATTTATTATAAAAGAGCTTTTATTTAAGGTGATACATTGATTTCTGAAAAGTCAATAACCCCTAATTAGTTTTTAATTAAAGTTTCTTAGTAATCTTCTACTATAAAAGGTGATTTTCCAAAACTTACCATTTAATAAAAGATTAAACCAACACTATAAGTATCAATTTTATAATCATAAGGTTGATCATTTAGAATTTCTGGTGCCATATTCCCTGGTGTTCCACATCTTTAATATTAATATTAACCTTCTGAATTATAATAATCAGCTAAACCAAAATCAGAAATCAAAATATCATCCAGATTGGGTTTTCGAAATAAAATATTTTCAGGTTTAATATCTCTATGTATAATTCCTTTAGAATGAATATTTGATAATGCATCTATTATTTTATACATTCCTTTCAAAATTTCCTCTTCTGAAAATGAAGTCTAAGTAATTACATCATCTAAGCTTCCATATGCTAATAATTCTGTTATAAGAAATATATATTTTTAAGTTTCGAAAGTCTCTAAAAGTTAAACAACATTTGGATGATCCATTTTTCTTAGAATATCCAGCTCCTTAATAATACATTCTAAATCGAACTTATCTGAAGATTTATCATAAATTTTTGATGCAAATTCTTTTCCATCACACTTTCGAGTTACTCTATAAACCTAAATCATATTTCTATTTATAAATACATCCGCATAACTTCCACATCCAATTTTATTATTGATTATATACGATTCATTAATCTTTTTTTGAATACAAAATTTCTTTAAATCCTTAAACCATGCTTCTACATACCCAAAAAATTGAATGCTTTGTTAATTTTTTGTTATTTTCAAACCTTATCCTACATGTTGTATATGGATTAATTCAATTATTGCATTACTAACATCACACCATTAATACAGACCCTAAAATAAATTGAAATTAGGAATACATTTTTTTTTTGTTTCCTAATTATTGAACCAGCTTTTTAAATAGGCTTATTGAAATAAGTTAGTTTATTATTCGAGAAAAAGAGAAAATAGTCTTCTTTGAAATTTTCTTTCATAATTTAAACATCACTGTTATTCCAAAATAAAGAATTTGGGCAAGTAAAAATCGAACTAGTAATCTAAACTGGATTTGATTTCATTTATTTAATAATTAATCTTTAAAATATTTAATTATGTGAAAAAGAAAGTAATAATAGTCTTATTGTTGATAATAAATCAAAATTTTTATCAATTTAATAATAATGTATTGACTCATAAAATCTGTTGATTGGAAAATTTTGTGTGGTTTAAAAATAAGAAACTTCATTAAATACTCGATAATTATTTTTTGTATAGATTAATAATAATATAATAACTATTTATTAAGTAAAATAATTCAAAATTCAAAGTTAATCAGGTTTGATATCCATAATACTCTTATTTCTAAGTACTCTACCATTTGAATTTGCTCATTAAATTTTCAGTATAACTTTGGAACTATATTATAATAAGAATAATACACTGGCTAATTCTTATTTTCCTATTGCTTCATGAGTCTATGAACTCATCACTCCTAACTCTTTTTACATTATATCATTTGTTAATTAATTTCTATAATTTTCACGACTAAGTGGAATTTGAATAGTGTTTGTATATTTTCTCAAAGTTGTAAGTGTTTTAAATAATGAATTAGTATATTCTTATTTTGGAGGAAATAAGATTTTCCTAAGATTATCTACATCATATTGCTCCTCTTCATTAATAATATATAATAGTTTTTCTTTTAATAATTTGTCTTCTCTTTATATTTCTTCTTCATAAGTGTGGTATAAAAATTTAAGAGCTTTTTACCAACCATCAGTTTTAGATTGTTGTATTTAGGATGCAATTTTACCATTGATAATTTATAATAATTAATGGGAGACTTGTTAGACTTATTAAATGATTTTGTCTAGATTTTAATTAATATCAATAAATTATAAACATTCTTAATTAAGAAGTTTGCAAGCATGTGAATTGATTTTAGTCAATAATTTTAATAAATATTCGCTTAATTCTTTATATTATAATTAATTCTAAAAGTTTTGTTATTGTTATTAATCATTGTTAACAATAATATCTTATGGTTTTTATTTAGTAATAGTTGGTGTTACACTTCTAGCTTTATTAGGATTATTGGGATTATTATGATAATTAGTAGTATTAGTATTTTCTGAGAGTGTATAAGATTTAGTACATGATGAAAGAGCTTTGATAGTTTAATTAGTTTCATTAGAGTTTTTAGGAAGGATAGTGCCAATGACAATAATTTTAGATGGAGGTGTTAATTGATTTTTGAGAAGCATAGTTAAACTAGAATCTCGAAAAGGAATAAATACTTATTATTAAGTTCCTTGTTGTTTAAGAAGGGCACTAAAAACTTTGAGTAAAGCAGTAATACAATTAGAAGATTGAGGGGATTTAGCATTTATGGAATTGTTACCTAAGATTTCAACGAATTGAATTTTGGATTTCATAATTTTGAGTGTTAAGATAGTATGTAATTTAGAGAATTATGTTTTTTAGATACCTTCTTAACAAATGAGTAAGGATTCTTAATAATTTTGAGCAAGTACTTCAGTCAAATTTTCTACATAAGTTTCATTGATTTTATTTCTTATTCTTAATTCTTTAAGTGATTTATCTTGACTTAATAGATCGATAGCAGATTGCATATAAAGTTAAATCATAGATATAGTAACTTATTGTATTTACATTTGTTCAAATAAATATTATAGTGATGAATGTAATAAACCTTCATTATGGAGTGAAAACCCTAAAGCATGAGACTTACCACTTTATGTTTATCCATAAGTAATAATACATGCATTTTATTGATTTCTAATAGCTGAATCAATGATTGGTATACAATGTTATTATAATTCATGGTTCTCTTGAAAGATAGCATTAAATTAATAACTCTTCTCTTCAAAAGATGATTGTGAGATAACTTTGACAGTATTTTCTTAAATAGTAAGTCCATTATCTTCTTCATAATCTGGTTTGACTTTCAAATATACTAATATGTTATCAGTCATATTTTAAATAAATGGATTAACGATAAAAATTAGAATGAATGACTTTCTAGAAATAATTAATCTGTTTAAAATGAATAAGGATAGTAAGAATCATCAAGGTTAATAAAGTGATGAAGAGAATGATGAAAACAGAAGAATAAAAGTGAATGTATTAAAATAGATAGAGAAGAGAGGATTATAAAAAGAGTATTAGAAACAAATGATTAGTGAATAAAATTAAAATTAGAAAGAGAAGGTGTTGAGCATGTAAAAAAATAAATATAATAAGATAGAATGTGGTAATTTTTAATAGTAAAATAATTGGTGTATAATTGCGCCAAAAATAGGGAATGCGGGAATATTTATAATTGGAATGGCTGTGAAATGAATTGATAATAAATAAAATAATAAAAGTGAATGAGTAGAAGAAGAGGATAATAATAGGAAGAAGAGAAAAAAGGAGGTTCAGATGAAGAGGCTTAAGAGGAATAATTGGGAGTATAATCTTCAGAAGGTACTCCAGAGGAAGAAGAATCAGGGGAAGATTTAATTAATGATTAAATGATGAATGATTATTAACCTATACCTGAATTAGATAGATATGAATCAGAAGGAATAAATGATGAAGAGGTTGATGGAAATATGAATTACGAATAAAGGAGATAAGCAGAATTAGAGATTAATAGGAGAAGAAGAATCGATATGGAAGATAGAAGAATACCTGGTGCTATTTAAGATTTGAGTGATTCTGAAGAGATTTCATATTAAATTGATGGTCGACTTTATATAAATGATCCATTAGAAGAAGAGGATACAGATGTTGTTGAAGAAGAAAGATATTTAAATATTGAAGAATGTAGAGGCAAATTAAATGAATGGATTAAAGATGATAGAACAAGTATTAATCATATTTAAATTTAGAGGCTTGGATTAAAAGAGCTTTTAGAAAGATTTTAAATGAATGCAAAAAAGGTAGTGATTAAGAACCATTTTATATATAATTGATTAAAGAAATGTGTAAAGCAAATAAATAATCACTTGAAGTATTATATCCAGATTTGGTATCTGCTAATGCCACTATTGCATTATGGGTAGCAGAAGAACCTAAAATTATTTTACCTCATCTTAATGAAGCTGCAAGAATTGAAGTCAATAAAAGATTCAGTCATTATCATAATATTCATTAAGAAATTTTTGTTAGAATTACTAATCTTCCAGTTATTGATATTATTAGGGAATTAAGATTTAAACATTTAGATAAATTTATTCGTGTTATTGGTGTTGTTACTAGAAGAAGTGCTGTCTATTCTTAATTGAAAGAAATAACTTATGTTTGTGTTAAATGTGGAATGAAAAAAGGACCATTTTATTTAGAAAATAATGATAGCATATAATTAGGTGTTTGTATTCAATGTTAAAGTAGTGGTCCTTTTGAAAAATTATATAATCAATTGGTCTATAGAAATTTTTAACGATTAACTCTATAAGAATCACCAGGTTAAGTTCCTGCAGGAAGAGTACCAAGATAAAAAGAAGTTATTGTTTTAGGAGATTAAATTGATATAGCTAGACCTGGAGATGAAATTGAAGTTACTGGAATCTATACTTAAAGATATGATTATGCTCTTAATGTTAAACATGGTTTCCCCTTATATTCTACTATTATTGAAAGCAATTATATTAAAAGAAAAGATGATAGTGAATCTTTGAATATTGATAAAAAAATCAAAGATGAAATCTTGAAGTTATCTTAAAACCCTAAAATTGATAAACTTATCTATAATTCAGTTGCTCCATCCATTTATGGTCATTAACATGTTAAAATGGCTATTGCATTAGCTATGTTTGGAGGAGAATCGAAAGACATTCAAGGTAAACATAGAATAAGAGGGGATATTAATGTTTTGGTATTAGGAGATCCTGGAACTGCTAAATCTTAATTCTTAAAAAATGTTTAAAAGACATTCTATAGATCAATCTATACAACAGGAAAAGGAGCATCTGCTGTTGGTCTCACTGCTTCTGTTTAAAGAGATTATTCAACAAATGAATGGAGTATCTCAGGAGGTGCTTTAGTCTTGGCTGATAAAGGAATTTGTTTAATTGATGAATTTGATAAAATGAATGAACATGATAGAACCTCTATTCATGAAGCTATGGAATAACAAAGTATTTCAATCTCTAAAGCTGGTATTGTTACTACTCTCTAAGCCAGATGTAGTGTTATTGCAGCTGCTAATCCAGTTGGAGGCAAATATGATTCTTAATAATCATTTCATGATAATGTTGATCTCACAGATCCAATTTTAAGTAGATTTGATATTTTATGTGTTGTAAAAGATGAAGTAATTAAAGAGGCAGATGATAGATTGGCTTCATTTGTCATAAATAGTCATATAAGACATCATCCCATGGCTGCATATGAATTAAATCATGATCCAGATTCTGAAGAGAGTTAAAAAATCAAAGGATACTTTGTGAAGGAGAGTAAATAAACTTAAGATGAAGTTATTCCATTAGAATTACTCAAAAAATATATTTTGTATGCACGTACTCACATAAGACCAAAATTATAAAATGTAGATCATGAAAAAATATCTAAATTTTATTATTTATTGAGAAAAGAATCTGAAGTTTGTGGTGGTATCAATATTGCCATCAGACATCTAGAAAGTATCATAAGAATGGCTGAAGGTATTTTATAATTCTATATTGAATAGCTCATGCTAGAATGCATTTAAGAAATAATGTTATTGATTTTGATGTTTCAGTTGCAATAAAGGTCATGTTAGAGAGTTTTCTTTAATCTTAAAAATATTCTGTGGCTAGACAATTAAGACGTAAATTTAGCGATTATTTAACATTTAATGAAGACTCCTTTGATCTTCTATTAAATATGTTAAATAAATTGTACAGATAATAAGTATATTACCTTTATTATTAATTTTAGAAAGATTATTATTAGAATATCAAAAATTATAATGGTGATATAAGAGTTCCAATTTAAGTGTTGGAGAAGGAAGCAAAAACAAATGGAATTTACTTTAACTCAGATTTCTATGATTCTACAAAATTTTAAGAAGTTTACANTATCTTAAAACCCTAAAATTGATAAACTTATCTATAATTCAGTTGCTCCATCTATTTATGGTCATTAACATGTTAAAATGGCTATTGCATTGGCTATGTTTGGAGGAGAATCGAAAGACATTCAAGGTAAACATAGAATAAGAGGAGATATTAATGTTTTGGTATTAGGAGATCCTGGTACTGCTAAATCTTAATTCTTAAAAAATGTTTAAAAGACATTCTATAGATCAATCTATACAACAGGAAAAGGAGCATCTGCTGTTGGTCTCACTGCTTCTGTTTAAAGAGATTATTCAACAAATGAATGGAGTATCTCAGGAGGTGCTTTAGTCTTGGCTGATAAAGGAATTTGTTTAATTGATGAATTTGATAAAATGAATGAACATGATAGAACTTCTATTCATGAAGCTATGGAATAACAAAGTATTTCAATCTCTAAAGCTGGTATTGTCACTACTCTCTAAGCCAGATGTAGTGTTATTGCAGCTGCCAATCCAGTTGGAGGTAAATATGATTCTTAATAATCTTTTCATGATAATGTTGATCTTACAGATCCAATTTTAAGTAGATTTGACATTTTATGTGTTGTAAAAGATGAAGTAATTAAAGAGGCAGATGATAGATTGGCTTCTTTTGTCATAAACAGTCATATCAGACATCATCCAATGGCTGCATATGAATTAAATCATGATCCAGATTCTAATGAGAGTTAAAAAATCAAAGGATACTTTGTTAAGGAGAGTAAATAAACTTAAGATGAAGTTATTCCATTAGAATTACNGTTATTGATATTATTAGGGAATTAAGATTTAAACATTTAGATAAATTTATTCGTGTTATTGGTGTTGTTACTAGAAGAAGTGCTGTCTATTCTTAATTGAAAGAAATAACTTATGTTTGTGTTAAATGTGGAATGAAAAAGGGACCATTTTATTTAGAAAATAATGATAGCATATAATTAGGCGTTTGTATTCAATGTTAAAGTAGTGGTCCTTTTGAAAAATTATATAATCAATTGGTCTATAGAAATTTTTAACGATTAACTCTATAAGAATCACCAGGTTAAGTTCCTGCAGGAAGAGTACCAAGATAAAAAGAAGTTATTGTTTTAGGAGATTAAATTGATATAGCTAGACCTGGAGATGAAATTGAAGTTACTGGAATCTATACTTAAAGATATGATTATGCTCTTAATGTTAAACATGGTTTCCCCTTATATTCTACTATTATTGAAAGCAATTATATTAAAAGAAAAGATGATAGTGAATCTTTGAATATTGATAAAAAAATCAAAGATGAAATCTTGAAGTTATCTTAAAACCCTAAAATTGATAAACTTATCTATAATTCAGTTGCTCCATCCATTTATGGTCATTAACATGTTAAAATGGCTATTGCATTAGCTATGTTTGGAGGAGAATCGAAAGACATTCAAGGTAAACATAGAATAAGAGGGGATATTAATGTTTTGGTATTAGGAGATCCTGGAACTGCTAAATCTTAATTCTTAAAAAATGTTTAAAAGACATTCTATAGATCAATCTATACAACAGGAAAAGGAGCATCTGCTGTTGGTCTCACTGCTTCTGTTTAAAGAGATTATTCAACAAATGAATGGAGTATCTCAGGAGGTGCTTTAGTCTTGGCTGATAAAGGAATTTGTTTAATTGATGAATTTGATAAAATGAATGAACATGATAGAACCTCTATTCATGAAGCTATGGAATAACAAAGTATTTCAATCTCTAAAGCTGGTATTGTTACTACTCTCTAAGCCAGATGTAGTGTTATTGCAGCTGCTAATCCAGTTGGAGGCAAATATGATTCTTAATAATCATTTCATGATAATGTTGATCTCACAGATCCAATTTTAAGTAGATTTGATATTTTATGTGTTGTAAAAGATGAAGTAATTAAAGAGGCAGATGATAGATTGGCTTCATTTGTCATAAATAGTCATATAAGACATCATCCCATGGCTGCATATGAATTAAATCATGATCCAGATTCTGAAGAGAGTTAAAAAATCAAAGGATACTTTGTGAAGGAGAGTAAATAAACTTAAGATGAAGTTATTCCATTAGAATTACTCAAAAAATATATTTTGTATGCACGTACTCACATAAGACCAAAATTATAAAATGTAGATCATGAAAAAATATCTAAATTTTATTATTTATTGAGAAAAGAATCTGAAGTTTGTGGTGGTATCAATATTGCCATCAGACATCTAGAAAGTATCATAAGAATGGCTGAAGGTATTTTATAATTCTATATTGAATAGCTCATGCTAGAATGCATTTAAGAAATAATGTTATTGATTTTGATGTTTCAGTTGCAATAAAGGTCATGTTAGAGAGTTTTCTTTAATCTTAAAAATATTCTGTGGCTAGACAATTAAGACGTAAATTTAGCGATTATTTAACATTTAATGAAGACTCCTTTGATCTTCTATTAAATATGTTAAATAAATTGTACAGATAATAAGTATATTACCTTTATTATTAATTTTAGAAAGATTATTATTAGAATATCAAAAATTATAATGGTGATATAAGAGTTCCAATTTAAGTGTTGGAGAAGGAAGCAAAAACAAATGGAATTTACTTTAACTCAGATTTCTATGATTCTACAAAATTTTAAGAAGTTTACAAAAGAATTCAAGACTATATTGCCTTAAAATGATTTTTTTTTATGTGTTATTTTTTTAAACGCAATCACTAATTTATAATTCTAATTTATGTATAAAGTTTGGAGTAATAAATGTTTTTTGAGCATTTAGAATATATACTAATTTAAAGTTCATATAATAAAATATAATTAGATATTATCTATTTTTAGTTTAAATAATAATATTTAAATCTCATAATTGGCACCCATTAAATCAATAACTCTTAAGGTATTGTAGCAATCAATTTGATTTTTTAAGAAATTTTTTAAACGAGTAAAAGATACTTGGGTAATTTTTAAATAATACGCAAATTAGGAATGAATAAAAAGTGTAAAATGAATAAATAGAATTAAAAGAATACCTTGATAACAGAATTTTCTTAGTCATAGTTATATTCAAATGGTTTTTCCATCATTAAAATCAAAAGCCTCAACAATTAATTAATTGTAATTGATCTAAACTCTATGATGGTATTAGGATTATTTAAAATGATTTGAATGGGGTATGAATCTCAAAGTTATTGTAAGATGTGTTTAATAGAGGAATTAGCATTTGTAATAAATATATTCTTAAAAGACCTGATAAATGAAGTATTAAGAATATCTAAAAATATTACCTTCTCATTTCCATAACTTGAAAATTATCTATTTTTTATTCTTACATATCTAACCAACATACTAATGAAAAGAATACGATAATTATGAAATGCAAGAAATCCATTATCTTTAGTTGAATAACCTAATTTTGGTCTACTGTCACCTACCGTTACTCCTTTTATTGTTTTATGAGTTTGATTATCTCTAATTTAAACCATAAATGGATGTACTCCTTTATATTTACCATTAAATATCAATTTAGCATAAACCAGTGCATAATTAGATAGAAATTCTAATTCTCTAGGCCAAACTTTATTATAATCTTTATTCATTTACATTTAACAGCAGAAACAGATGGATAGTATGTAATATAAAGTAATTACTTTATGAACCATATGTAGCTTTAGTTTCTAGATTTTATCCATCAATTCCATGTCCGATTTCTGTTTATGCATATGCTCCAATGTTAAGAATTTATAACCCCATAAACTGTTCCTAAAAATCATAATTCGAGTACTGTCATTGCAAATGATACTGCTGTTGATGTTGTGCATTAAAATATGCTTAAAAGAGGAGCCCTATGCATAGCATTACCTAAATTGAAATTTAAATGCATTATTCTCAATTTCTCATATGATTTTATGTTCTATTCTTTCTCTACTCCAATTATGATAATCAGGATGATTACGAATACTTGGCTCCTATGCCATTATCTTCTAAGCTTTCATGAAAGCCTCATACATCTCATCATTAAAATATATCAGCTTTGTTAATTTCTCTCTTGGAAATTTTATTCGATCTCTTGCATTTTATAGCAAATATGTTGTAGGATGCATTTTTAGTACGTAATTACAATATTATTATTCTCATTACTAATTATTTTCTTTTTTTAATCAAAATACTAGTAATTTTTATTATCCATAAATTTTATTTTATTTTAATCCTCATTCATTATAATTATTTAGACATATTTAATTTTTAAATTAAATGATAACATTTCATAATCAAACTCGCATACTTTTAATCAAATAATACACCTTTAAATTAGAATATGATCATATACTCAATCAAAACTTATAGATCAATAAAGATAAAAAAATGAACAAATTCTTTAAGTTTCAACAAATGAAGAAGAAAAACAAAAGACTGTTCAAATAAGAAATTAACACATTAATCACCAATATTAAAAAAGATCTTGACACAAAAAAATAAATTAAGTTGTTAACCCTTAAGAAAAAAGGAAAATTCTCTTAGGATGAAGTAGACTATATTATGTAGGTTGTCAATGAATATTTTATTTAAAACAATCTGAATAATTAGGGTTTAAAAGATTATATTAAAGTGAAGACTTTTAGACTCTCAAAAATTTGGCTTACAATTGCTCAATAAATATGTAATATTACTGTTGATTAACAGAAAATTAGACACCAACAATCGATAAGGCTATTGGAGTAAAGATTAAGAAGCAGATTTAATCAAATATATCTAATAATATGGAAGAAAATAGAGAGAAATTAGTAAACATTTAAAACGAACACTATTCTTATCTAGAATTATGATTAGATTCATTATATATAATTTGGTGAATAATTCAATGGGACTAAATTTTATGAAAGATGAGTCAATTGAATAGAGAAATATTCATTTTGTTTAAATCTATTATATCCATTCCAAAATAATTGAAATCTCCTATAAAATGGACAGAGATTGCTTTAGAAATAAAGACTAAAACTAAAACTTATTTGAGACAGATGCGGCAAAAATAAAGTTCCTAATGAATTATATTGACATCGAAACTATTCTATACAAAAAATAAATTATATTAAATTGTATATCGAAACATAATGGCAAATTAGTATAATGTTCAAGTACTTCTTCAGAAGAAATACTCTAATTGTCAATCCTATTATTACTCTAGGACTCTTAGTGATTTTATAAATTAAGCCAGAACTCAAGAAGTGATAGAGTTTTATTAAGCTCTAACTTTTTATGAGAATTTAGAATACTTAAGACGATTCTATTTAGCCAGTATAGATTTTAACTCAATTTATAGATGAAGTGAAGGATAAACTTCAGTTATTTACTGAGTACTACAAATATCATAATGAAATTCCAAGATTTTTTATGCACAAAATTAGCAATCTTATGAGCAAGTATATAATGATTATACATAAGGTAGCTATCATGATAAAAAAAGAAGAGTTGAATATTATCGCATTAAACGTATTATTGAGGAAGAAAATCGTAAAAATCCGAACAAACCAAAAAAAGCTATTGTTGGAGATCAACCAGAAGAACTTAAGCCGTCTTCTCCAAAAGTTCAAGAATAAGTTTACAGCAAAATACTTGAAGACATTATTGATAACTCAACAACTATTGAAGCAATCAATAAAAAATTAGATGCACTTTAAATAAATACAGGTGAATTAATTTTATAACCATCTAACAGGGAGCAAGAATAATTACAAAATTTTATTCATTATCTGGTTGAAAAACAAAAACCAAAAGTTTAAACTCATTTTTAATTGCATTCACCTAAAACATTTAATCGAATCCCTTTTGGAGTGAGTCAATAGACTATTAAACAAATTATATCCAGAACATCTAAAAACCAATAGACTTTTCATCTATCTCCAAAAATACATAAAGATGAATAATTAGTCTCTTAAAATGGTCCATCAACACATAGATAAATCAAAGATCCATTATCTAAAATCTTAAGTCCTGTTCACATTTATACTTTAAATTCGCCATCTACACATCATCATACATTAGAAATTAAATAAAAAGTCAAGTATTTCATATTATCAATTTAGTATTTAAACTCATCGATCTTAATAGGCTAGTATTTCTCTTTCCAAATAATTTAAAATTACTGATAGTATTCCTTAAACTAGAAAATTTCATAAACCTACAAGATCGGAATTTAGATTTTCTAAAAAATGATATCGTTTTATATATATATGTATTATCTACTCAAATTTAAGAGAATTAAACATTAAATGATGATTTTCTCATTATATTTTTGAAGATTTATTAGGTCATCAGGGCCAAAAGATTAAATAGTTACCTTTCATATTGAAATAGTTTTTAAGTGACAATACTTGTATTCCTTTTTTTAATTCTATTTTTAAAATAAGTGTCTTGATAATGTCATTTATTGATTTATTCTAATTATTCTAATTTATATATGTAAAATATTTTAAGTCGATAGAGTTCTTAAATTAATTATATCTTTTTTTAAAGAAAATATAACAACTTAACTTAAGAAACTTTTAATTAATAAATGAGGTGAAATATAATACAAGCTTCCACCATTTACATAATGATAAAACTATTAATTACTTATGAAATTAATTTTTTCGATTCAATTTAAATAATGACTAAATAAAATATTCAGATAATCCCTTTTTGATAATTTTTTGTTAATTTGATTATGACTTATATGAATAAACATTTAGGTATGTTTGAACAGTAGTAAGTAACATATATATTTAAGTTAAATATATTAATGAAAATAAATATAAAAGTATTCATAAATAATCTATGTTAAGAGTGTAAATAATGAATATTTAGAATCTTAAGTTTTGAGTGATTTGATTTTGATAGTACTTTATATTTAGCATTAAATGATATTTATATTCTGCAGTTTCAAAATTACCATTATAAATTAGATTAAGTCTATTTGTTATATATTGAATGGAGCAATTAATTCTTTGATTGTTTTTTCTTAGATTATTCATAAGAATAAGTATATCAAGGTATTTGTTTAAGATTATAGATAATACATTTGATGATAGTGTTCAATAATTAATTTAAATCTGGTTATGATATGTATACATATGAAACGTTGATTATATAATTATATTAACTAATTTTCAAAATAGATTGGTCTTTTTCATTATTCTAATGAAATCTTCTTCACTTATTTCTCCATCACCATCTCGATCGGCTTCATCAATCATCTCTTATAATTCATCATCTGTCATTGTTTCTCCTAATTCTCTTGCAACTCGTTTTAAATTTCTTAATGTGATTTTTCCTGTGTTGTCATCATCAAATAAACGGAATGCTTTTAGCATTTCTTCTCTTGGATCTCTTTCACCCTGTCGATAGTTATTAACCATTTTACCATTTTCACAGTCATTAATTCGAGAAAATCAGGAAATTCAATTACTCCTTTTCCTTCACGATCAACTTCCTTAATCATTTATTTCACTTCTTCTTTTTTTGTTTCAAAACCTAAAGCTCGCATAGCTACTTTAAGTTCTAATCATATATAGATAATTTGTGTACCTTTTACATCAATATATCCTGTTCCATCTGTATCAAATAAATCAAATGCTTCCTTAATCTCTTGCTTCTATTCTTCATTAAGTTCAGATCGAGCTTTTCTTTATGGTGCAGTTTATCTTTAAGGTTATTGCTTATTTCTGTTCATGAAAATTTGAATTTTATTTTAATTAATATTGTTAATTAATCATATACTTATGTTTATATGTGTAAATAAATATTTATTCCCCTTCTTCTTATTGTATTTTAAACTAAATCTTTTAATTTCTATCTTAAAATCCTAAACTTTATTTTCATTCAAACATTGATATATCAAATAATCATTATATTTATTCTCATTATTAATAAAAATGTAAGAATTAAATATAAATTCAATGATTATAAAAAACTCTATTCTTTATAACTCAACTTCATTTGTGATTTCCTAGGCTTATTATTAATACTATTGGCAAGTGCTTGAAATGCTTAATGTACTTAGAGTACTTGAAGTACTTGAAATGCTTTCATAATTATAGATTTGAATGCATTAAAGAATGAAATATGTATAAAAATGGATGACAACAATTCAACTACAATTCTAACTCTAAAAAACCATTAATTTTATTTAATCATTTATAACTTCACAATCACTATACTGTTCAATCATCAATTATTTTGCATGAATAGCAATTTTAATCATATTTAATTTTAGATTGTTTTCATTATATGTTTAGCCTTCCACTTTCACATTTAATTAGCTTTAAATAATTGTTTAATATCAATATTTAATTGTATGTGGATTCATTTTATAATGGTATTTATAAAATAATTTAAATACAATAAGTGTTCACATCAATTACCTTAAGGATTTACTCTTATTAGTTAACATTTCAGGTATGCTCTATGAAACAGCCTCACTATCATCCATTTCTGAAGTTGATCTCTATATTCGCTAAAACTTTTAAAATCTTCTCTTTCTCTCTTCTGGATCTAGTGAAAAAGAGAAATAAGGATGTTCTAAAATTTAACTCACACTCAAGTTTGTTTCATACATCATACTCAGAATAATTTCCTAAGCTAATTTTGGTGTTTAAGCATTTTGCATTGTCTATAGATTTTACTCTTTATCTTTCTCATTATATTCTTTCCCTGTATACCTTTTTTTATATTTACAATTTAATACAAATAATATAAAACTCTACTACAATTCTTTATGTCTTAATCATCTATAATATTAGTTTGCTGGGCTTAAGAAAAATCAATTATTTTGATGAAATCTGATTTGTAAATTATATGATAAACATCGATTGTAACATGAATGACGTAATGGTCATGCAAATATTTGACTGCCTTTAGAAGTTGCTTTCAATAAACTAAAACATTTACAAGTATTATTGCTCGACATTACAAATGACTCAACTTAGGATTTTAAATTATGAATTTATGTAATGTTATTCCTCCAACAAATTCTGTTACAATATAATATTGACTTTTATATTGAAAGCATTCACGGTATGAAATTACTCCATGATAATTCAATTATCGTACTATTGGGACCTCTCTTAGTAACTGCTATTAACTTACCAACTTCATGCTACATAATTAAAGGGATATCTAATCTTAAATCCTAGATGGATCACTCAAATCTATTTATTTGTATAACTCAACTATATTATCAAAACATATGAGATTCCTACATAAGTTTCTCATTTATTCCAAATCTTTATAGTTTGCTTTAAAAAACTTTATCATTCCTTTGTACTCAATCCCAAAAGCTTGGATTCTTAAACAGTCCACATAAAAGTGTATAACATTTTCAAGTGTAAATTTATACTCATATTTCTGGTGACTCTATTTGATATTATGAAAGAGACTTTACTTTGTTGCCGATGGTCATTTTATCTTTATAAACTGTTACTATATAGTGAGTGTTTAGAATATAGTGTAATCTTTCGCATTTGAATTGAAGTATCATATTTTTATTAAAAACTCACATAATTTTGATGTACAAAATAAGTCTGATAATGTCATTCTCTTATTTTTCTCGAAACATGAATTTTAATTTTAAATGAAAGTTTCCAGAATTAATTATTTAAAGTTGAGTCCAAATTTAATAAAACCTGCACTTTTAAGGTTAATTTTTTCTTAATTATCGATTTTTTAAATTAAGTTTGAGAAATATTTACCATTTGATAATGTTCTTTAAATCTCTATATTATACATAAAGATAATTTATAATGAAATGAATTATATTTTCCTTTTATAATCATAACTAGCATAATGTAAGATATAAAAAAAAATTTTTAAATTATAGTTTTTTGTTATTTTAGCTAATGTTACATAATGATTCCAAAATTTTGATCATTCCTCTCTTTATCATAATTTTTTTAGTTTTTATGTTGAATGTAGCTAATGAGGTTAATAAAACTCAAACTTGAGAATGGAAAGAATTTTTGCTTTAAACTTATATATAGGTCTATTATTCTAAAGTTAATTTTCTATTATTTTTGTTTGAATAGCTCGGAAAATATTTCTAATCAGTTTATATTAATATTATTTAATCCTAAAAAAAATCTGTGTCTAAAATTTTAAACTATAAATGCTGTAGGAAAGAATTATCAATTCAATAAATAAAAGTTTGTTCATTTATATTAAAAACAATAAATCAAATACAATATACTTTTTTTATTAATAGTATCAACAAGTTTTTTAATAGAATTAATTTTGATTCCTTTAATTAAATTATCAGGTGATGAGTATTCTAATGATATTTATAGTTATGAGATGTTCTGTTTAAATATGATTTTACAGAGTTTAGTTAAAAATAACAATATATAAATAAATTTTAAGTTTTATTTAAAAAAAATATCAACTTATAGGTGATTGATTTTTAAACTTTAAGAAAATTTAGAAGTCTAACTAAATTTAAAACCAGAGAGACTTTTATTAAATAAAATTAAAAACAATCTCAATAAAGTTATATCTAAGGATTTGAAGATATATCAAAATGTACTTCTACATAATAATGTATTTATTATTAACATATGCTCGAGAAATAAGTCTATAAGTTTATGGGATGCTGGATAATAAAAATTATAATTTAATATTGGAAATTTTTGTTGAGTGTGTTCGTTACTGATTAAACTACTTTAGCATCTGGTAGTAAATCTATCGATTTATGGAATGTAAGATAGGATAATAAATTCAACTTAAGGTTTAAAAAATATGAAAATATTCTTGAATAATTTAAGATACAATTGTTATTCTAGATAGTAGTATGATATCACAAATTATTTGAAAGTTTATAAACTTAAAAGGCAAAGGGAAAAGCCAATGAAGTCTAAAATTATGAATTAAGAAAATAAAAATTTTTCTTTTTAAATATATTTGCATTAAAAGATAGTTTTAATACTTAATAAAATAATGAAAAATATTTTATATTTAAAAAATTTAAATTGGAAGTATTCCTAATATTTATTATCTTATTAAGTCTAATCAAATCGTAAATAGAATTTTATTAGAATTATAAATAATAAAATCATTAATTCCTAAAATATGTATTTAGGAAATTTTGTATCTGATTGATACGATGTTCAATTTATTTTAGTTTTTTAAGTTCTTTGTAATTTGCTGATTCAGTGATAATAAATAAGTTTTATACAAAATTTGAAAGAGGGCAGAATAAGCATTTGATTCTATTAAATTAGAAATTGAAAGTATGAGCTTCATTTTTAATGATTTCGACTTATTTATCTGTAAGATCATAAAAATTTATAATTTTTTCTTTCATTTTTAATTTTTCATCTATAAGTTTAGCTTTCATTTCATAAGTGTACTTAGCAAATTTCCACTTAGGTAAGTCTGATAGAAGTACTTTCACCATTAATTCTATACATTATAAGTAAAATTTATTGATAATATCAGGGCAGGTATATAAAAATTCATTTTAAAATCCAGATCTAAATTCTTCATAATCAACTTCTAATAATTGGGGTACATGATTATAAAACATGTTAGATTTAAGCAAATCAGTTTATATATTGTGTTGTTAATTATAAAACTACTTAAAGATTGGTAAACATGAAATAAATGTTTAATTAAATTAGACATTTACTCTTCTCATAACGGAAATTTCTTTGAAATTTAGAAAAATGGCTATATTATACATCACAGGTTTTGTAAAATATTTAAGGTAATAAATTTTATAATTTGAAGGTTTTTCCTGTTAGAGTGTTTTGATTTATAATAGTGATGATTTTTCATTTTTTTAATCAATATTTTTTTTGTTTATGTTTGATTTTATTTACTATTATTATTGGGATTTAGAATGTTAAATAGCGTTTTATTTTTGATGCATAAAGAATAAAATTGTATAATATATTTAATTAAGTAATTGAAATCGTAAAATTTTGCTTAAAATCTGACAACGATTCATTTCCCATTAAATTCTGATAATATTTCTAATTAATATTGGATTGATATTTTTTATATTGATGTAAAGGGAAGTATAAGGAAGGAATAAAAATTAATCAAAAAAACATTTAAAAATTAAATTCATTTTTTAATAAAAGGAAAAGATGAAGTGTTATATTTGGATATAAAATCTAATAATTATACACAATAGTAATAAAATTTATTAATTATTATAGAAAAGAATATTTTAATTAATGATTTCAATGTTAAATATAGAAGACACAACGTCGTTGANATAATAAATATTTATAATATAAGTCATTGAAATGTATAATGTAAGAATGATCAACAGCTGAATGAATCCAAAACGAATTAAGAATAAATTCATCAACAATTTCTGGCTTTTAAATATTTTGATAATTAATAAGAGATATCTTGGAATTATCACCAATTTATCTAATTTAAAGAACATAAGTAGACCCAAAACTAAATTAATATATATCCATAAAAATTGCATGTTCTTAAGCTACATACTCATCTGAGACCAAAGGATGAATAAAATTAATTTAGATTCAGGTTCAGGTAACCAATTTTATTCATCATAATAATTTCTTAAATCAAAAGTAAATATACTAGGTCTTGTTGTTTCATCATTTCAATTTCTCCAAATAGCAACTTAATGAGGGTTAATCCAGTTAGTTACATTCATAATTGTACATGAACTTTAATATTTAGTAGGAACTATATAGAATGCTTTCTTCAATAATATTTGAATAAATATTTAATTGTTTCATGAATTTCTGGAGGAAGTAATTCATACCAACTTTATTTTTAAATAAGAAATAATTTATATCAAATAAAATAAAATGTTAAATTTAATTTAAAAAATAATCATTGATATAGTTTTGCTCTTAGAATATATCATTTAATTTTTATACGAATATTTTAGCAAAAAAGTAGAATTTCGACAAAGCACACACTAAAAAAGGTTAGAATTAAGGATAAATAGAAAAAAAAATGTTTTATTCAAATTTTAAAAGTCCATTGGAAAACAGAATTTCAATAAATTTTTAAGCTTTATAAGGCATAAACATTAATGCTAAAGTATTTAAAAATATTTGCATTAAAAGATAGTTTTAATACTTAATAAAATAATGAAAAATATTTTATATTTAAAAAATTTAAATTGGAAGTATTCCTAATATTTATTATCTTATTAAGTCTAATCAAATCGTAAATAGAATTTTATTAGAATTATAAATAATAAAATCATTAATTCCTAAAATATGTATTTAGGAAATTTTGTATCTGATTGATACGATGTTCAATTTATTTTAGTTTTTTAA
>CAJJDN010000085.1:66183-346885 GCA_905182985.1 Paramecium sonneborni | reverse complement strand
TAACAATATATAAATAAATTTTAAGTTTTATTTAAAAAAAATATCAACTTATAGGTGATTGATTTTTAAACTTTAAGAAAATTTAGAAGTCTAACTAAATTTAAAACCAGAGAGACTTTTATTAAATAAAATTAAAAACAATCTCAATAAAGTTATATCTAAGGATTTGAAGATATATCAAAATGTACTTCTACATAATAATGTATTTATTATTAACATATGCTCGAGAAATAAGTCTATAAGTTTATGGGATGCTGGATAATAAAAATTATAATTTAATATTGGAAATTTTTGTTGAGTGTGTTCGTTACTGATTAAACTACTTTAGCATCTGGTAGTAAATCTATCGATTTATGGAATGTAAGATAGGATAATAAATTCAACTTAAGGTTTAAAAAATATGAAAATATTCTTGAATAATTTAAGATACAATTGTTATTCTAGATAGTAGTATGATATCACAAATTATTTGAAAGTTTATAAACTTAAAAGGCAAAGGGAAAAGCCAATGAAGTCTAAAATTATGAATTAAGAAAATAAAAATTTTTCTTTTTAAATATATTTGCATTAAAAGATAGTTTTAATACTTAATAAAATAATGAAAAATATTTTATATTTAAAAAATTTAAATTGGAAGTATTCCTAATATTTATTATCTTATTAAGTCTAATCAAATCGTAAATAGAATTTTATTAGAATTATAAATAATAAAATCATTAATTCCTAAAATATGTATTTAGGAAATTTTGTATCTGATTGATACGATGTTCAATTTATTTTAGTTTTTTAAGTTCTTTGTAATTTGCTGATTCAGTGATAATAAATAAGTTTTATACAAAATTTGAAAGAGGGCAGAATAAGCATTTGATTCTATTAAATTAGAAATTGAAAGTATGAGCTTCATTTTTAATGATTTCGACTTATTTATCTGTAAGATCATAAAAATTTATAATTTTTTCTTTCATTTTTAATTTTTCATCTATAAGTTTAGCTTTCATTTCATAAGTGTACTTAGCAAATTTCCACTTAGGTAAGTCTGATAGAAGTACTTTCACCATTAATTCTATACATTATAAGTAAAATTTATTGATAATATCAGGGCAGGTATATAAAAATTCATTTTAAAATCCAGATCTAAATTCTTCATAATCAACTTCTAATAATTGGGGTACATGATTATAAAACATGTTAGATTTAAGCAAATCAGTTTATATATTGTGTTGTTAATTATAAAACTACTTAAAGATTGGTAAACATGAAATAAATGTTTAATTAAATTAGACATTTACTCTTCTCATAACGGAAATTTCTTTGAAATTTAGAAAAATGGCTATATTATACATCACAGGTTTTGTAAAATATTTAAGGTAATAAATTTTATAATTTGAAGGTTTTTCCTGTTAGAGTGTTTTGATTTATAATAGTGATGATTTTTCATTTTTTTAATCAATATTTTTTTTGTTTATGTTTGATTTTATTTACTATTATTATTGGGATTTAGAATGTTAAATAGCGTTTTATTTTTGATGCATAAAGAATAAAATTGTATAATATATTTAATTAAGTAATTGAAATCGTAAAATTTTGCTTAAAATCTGACAACGATTCATTTCCCATTAAATTCTGATAATATTTCTAATTAATATTGGATTGATATTTTTTATATTGATGTAAAGGGAAGTATAAGGAAGGAATAAAAATTAATCAAAAAAACATTTAAAAATTAAATTCATTTTTTAATAAAAGGAAAAGATGAAGTGTTATATTTGGATATAAAATCTAATAATTATACACAATAGTAATAAAATTTATTAATTATTATAGAAAAGAATATTTTAATTAATGATTTCAATGTTAAATATAGAAGACACAACGTCGTTGAATCAAATATCGAGTGATGAAGATGAATATTTAGTAAGTCCATAAAAAAATTAGAAAGTTGAAGAATTTGAACAATAATCAATTAATTAATGTGATGAAGATTTATCAATAATTGAATTGCCAATAGAAATGTGTTTTAACAGGCATATTGATAAAAGAATAAATGGAATAGCAGAATTGTAAAATCATGCTGATGAAATTACATAAAAGATAATGAAGAATGTAAAGTGTGCATTTTAGAGAGAGTTTATTAAGGAACTTGTATCTAAATCAAAGAAAAGATTTAAATTGGATGGTTTTAATTTGGATTTAACTTGTAAGTTAATAATACTTATCGAGATATAACGGATAATATGATTGCGATGGGTTTTCCTGCAGAGAGTTTTGAAGCAATATATAGGAATTCCATGTCAGAAGTATAAAAATTCTTAAATACACGACATATGAATAATTATATGGTCATAAATTTGTAAATTTAGATTGCTACCTAGATGTTCAGAAAGAAAGTATAAACATGAATCTTTCTTTAAAGTGGCTGAATTTCCATTTGATGATCATTAGGCACCTCCTTTTAATTTGATAGTAGAATTTTGCATAACTGTTCATGATTGGTTATAATCTAATCCTAATCATATTATTGCAGTTCATTGTAAAGCAGGTAAAGGGAGAACAGGAGTAATGATTTGTTGTTATTTGTTATATAGTGGTAAGTATAATTCAAGCTAAGATGCTTTAGCTTATTACGGATTAGTTCGTACTTTAAATTAAAAAGGTGTCACTATTCCAAGCTAAATTAGATATGTACATTATTTTAGTTTTGCTCTTAAAAATGATTTAATCAAAAAACCATTTCTTTAAGTTGAGTTACTCTCCTTAAGATTAATTGGCTTATCTCAGGGAACATTGATTCGATTGTAAAACAATAGCAAACAATTGATTTAAAAAGCATAGATCATTACAGATAAAGAAGTTATCTTTGCTTTTTCTGGGATCTATCTTTATGGAGATGTTCTATTATAAATATTCTAAAAATCTATTGTATCAGAATTCAAAATCTTACAAATTTGGTTCAATACAAATTTTGTCGCTTTGTCACCAGATGAATAGATTTTCAAAGCCTCAGAAATAGACTTGATGAAAAAATCAAAAAAAAAACACTCCTAACATATTTAGCTAGAACTCTTGTTTGATAAAACTGTAGAAATTAGAAAAAGATCAAATTGTTAATCTAAAGGTATATGAAAATATATTAACTATCAAAAAACTAAATATTAAATTTCCTTATCTATACCTATTAAATAATCAAAAGGTTTTGCAACTCAGAAGTCTGTTCTATTCTTAAAGTATTCTAAGTCATCCAAAAAATTAACTATTTTTAAATTATATCTACATTACAAATTACTTATATTTGTAATTTATCACAAAAATGCAATAAATTGAAAATAATCTTATCTCTCATGTAATTAAAAGGACTAAAAATATTATTTTTCAATAATTTTATGAAACATTAATGTCTATCTATTATTCTAATAATAATAAAAAATAAAATAACAAAATAAAATTCCTAATAATTTAACTCCTTAAATATCAAAGATTTTATCTTTTATTGCTCCCTATTTCGTTTAAGATTATTTCGATATAAAAGGTTAATTTAATTATTAATTTAATATTCTAAATTGAAAATGAAAGGTGTGTGAGTTATTTTGATATTTCTAGTTACGAAAGACAATTTAAATAAAGAATTCGATGATCTTTGTGAGATTAAGCATTGAAGGAATAAAATCATTTATGACATCACATTAGTCAAAAAATAGAATGGATTTCTAATCTCATTAGGGATTTGAATTGATGAAGTCTTAATCTAAGAAATTAAGAGAGAGTTTTAGTTGAAGTCAAAAGAGAAAATCGATAAAATATTAAAGAATTAACTAAAAATATATAGTTTTAGAATCTTAAGATGTTGAAAAAAAAAATTGAATTAGAAAGGAAGAAAACGAACAATGAACCTAATCAATATCATATAAAAAATAATGTATTCCCCATTAAGAAAATTTATAGCAATACATAATTCAATTAAATGAGAAAATGTAATTACATTAGCAAATAAAAAATATAAGAAAAGAGTTGTTCTAATAAAACTTCATTTTAATGCCTTTTGAAGTGAATATACTAAATAATTAGTTATTTAGACACTTAAAAGTGCTTTAGAAGAGAATTGGGATTTAAAATAATAGTTGCATGAATTAACAATAAAGATTAAGCAATTAAAATATTAGACTATGTTAGCCTTTATAAAATCAACCTAAAGATTATTGATTATAAAAGATTTCTTAATATATTTGCCATCAGTAATATGATTAAATTAATTTAATATTTATAATCTTCCAATTTTTAATTATTATCATCATGTTGACTTAAAGGTGTCCAGCAATAATGAAAAAAGTGGAATTTGGAAATATCTCAAAAGGCTTATAAAGATAAAGCTCTTAAAGAGAATTGATGATCTAATAGCAAAATAATGATGTATTATAAGAAAAGACGAAGTTGAAGTAAAATAAATGTGAATATTAGATTATTAAATTAAAGAGTATAAACATAAAGTAATGATAATGTAATAAGAACAGACTTATCAACAGCAGAGGGATTATAATTATAAGAAAATAAATCAGATGAGAAAAAATAAAAATTTGATAAATTAAAGAGATAACCACCAACCTTCTTTGAAAAGATCCCTAAAGATCCACTTACATTAATGAATTCTACTAGAAAAAATAAATACATTTAAATAAATATTTTAGCAAAATCTAAATAAGCAGTAAAAGATCATATTATAAATAATAATTTGCCACAGTAATCACCTGCTTAGGATGCTGCTGTTAGAGAACTTTTGGATAGCTTTTAAACTCAATTCAATTTTAGAACTGCTATAGATGCTAAAAAGAAGAGATAGGTAGAAGATTTGAAAGCAAAATATCTTAAGACATTTTTCATTAAAAATATACCTACTAAAGATAAAGTAGCTTATAAGTATTATGGAGAAAACTAATTTAATTGTTTTACGAATAGAGATGATCGATTCAAAATATCTAGAAGTTAAATAAAAAATGAGTGTTATAATAAACCATTCACATAATCATTTTAAACATAAACTTAAACTATTTGCAATGAAAGTAGTAGCTGCAATGGATACTGTTAATATCTTAGAGAACTATACAAAAAAAATCATCAGAGTCTAAAACATTTATCAGAACTAACCTCCTCGAATTGAATTAATAATTATTTATATTAAATAATTAGTCAGTTTTATAATAGCTTTTTTACTCTTTTAATTTTAGATGCAACAAAGCATTTTATCGAATAAGGAGTACTGTTATTTAACTTTTTCCTTTTAAAGTCATTTTTTCTAATTGTATTTAAAAATTTGACATAGCGATCAATAACTTAATTATAATTATTATGAGGATAGTAAATTTTATACTCTTACATTTTTTCGAATTTATTGAATAACACATCATTTATGAAATATCCTTGATTCTATTTTAAGAATTAATACTACCTCTGGAGATGTTAATGCTTAGAACTAGGACATTTGATTTGGAGTACTCTATTTAGTACATGATTTTAGGCTTTTATTATTGTTTATTCTATTTTATTCACTAAGTGATTTAGAACTATTCATTTTCTTAAGGCCTGTTTACTCAATATGTCTATTTTAACTAGATAAAATTGATATATTTTAAGATTTTTTAAATTTAGAATTGGATGAAGCATTATTAGAGATATCTTTTGACAATGAATTTGAATATGTGTATGACCTATTCGAAGGTTGTCTAATTGATTGTTTAAGAGTATTATGAGATAATTGTTGTTACGATTATTATATTTATTATTATTATTAATACGAGTCAGTTTTGATTTGATCTTCTTTTAATAAAATTCCAGAAGATGCCTCTTTATAATATTGAAACGTTAACTTGTTTTAAGAATTATTACGACTTGTTGGGTAAAGTATAGTTTTATCTTTATTATTTTAAGCCTCTTATAATTAACTTAAAATATCTCTATCATCTTTTTCTATTTATGATAAATTATTTCCAAAATTTGTTATATTATTAGGATCAAAATTAATTGGAAACCCTGCTGTTTTCAAAGTAGTTTTATTCGAATTCTTTCTAATACTTTTAATTAATGGTTCTTATATTGGTATCGTTTATTCATCTTAATATTCTTATTCAATATTAAATTAATCTAAACTTTCAACATTTACATTGCTAGCTGATTGATATTAATCAGGGCTGTAATTTTTCTAACTAACAAAACTCATTGATTAATGTGTTTAATCTAATTTATTTGAAAAGCTTACTCTCAGAATAAGGCAATTAAGAAGGTTCTAGTAAATCATCTGAAACCTATTCTTAACTTTATTTATTAACATATTGTCTAGCTTTATCCTAATTCAAATTCATATCTTGCCAAGCAAAATATTTTCT
The DNA here is from genome assembly GCA_905182985.1 of Paramecium sonneborni. Classification (NCBI taxonomy): domain Eukaryota; phylum Ciliophora; class Oligohymenophorea; order Peniculida; family Parameciidae; genus Paramecium; species Paramecium sonneborni. The sequence continues at coordinate 340,514 of CAJJDN010000085.1, read as the reverse complement.
TAATCTTCTTGAAAATGTTTTTCTTTGTTATTTTTCTGTGTATAAATGTTTTTCAATTGCATTTATTCTTTAAGGAAAATATTATAAATGTCTACATTCTACTATGTAATGTCCTCTGATTTTACAATAATAACATTCAAATAACTTTGAATTATAAAATGCATTATCTTTCATTGTACAAAATATTTCATTATCTCTAGGATAATTTGATATGATTGAAGTAAAATCAGATCTCCTAATTTTCATTAAAGTTGTAACACCAGAACTGAATATACTAATATTGGAAGGAATGCCTGTTATAAATGAATATTATCCAAAAGTTTATCCTTCACATAAAGTTGTTACTGCTCTTTTATTTGTACCAAAAGATGAACCTTAAAATTATACCTTTACTTATCCTTTTAATATATAAAATAATCCTAAATCTTCTACTTAATGTTCCTTAATATACTTATTATTAGTACAATTATTATATTGTCTTCAGGATTAAATGTCACTTATTCAATTTCATAAAGTAATTATTATTTGAATTAAGGAGAAAACCTATTCATCAATTCAATCTTATCAATCATTGTTGATCTTAAAGATAAATCTATCTCATCTTCTAATTCAGGACTCAACTTTTTTGTCAACTAATCTTTGGCTTTGTTTAAGTCTTCCTTAAATATACTCTAATTTATAGTTACATCAATTCTAAATTCCAAATAAGAGTAGCATCTTCTTAAAAGTCCATCATTCTCACATTTCTCTCTAAATCTTTCAACAAATCCTTTTAATAACTTTTATTTCTCCTCTTCTATTTCTAATTCTGGCTTTATCCAAATAAATATCATTATAGTTGTATATGCCAGACAAAGATATGAGATGATCATATATATAGAAATCAATAACGAATTTTCATTGGTAACTTCAATTGCTAAAATAATGATGAATAGATTTTACAAACATTAGAACAGTGAGTCAATAGAGAAATTGCAAAAGTAATACAAAATTAGAGGCTTGGATCTTCTTCACAATGAGAAACTCTTATTATTTTATTAATATACCTTAATAAATGCAAGCAAATGAAATTATGATTGAAATCCAAAGTTAAAAAACAAAAATAAAATGATGAGTGGATTTATAGATATTTTCAAAGTTTTCAATTTATCTAAAGAATTAGAAAAGCATCATAAATATTACTGCTACTAATTTTCCTCTGTCATCTATTTCAAAAAGTGTACTTATAGTTAATAAGCAAAGTCTTAAGGAATCAAGCAATCTTTTTGATTAATCCTTATAATTAACTTTTATAACTCCCCTTTACATTTTATAAGGGCCCCTTTAAAAAAACAAATCCTAACATGTTGTTAATGATGCAAATCCAAATGTCATTTATGAAATGATATAAGAAATTTAAGAGACATCAAAAAATTAACAAATTGGAATAAAAATGCATGAGAGTATATTTGATAAGGTAGTGGATAGAAATATGTACAAAGTAAAATAGTGGTACTTAAGTGGTGAAACTAAAATAGATTATAAAAATTGATATTACGTTCCTAAAATTCTTGAGTAAGGATAGGATCATTATATTTAGAATAATGAATTAAATTCAAAAATTTAATTTTCATGTGATTAACTATTAATTTTACCTTATCCTAACTGATCTACATACATTTTTTATTTTCCAAAACAGAGCGCCTCTAGAATAAGAATTAAATTAAAAATACTGAATTTATTTGAGAAGAAAATTAAGAACTTTCATCTAAAAAGTGATGCTGATACTATTTTCTGCAATCTGGTTTAATTGCAAGTTATTCTTAGCTCTTATTGGAAATCATATTAGTAATAATAGTAGGTGCTCTTAAGTCTTCACTTGCTTAAAAGTCTCTTGGTTATTGAGGAAAAGTCATTAGGAAAGCAGGTTTAGAATGTCCATGAGTATTAATCTATGATAAAGAGGAATGCTCTTCCTCTTCCTAAATTGATTGACTATGAGAATAAGGAATAGTTCTCATTTGTTTTTTTGATTGATTTCTATCTATGATTTCAGAGTCCTTTATTTAAGGGATTTAAAGTTTTTTCTTGATCATCATAAATATTACAATAAATAATTGATTAATAGTTAAAAATTTATTTATCGTCATTAATTGTTTTAAAGTTCTCTACATCTAGCTTCGACAACCTCAATCCCTTTTTTAAAAGAGCTATTGAATTGAGACAACAATTTAGTAACAAAGGTTTAATGAAAATTTGACAATAGTTTCTATATAAATTAAGCTTATATACAGAATAATGTGTTTTTTAATCGTCTATTGCTTTATAAATGATTGATTCATCTCCTGAAAGGTTTGGATAATACTTACAAGCTTTCAATAATTTTGTTTGCATCTGCATACTCCTATTTTCAATGTCAAAAGTAATCTCTTCTAAAGTCAAGCACCAAACCATAAATTTGCGAGCATAGACCTAAGTATAGATTTAATAGAGTGTACTATTCTCTTAATAGACATAGTATTATTATCATTAAGCATCATATCGACGACTTGATTGAATTTGATAAAATCGAATTCTTTACAAGGATATTTTCTCCAAAATCCTTTAACAACAGTCTCCCAATCAAAATTAAATGTGTACTCAGACTGAATTTGCATGATATAAAATTAGATATTCTAAATTTTGATTTATTCTTAATATAAAAAGAGCATTTATATTATATAAAATATTCCGTACAATTTGAACTCTTATATACCTGTTCAATCGGATTATTAAATTGATTAAATATTAAAATTTGTAATGCCATAAATATTGTATATAATATTTCAAAGCTTGAATTAATCTAGATCTGGATGATGAACTTTAGGTTCAGCTTGAGGTGTTTCAAGTGGAGTTTTAACAAAAGTATATGATTCAGCTCCTTTCATTGTTGATTTATCCTAATCATAAGTGAAAAAATACATTTAAACTCTTACTGTGCTCCTTAAAAAAGAATGTGAGATTATTTGGATCCATTTCAAGTGCAAGTCTCAACTTTTCTCCTATTCTAATTTTTTCAGTTTCTTTCCTATCTTTTAACCAAATCTCTAATAAATTTCTTCTCTCTCTAATTGATAATACTACCCCTATTACATTATCATCATCAAACTCTTCTCCAATACATGCTTTAAATAAGATTAGTTTAATTACCTAACAGAAGTGCTTCCCATTTTTTATTTAGTAATTCACCTTCTCTCTTTTTAAAGTGAATAATCCAAGTTCCACCATCTAAACATTCTTCCCACATTGGTTTATGCCCTTTTCTAAACATCATTATTTTGTTATCGATTTCTATCTATTTATCACTAATCTTTTTACTTCACTTGGTCGCTATAAAAAACAGTAATAACTGTAAAATTCCTCTATTGTATTAAATTCTCCTATCTCTTTTAAATTCACATCATAATGATCTGATCCTGCTATTGCCTTTCTACCTCTAGGAGCATACCATAAAACCCAATTTTAAGATAACTTATGAGCCATTAAATATTATTAAATTTTATAATATACAACAATTCTTCTTATTCCTTATATTAATAATCAATCACACAAATTCAAATCTTTCTTATATAATTAATAATTATAAATAACATTGTTTAGCTAATATTTATATATATAAATTTTTTAAAATTCTCAAATGCTCTAAATACTATTCTCTTCAAATTCATCTTCTAAATCATCATCATTAAACTAGTTTTCTCCATCATCTAATTTTATTCTATAATCTTACTTTATTCACAATCCTACCTGAAGTCAAAATCTTTTCTCATTTAATTCTATTATTAATCATTATTCTCTTCATTCAACTAATAAGCCTCCTTCAAAAATTAAGGAACATCATCAATCTCATATAAATCCACCACTATGCAATCCTAATTATAAAATTTAAATACCTTCTTTTAATGTATCATTTCAGAACAAATTCTACAACAAGTTACTTTGTGTTTCATACAAAAAAAATGTTTTATTCTATCATTATGAAATTCACAATATTCTAAACCTGAATCAGGATCAACCTATGGATATGTGTTTTATTATTATTATCTTGCTTTCTATTACTACAAAGCTGATTATTAAAATTGTGAAAATAAATATTATTATGAATCTATAACTTCTGTTCCTCCATGTTATTTACTTTTATTGTTTATATCTTCTGACATTCTTTTAAATATTGTGTGATTTATCTAAAAACATTAACAATTATTTTACAGGCAATTTATCTACTGAATCCAGATGTTTTATCAATTTTAAACACAATGGACATCTAACTCTTCGATTTCTATCATTTTACATATTTTCATTCACTACCTAAAGAAGTTAGTTAGACATGCGGTGCATATTGTATGACCACAATGAATTAATATTCTTGGTAACCTGTCTTTCATATTATAATCATTCTTGCATAAAATACATTGCTTTTGATTCAACAACTTACTAAGAAATTCATTTATTTTTGGCAAATATTCACCTGGTGGATTATTTGATTACTCAAAAAAATATTGAGTTGGATTTTGAACTACTTTCATTATATATATAATTATTTAATTTGCTAAAATTATAAATATCTAAAACCAATCCACTTTCACTATTTTAATTAAACAAAAATTTATTATAAAGGAAATTTAAATACTAAACTAAATGTTTCATATCTTTAAAATTCGAAAAAGAAGATCAAGGCATTTTCTATGTCATATTTAATAAATTAAAAAGAAGTCATATTTAATAAATTAAAAAGAAAGTAATTATGTAATTATTATTGTTATAAAATTTGTTTACATTTTTATAAATTGCCTTGATAAATTTGATTAATTATACACGTAAGTTAATTTGAATCAATTAATTCATAAAGTAGATTATCAAGCCTATATGATTATCCATAGAATTAGAGTTTATAAAAAAAGCAGTTTATATATTAAAATTTGATAACAATTAAAATGATATAAAGTTAGAATAAATTTAAAAAGTCCATATAAAATTAAATCTCTTTGATGATATGATTTAAAAGCCTAAAAGTATCAAATAAAAATTTAATTTTCTATCACTAAATGACCAGATTTCTAGTATTGTAAGCAGATACATAAACAAAAATTTAGTAATAAACACAAAAAGTAATTTTGGATAAATTGTAATAACTAATCATGCAGTTGCCAAATAAATTTTTGGACTTTTTAAAAATATTTATCTTAAAGATTATCAAGAATAATAATTAGTGAGTATATTTTAATATTTTCTTAAAAATTTAGTAATCAAATCAAAACTTTTGTTTATAATTAATCTTTTAACAGATAATAATATTCATCAAAAAATAATTTATAATAATATTAAGGAAATATGCTTTGATTTACAAATACTCATTTTGTCAATTGATTTTATATATTAAATTGATTTATTGATTTATTGATTTCAATTGATTTATTTTTATAAAAAATGGGATGTGGAGCTTCAAAAGAAATAGAAAAATAAATAGAAGAATATGTAATAATTTAAATATTTTTCAGCAAGTGAAAATAGATGAAATATAAGATATAAATACCGTTCTTTTATAATAAATTAATGAGTTGAAAGAAAATAAGAACAAAAGAAAGCCTGTTTATGTGGTAGCAGATTAAGAAGTAATAATAAAATTGAATAAAGATAGATGATTTATTTGTCTTTAAGACTGATTTAGACAAAAGGTTTGAATAGATTGATACAGATATAAAAAAAATTAGAATCTAATTATTGGGGTAAGATCAAGTTAATTAAAAACAAACAAATGATAAAAAATAAATATCTAAATAAACAGAAGATGCATCATCAGAAAATAAATGGTTAGAAATGATGGAGAATAATGATAATGAAATTACTTTAAAACATTTTTAGGATCCTATACTTGATGAATTGAGTGAAAAATAAGAATAGAATTTTAAAGAAAAGAGTAATGATAAAGTAGAAAATTTAGAAATGATAAAAACTATTCCAAAATAATCGTTGGAACAAACATAACCTAAATAATAATAATAAGAATAAAAATCTGTAGCAAACATAAGTGAAATATCTAAATAATTAGCTGATGCTTTAGGAGAAGATATGAAATAAATACATGATGGTATGAAAAGTAAACTATTCTATAATACTGGTATAAATTAAACAAAAGATCTTTTATCAAATAATTAATCTAATGCTTAGGTTAGTATACCAAATAATTCAAATCCTAATATTACAACTACTAATAATAATATCACTAATAACAATAATAATAATAATAATAAAAATAGTAGGGTAAATATATAGAACACACCTAAAATTGATTAAGTCAAAAGAAAATCTACTAAATCAGGAAGTTAAGTTGATAAGGCTTAAGCAAGTTCTTAATAACATTTTTTTTCTAAGCAATCAACGGAAGTAATAGTGGCAAAAAAAAAAACTAAAAAAAGTTGAAGAATTAATTTTAAATTTTGAACTTATTTTCAAATTGTATTTATTGTAATTAAATATTTGCTATCTTTTGAGTACATGATTTGTATCACTTTAAACTATATTTATTGTAAGGATTTATAATTATAAAAATAAAAGAGTAATTCAATTTAATAAATATCAATCCATTTAAGTCAAATATTTCCACATTTCTTCATATTCTTAATCATCATTTTTACTTATTTCATAAATTTAGCTACTTCTTCCAAGAAATTTAGAATCTTGTTTGAGTTTATTTTTTAAACTGTGTATCGATCTCTGAGGTTACTTTAAAAAAACTGAATGTATTGCTTAAAATATTGCACTGCATAATTCTATATTTAAAAGCTCCATTGGCTATTAACTAATATATAAAACTAAACAATCTGCTAATCCTAATTATATTAATTCTATTATTTAATTCTCATTAGCTATATAAAAAGAATTAGTGATGCTATACATTAACTCATTTATATAGTCAGCACTAGGAAATCCTTATTCAAAATGCGAATGAACTTTTTTAAAAATTCCACTTTTCAAGACACTTTCTAAATCATCTACTATTAAATTTGTTAATATTGTATAGAGTTGCTTTTAAGAAGCAATCTAATCTGATAAATGTTCAAATATTGCTGTTAAAACTCCTTAAGAAATTAAATTCTTTCCACAAGATTCTAAACTAAGGTTGTGAAGAAATTAATATATAACTGTTACTATATTTTTTTAATTCTTGTACTTAAACAATAAACTTACTGACCAATTTACATATTAAAATTCAAATAATTTATTAAATAGCTAAAGCTATTAATAGTTTTGTGACTCGTTCTAATTGTTTGATGAATTTGTACATTTTACTAAAAAAGCAAAAAAACCTTCAATAATTTCACAATATTTTGAGGAATCAACCTTGAATTCATTTTATAATCTATGTAATAATGGATGAATTTAATTGAATTCATTATAACTAATTTCATCTAATTATTATAATACTCTAAACATAGGAGCAAGACGATTTAAATCATAACTTATATTACAATCTAAAAATTTGTTTGCCAATTATGTTACAATATCACACTTAAGTAAATATGATGAAGTATAATCAAAGTCAACAAGAAGATTTTAAAATATTTAACATAATCTTTCAATCATTCTGAACTCATCAGTTGACTTAAATATTGCTATTAACATATCTAATAAATTTTCCAAATCAAATTCCACTTTTATGTAATAAGTCAATGAAACTAAATATGAAAGTATTTCTAGTATTGTATATTCAGATATTTCTAGATCTTCTTCATTCATTTAAAGTAAAGATTACTCATTAACCTCTAAATATTTCCTAACTCCTTAAATTATATAAGGCAATGTTTTCAAGTGTAATTCACTATATTTTGGTAATAATTGATGTAATTCTGAAAACATCTCCTATAAATTTATTTGATTCGACACTGCTCCTTTTAGAAAAAGAATTGCTTATTCTGAAGTCACATATTATTAATTTGGTACTTCTAAGACTCTTTTTTTTGAAAAAATTTGTTCTCTTTAATTTCTTCTTAACTATACATGAAAAATTTCTCTTTTTTACTTCACAATCATTAAATTTTATATTAAGAAATTTAGACTCATATTTTTACAAATTGCTTAATAATTATTATTCGATATTTTTTATTGTTTTACAATAAATTTAATGGAGATTTAAAGAGATATAAAATATTACTAATTAATGAATATATGGCAATTGATATTTAATAGTTATTTTTAAAATATAAATAAAAATATCAAAGATGTCTGAACCAACCTAGTAGATTATTTAATGAGAAATTTAGGTGGTAGTTAGTATAGAAAGTGCTAATATTTGGAATTATGACGTCGCTCATCAGTTCATTTGGAAGAGCTGATTACAATCTGCCTCTCTTTATATTTGCTGCATTTTTGTGGGAATTCTAGAAAGTGCAAATTCCATTCTAACATAGTTTCATACTAGGATAATCTATCTATTGTTGTTTTCTTTCATTATTGATTTTGTCTATGCTTTGTACTGGCATATGTCATGGAGCCGATTCAAAATTTTAGATACTAAAATAGATTCTATTTTGCATTCCACAGTCATAATAACTGCTATGATAAATATGATAGTAAAGGTATATTAATATTTAATAATCAAAATTAAAAGATTGCAGTAATTGTTCTTTCAGCAGTGAATAATAATGAAGTCAAGCATAATTTATTTCCAGGTGCTATTAAAGACAATTTAATAAATTTTATCACATTTCAAAACACAGGCGATGATTGATTATTTAAATAAAATTGATAAAATAATAATTTAAAAATCATTATGGTATTTATTTTATGTATTTTATTTTTTAATTTGATTTTTTTATTATAGTAAAAAAAATTGATATACCCTTTTTTAAAGTTTTTTAACTCTATAATCATGTTTCTTTCTTAAAATAATATATTCAAAATGTAAAGTTTAAATGTATTCAACAAGCAAATTTAATGATATTCTATAAAATAATTATGATAATAAACAATTTTAAACGATTAGAAAATAAAATCTATTTATCATTTAAGTGACATCCTTGGATTTAGCAATTTTTAAAATTAATATAATTTTAAATATTAAATAAAAAGATGAGACTCAATAGGTCTTAGCAGTCAAATAAAGCATAATTAAAAATATAAAAAGGCAAATGAAATTTATTATCTCAAACCAATTTATCAAATTGTTTTACCTTTACAATTAAAGCTCCACTTAATTAAATAGTTACCTAAAGCTGATAATAATTATTAACTAAAATTGGTAATTTTAGTAATAAGTTTATTCAGGATTCTAAATTTTAAAAGAAAATAATATTTAAAGATAAACTTTGAACATTAAAGATTTAGTCTTGAAAATAAAACTAAAAAATTAAAATAAAAGAATATAATTTTAGATCAGAAATAATTTACGAAATTAACTTAATTTAACTTCAATATTACAAGACTAAATGAATATTAACAATGAAGTAATGAATATTATTAGAGGTTGTAATGGAAAAAAGCCAGATATAATTTTGAATTAGCATATCAAATTTAGATGTGGTATTTATAAATGCTGATTATTTAAATTTATAATCTACAAAAAGATAATTAAATCTGAAATAAGAATTTTGTAATTTGAAATTTAGTTGAATAATAAATGAAAAAAAGCCTTATGAATAATTTGGTGTAGGTAATGAGGTAAAAATTTGTAATTATTTCAAAGCAAAACTTAACATAAGACGATCATATAACTTTTTGATTAGATTATTTTAATAGTAATATGTGAGGTTATTTATTATATTGATTTATTCAATAATGCTTAGTTATGAGGTTAGAATTATCATCTTCCTCTTCTTCATCTTTCCATAATCCAATGGTTTTATATAATGCTCCAAAATCTATGACAAGAACGCGTTCTCCTTTAAGAACATTTAACATGTTGTATAATAATTCAATAAAGGAATTAAACATGCTAACTAAATTTCTTTATAGCTTCTAAATAATAGTTTTTGGAAATTGAAATAGAAGCCTAAATCCTAATCCAATAATAGTCAAAAGGAAAATGATAAGTATTTTAATATATTTATATAACATATATTATTAATATATATAGATATATATTCAAATTGATTAAAATTATGATGTTGATTAAGGTGTAAGAGGTTGTAGATAATATGGCAACTAATTATGGTGTTAACTATTAGATTGCTGATATTATTATTACATTTGTTGTTACAATTATTATTATTAATTTTAGTAATACATTTACTAATATAGTATTTGTTATTGCTACATAAGATTAGCTTTTGTCTATTATTTTGGAGATTCTAAACATCCAAGTGGTTCCCTAAAAATGATAAAATAAATTACCAAAGATTTTCATTGTTTGGATATTTTTTAACAGGGTATTTAGAATCACTTGGTTCATCATCTTAATATTTAGGTGGAAAGATAGTATCTATAGTCAATTTAAAGGCATCATCTAACAATAAAATTGTGATTAAGTAATTTACCTAGCATTCTTGGAAGCAACTATTATAGAATGCTGCTTGATTCCTCAATACATGGATTAGTATTAACTTCTATAAGCCAAGTTTTAAAATCATCATCAATAATAAAATCATATCCAAATATTTCCATACAATATCTTCTTTATTATAGATTCAATTTTCTTTTGACTGACTATAAAGATGACCATACAAGTTATTTCATTTTAGTTACATGAGTTCCATAAAAATCAACCTTAAATCCTTATTCATTTAAATAATTTTAAAAATCATCAAATGATAATTGATTTCCATCTTCAAATTCTCCATATTTATCACTATATTTTTGAATAGCATTATTAGTTAAATGAATAAATTAATTCTGCACATTATCAGTAGTAAAATTTTCACTTGAAGTTCTAATATATCCTTCCTTAAAGAAATAACAATTCATATCCATTGTTACTAAAACCCAAACTCTTATATCAAATTTTCTATTGTTAATGAGAAATGGATGTTCAATATATTTCTAAATTACAAATGAATTTGCTTTTATTGCATTTTTTTTCTTTTATTCTTCCAAATCTTCAGCAGATCCAAATTATAATTCACTTATTAATTAAATTATCACTTCAATATCGTTTACTACATGAATTCCTCTACCTCTATTTAAGAATGTAGGTTTAAGTAACCAAAGATATTGATCTCCTTCTTAACATTTTGGTATCTTCTAAGGTATAGGATGTAATTTCTTATCCAATTATGGAGTACTCTGTATCTATTATTTATATTTAATTCAAAGTACTTTTAATTTTTTTTTAAACTCTTGTAACTTTTTTGGCAACTATTCTACTTTTTTATCTTTAGGAGCAAATTTATCAAAAAATTTTATAAATTATGTAAATTAAGAATCTATAGATTCATCATTGAAATCTAAAACAAAAGTTACAGGAACAAAATCAAAAACATTTTATTTGCTATTCTAAAGGTTATAAATATAGATAATACTTCGCATAATTAGCTTAGATTTCTAAATAGATATTATTTATTAGAGATTTCAAAATGTTACTCAAAGTGATTTACACATTATTTGTATTAACTATTTGCTATCAGTCTATCATATTTATATCCTCTATTAGTTTATTACCATCTGAAATTTATACTCATTGAATTACTTTCTTTACATAGATGCCATTCAGTTCTTCCATCCATGATTCTCTGTACCAATTCATGATTATTTCCTTACCCTAATGAATATTTATATCCATCCAAAATTTCAGGAATAACTTCTTACTTTTCTCGTTGTCTATGAGTGAACTAGTCTTTTGAAAACTTCATAGATCTGGCAATCAAAATCATAGAACCAGGTACTTAATATTTTAGTAGAGTACAGGGCTTGGTCAAACATTTACTTGATCTATCTGGAGAGTCTGGTTATTCTTGCAACCGAGACTTCGATTATCGAAGACCTTTTATAAAATATAACAATTTTGATATCTACCCTTCTATCCTCTCAGTTTAGGTAATCTAAATTCATTTCTTATTGGAAAAGCAGAACCATTTATTGCCAAAAACATAAAAATAAATTAAAAATATATTATAGAAGAACTATTTAAAATTTATTATCACTTCTCTTTAATCAATTCTTAATGCATATTTTAATTTAATTTATTCTTCTAATAATCTGACATATTAGTCCCATGATTTATTATCAAATATTAAATAACGATTTATTATCAAATTTCAAATATTTCTGTGTGTATTCTATATATTATTTTAATTAAAACAATCAATACTCTCTATTGAACTTGTTTAAAATTTTTTAAATTATTCTCTTTCTAAAATTCTTAAAATCTATTTATAAACTAAATTTACCATTACTGATCAAACCATTTTTACAATCTATTTTGATCTTACAAATTTAATTCAACAATTTGGATTCAAATTTTGTAAAAAAATTTATACAAAACTCAATTTATTAACACTTAATGAATTAGTTTTTTAAAAAAGAAGAAATATCTATAAAAAATTTCATAATAAATATCCCAATTACAAATAATTCTATTTATAATAATATCAATCGTTCTGATAAGCTAATCTTTCATAATAACTCTTTTAATCCTTTCTGGTTGGATGACAGCATAAACAAAAAGTAAAAATAACCAATAACCCCATTATTCCAGTTAATGCAGCAGAAGTATCACCTATAATTTAGCATGTATCTACTAATGATTGTTGAGCTTCAATTGTACATTGTTAAGTCTATTAAAACTAGATAAAAATTTACATTTTGATTTAGATTGCTATTAATATCATAAAAAATTTTTAAGGAAAATGGAGAACACCAGCCAGAACAATCTTGATTCTTTTCAATATTTCTAAAAAACTAAGCCTAGGCTTTCTAACTATCAGACCAACTTTTATATTAAGGGCAATCTTAAACTTTAGTTGCCTAAATATCAAAAATAAATCTACATCAGAGCTATTTGAAGATGAATACGGTAGATAAAATGGTGGGATAGTCTATTGGTTATTAATGTAGCACGGACAATTAGAGGAACAAATCAAATTTTATCCAAGCAGCCAAGTCTATTGCAAAGATGGCTCTCCAGCACAGTATTCCTCTTAATTAAAATCTTAAATTTCATTTGCTAAAACGTATCCTAAAATCATGAGAGCAATAAATCCCAGAAGTATTACAATGTTAACCATATTAAATAAAAATAATAGACAAGAACTTTTCTTTTTTCCACCAATAATCCCTATAATACCATTCAGAATCATTGCTACTGAAATAATCCAAAATATAGCTACAGTTCCAATTCCCTAGTCGCCTTACTAAATATCAAATAAATAAATATTTTACTTCATTTTCGTTATATGAAGAGTATTAAATTTATAAGTATATTGTAAAACCAAAACTACACAATCCTACTATCAATATGATGATTGCCTCTACTTCCACTATGCATTTCAAACAACTAATTGGAAGACACATTAATGAATAAATTAATAAATATTCTATAAATTACAATTCTATAATTTATACTATTTTTTATATAATGAATGATTAATGTATAGAATTTCCATATATATAATTATATTAATCTAATTAATTGACAAGTGATGTTATTCTAATAAAATAAAATAGAATTCGCATAAATTTTATGATTTAAAAACTTTTTAATTATTAATATTGATTTTGTTGTAGAAAGAATATATATTTTAAAGAATTTCCTATTTAATTAAAAAATATAAATAATATTCAATAGGATATTAATTAGAATCAAGTATTTTATAGATAATTTTAGTCTCTTTTTCTTTTCTTTATTTTATTTAATATTTATTTGGATCCATAATATTTTAACTATCAAACAAACATCAATAATTACTTAAAATTACAAGTAAGTTATAATTTTTTTAAGGTTTGTTATAATTTGAAAGATGTAAATTGTATTGATTATGATTTATAATAAAACAAAAATACTATTTGAAATAATGAAATATAAAAGAAATAATTAAAAAATTTTATATTTAAAAATATATGTAAGGAGCTCCAGTAATAGTTGTGAATGCTAACACAAAAAGAGAGTAAGGAAGAAAAGCATAGTTAGGAAATATATAGGCAGCAAAGGCTGTATCAGATATAGTATTAACTACTCTTGGTCCTCGTTCAATGTTAAAAATGTTATTAGATCCAATGGGTGGAATAGTAATGACAAATGATGGGAATGCAATCTTAAGAGAGATAGATGTTTAACATCCAGCAGCTAAGAGTATGATAGAATTGGCAAGAGTATGACTATTAAAATAAAAAAAGGCTTAAGATGAAGAAGTAGGAGATGGAACAACATCTGTTATAATATTAGCAGGTGAAATGATGGTAGCTGCAAGACCATTTATAGAAAAGAATATTCATCCAACGGAAATTGTTAATGGTTATTTTAAAGCATTAGAAGATTCAATACAAATATTAGATGAAATTTCATAATAAATTGATACAGAAAAAAAAGAAGAAGTTATGAAAGCATTATAATCTTGTATTGGAACTAAATTTGCATTTAGATGGGGAACATTAATTAGTGATCTTTCATTATAAGCAACAAGAATTGTTTTAAGAGGTGGAAATATTAATAAATTAAATTTGGAAATTAAGAGATATGCAAAAGTTGAGAAAATTCCTGGAGGAACTTTAGAAGAAAGTTGTGTACTTGAAGGTGTTATGATTAATAAAGATGTTACACATCCAAGAATGAGAAGGGAAATTAAAAATCCTAGAATTATTTTATTAGATTGTACATTAGAATATAAAAAGGGAGAATCTATGACTAATATGGAAATGACTAAAGAATCTGATATGACAGATGCACTTTAATAAGAAATAAATGAAGTAGCATTGATGTGTAATGATATTTTAAAACATAAACCGGATATTGTTATTACTGAAAAAGGAGTTTCAGATTTAGCATAACATTTCTTACTTAAAGGAAATGTTTCTGTTATTAGAAGAGTTAGAAAAACAGATAATACTAGAATTGCAAGAGTTTCAGGTGCTACTATTGTAAATAGACCTGAAGAATTATAAGATACAGATGTTGGTACTTTATGTGGAACATTTGAAGTTAAAAAAATAGGAGATGATTATTTTGCATTCTTTGTTGATTGTTAAAATCCTACTGCTTGTTCTATTATTTTAAGAGGAGCTTCTAAAGATGTACTTAATGAAATGGTAATTATAAATTTAATTTATTTATATAGGAAAGAAATTTACATGATTGTTTGGCTGTTGCTAAAAATATATATTAAGATCCAAAACTTTTACCTGGAGGAGGAGCTGTTGAAATGGAAGTTAGTGCTAAATTATTAGAAAAAGCTAACAAAGTTGAAGGTTTAGGATAATTACCTTATAAAGCAGGTATATATTAATCAATTTATATATAATAGTTGCTTATGCTTTAGAAATCATCCCAAGAACTCTTTCAGCTAATTGTGGTGCTGATACAGTTCGAATTTTAACAGAATTAAGAGCTAAACATAGTGAAAATGGAGGATTATATTATGGAGTAGATGGAAATACTGGTAAAATAGCAAAAATGAATGAAATTAATGTTTGGGAACCACTTTCAGTTAAAAAGTAATTTAATTTGTATATAATATATATTTAGATAAGTTTTTAAAACTGCTATTGAATCTGCTTGTATGTTATTAAGAATTGATGATGTTGTTTCAGGAATTAAAAAAAAACAATAATAATCAGGTAGATAAGGTGGAGAAGAAGAACCATAAGAGACTTTTGGAGATTAAAGAGATGGTTGATATTTGTTCAAATATTATGTATGTATAAATGTTTACAGACTCAATTGTTTTTTATTTATATATCTAAATTACATTCAAAAACTTTATTATATATATTTATTTAAATATTGAATTAAACATCCGTCTTGGATGAAATTTTAAAATTGTTTTTTTCAATACTCTTTGCGGAGTAAAGATTTTATGGAAAGTTGTTGTTTTTATTTTAATTTTGATATAAAGTTCTTATGTCATTATGATTAATATTTATATATATTTTATTTATTTCATAAATCTTAAGAAACAATGAGTACAGGATTGGCAAAACCAAAGAAGTTGAAATTAACAGATTATGAAGTATTTTAAACACTTGGAACAGGTATTCAATTGAAATTCAAATGTATAGGATCATTTGGAAGAGTAAAATTGGCAAGAAACAAATAAACCAATAAATATGTTGCTTTGAAAAGTTTAAAGAAAGCTGAAATCATTAGATTAAAATAAGTTGATCATGTTATTAATGAAAATACTATATTAGGCAACTTATCCCATCCTTTTATTGTAAATTGACTAATTTTATTTGAATAGGTCAATTTTGAAGGATTTTGCTAAGATCCAAGATACTTATATTTAGTATTAGAATTTGTTTCAGGAGGTGAATTGTTTACCTATTTAAGAAGTATTGGAAGACTTGATACTTAACATGCAGCGTAAAAAATTATATAAAAATTTCTTTTTTAGTTTTTATGCTGCATAAGTTGCTTCAATTTTTGAATATCTTCATTCCAAAAATATCATCTATAGAGATTTAAAACCAGAAAATTTATTAATTGCAGATGATGGATACTTAAAGTTAACAGATTTTGGATTTGCTAAAGTTGTTGAAGGAAGAACTTATACTTTATGTGGAACTCCAGAATATTTGGCTCCAGAAATCTTATTAAATAAGGGACATGGTAAAGCTGTTGATTGGTGGACTTTGGGAATTTTAATTTATGAAATGAATGCAGGCATCGATCCTTTCTCTGATGAAGACCCTATGGCTATTTATTAAAAAATTCTTAAGGGAAAAGTTAAATTTCCTAAATCATTTGATAAGTACATTACATTTTCTAACTTAGAAATGCTAAATCTTTAGTAAAACATTTATTAGTTGCAGATTTATCAAAAAGATATGGGAACTTAAAAAATGGTAATTCTATCATTTTATCTCTAATATAGGAGCTGCTGATATTAAGAATCATAGATGGTTTGGAAATCTAGATTGGAATTTATTAACCCAAAAAAAATTACCAGTTCCTTATAAACCTGTTGTTAAGTAATTTTTTTAATCTATACATTTTAGAGCTGCAAATGATACATCAAATTTCTCATCCTATCCAGAATCTGATACCTAGAGTCCTGCTCTAAAGCCAGCTGATGATCCCTTCCTTGAATGGTGATATATACATTAATGATAAATATATACGTAAAGAAAATTAATCAATTATTATTTCTATTTTCATTTATTATTCTTAGAATGCTATATACCACTTTTATTCTTACTTAACTTCAAAATATCAATAAATTTAGACCTATTCTAGACCCATATATTCTAATACTTTAATAATATTTATTTCAATTAAATGTTTATAACATTAATATGAAAAAGCCTAAAATTTTAACTAATTCAAAGACTCAAACAATCATTTTATGCTGTAATTTATCTTTAGTGATACTTATTGAAGATTTTTTAACAGCTCCATACAAAAAACTCTTTATAATGATGATAATAAACTTTTTGTATTAAAAAATATCGATTCTTTCATATAGTACAAAAACTAAAAATTGAAAAGCCTCTGTGAATTAATTATAAATAATCAAAAATTTAATTAAAAATTAAAAGACTTATAAAGATTTTCAATATATATATAAAACAAATTTTATAAATTAAATAACTTAAAAATTACATTCAGATAACTAATATGATTTAGTTGAATAGTGAACCTTAAGATTCATTTTCTATTATTATAATTTATCAATTTTTAAAATTAACATATAGATTAATAGTTTATAAGATTCTATGAGGATTGTACCTTTTTGAGTATGTTGTACAAAAACTGATGATGGCAAAAGAGGACAAACTCTTGAAAAAATCTAAATTACTGTATGAGAAATAGTAATAATATTAATATTTATGATAAGTTGATAAATAATGTTAATTTGATATCTGCTATTGATAATGATATTCAAAATCAATAATGAAAAAGTATTGGATATTTTAATTAAAGAACTAAGAAAGGGTGAAAACAAATCTAACATTTATTTGTTATTTTTAACCAGATATACCTTAATAATTCTTAAATTTTAAATAATAACAGAACTTTATATTTTTCTCTATCTACCTTATATACATAATCAATGAATTAAGTCAATTAAGTTTAAAAAAGAATATTTAAATTAGATTTGTATCAGAAAAATTTATCGTCTTTTTAAATATTTGTAAAAAAGAACTTCATTTAAAGAATGAAATCTCGATCAAATAATACTTAATATGTTTTAAGAGATTACACTATGTAAGTTTAAATCCTGATCAATCTGATAAGAGACTGAAAAAAATTCTTAGATTTAGATTAATGAGTATATATATATATATATTAATATTTGATTAATTTGGATTTTTTTCAAATTAAATACAGTAAATATGTAACTTAATGAGTATTAGAAAGTATAATAGAGAATGGAAAATAAGAGGAACATTATTAATATTTCAGTGTATTAAACATATTATTCACTCAAAGAATTTCAATGATCAACCTAAAAAGAAATCATATTTTCTTATAGTCTAACTATGCTGTTGGAGCTAAGTTTTGGGTAAAGGTTTGAGGATTAGAAGCTTTGTTTTCTTGTAAGAAAATCTAACAGAATGACTGTTGTTGTTGATTGTTCTTATTATCCTTAGCCTCCTTTTTACGATTATACTCTAACAATTTGACAAAGTCGATTTCAATATTTCTTTAAGGTTAGCTTCTCTGAAGTGGATAGTTGTTTTTTTTTGATGAGCACACCCCCATATGATTTGTAGTAATAATAATTAATTGTTTCTGAATTGATATTACTAAATCAAGCAAATAAACAGGATATATATCTTATAGTGAATATTTTAGATTAGAATTATTTGCTTCTAGACTTATATTCCATAAAATAATAACTTGAATATTTAATAATACCAATTCTATAAATTTCTTTTAGAATTCTATGTAATTTTTTTATAAATCATAAAATTTCTCCTTTTTTAAGCTGTTCCTCACTTTTTTTGTTGAAAATTATTAAAGATTTTAATATATCAAAATTGTATACTTCAAGATTTCTAAATATTATACCAAAACTCACTTTAAACAAACTAAAATGATAAAAAAACTATTTAAATATTTAAATACTAATACATTAATCAAAATGAAATGAGTAGAAGTGTTAATTAATCTTTATAAACTAATGTTTTCATATTAAACTTTTAAAAAATTACACATCCAATTGATAGATTTAATCAGAATTTCGACCTTATTTATAAATTATTGGAATATTTTTTAATAATTTATATAAATAATTATGAATTTAGATATTACAAATTTTTAGCATTAACTCTCAGAATTAAATGAAAAATAATAAAAAAAATAGAAAGACATAAAATTAGCATTTGATTTATTTTAAAATTTGGTGAAGCAGGTTTAAAGTTTAAAATTGCCAAAGAAAAATTAATAAAGTACTTAAAATAAAAAATAATCATAAAACAAAATTAAAATTGAAAATTAAAAACAAGTTTATTAAGAGAAGAACCTTTTTAAGAGATATCTTTCTCAAATTGTATTTAGAAATATTATGTTATTTTTAACTACATAAGATATCAAATAATTAAGATTAACAAGTTATTTCACAAATTATTTAATAGAAACGAATTTAGAATTTATATTTTATAAAAAAATATAAAGAACTATATATTTAGAATCATTAAATATTATGAACTTTTAACAACCTGAAATTCCAGGATTAAAAAATATTTAAAAATCTTTGAAAAAATTGATTTCTTAAAATGGGTAAATTCATAAGATTCCTCAATAACTTTTATCTTATTTTGCCATTATTATTGATTTATCTGAGTCAAGTAAAGGTTTAGTAAGCAAAAGAAACACGTATTTTTCAAAATTTGATATCTTATCAAGTACGTATTAATTTCTTTAATACTAATCTTTGAATTGGTATGGATTATATGAAAAAGATAAAAGAGCTTTAAAGATCTTAATTTCTAAGAACTATAAAAGAAAAGAACTTATAAATGGTAAAGAATATGATGATTTAAAAAAATATATGTAAAATCTTTTTGATTTTTTGTCACGTCCAGATTATAAAATAATTTGTGAGGCTTATAATAAAGATTAATTAATTTAGTAAACTTCAATCTAGTAAAGATTTATAAAAAATTTGCTAATTAAAATAAAATAAAAATAAAATTATCTTAGTAAAATATCAAGTTTAGGAAATTTGTTTTTTAAAATTACCTTATCATATTGTTCTATGAAGGATATAATTAATAGCAGATTTGTCTGTAATAAGTTTAACCAAGAATTTAAACAAAACTCCAGTTATCACTATTAAATTTCATATTCTAGAATATAAAAATAAATCAATGTAATATAAACAAATTTTAATTTAAATCTAACCTAAGATGAATTTCTGTATAAGACTCAAGAATAATTTAGTTTGATGGAACTGTTTTACAGTATTTAATAAAATGATAGCATCAAAAATAATATAACTACGAAAGATCTCTTACAAATAAACAGTGAAAATATAGCTGAATTCATTTTTAAATCTCCAATTCAAAATGAGCTCTATTTAAAATGCCAAGAATTAATTATAGAAAGATTAGGAATGGATATTTTAGTTGAAAAAAATTATGAAATTTTCCTCAAGAGACTAATAAAAGTCAAAGAATGCTTATCAGATTATTATATTTAATTACCTAATCTCTAGAAATAATTACTAAACATAGAAAATAATTTTAATTTTCATGAATTTTGATATTAATTATTTTGTTTTTATAAATTATTATATATAAGTATAATTATAATACTAACCAGTCTATTTTAAATTATTCAAATATACTTTAGTTTTTATTTTATGATCATTTTTTATTATTTTATTGAAAATATAAATGAATATTGTCTGGGTGATAAAAATAGATGGCAAATTAATGATTTTTAAGAAATTACTTAATATAAATCCTCATAGGTTCAAGTTACCTTTATTAATTAGTATTTTTATTCGATATATTTTAGGAAAATTTCTATTTTTTCAAAGAAATATTGGATAGTTGTTTATAATCTTAATAATTTAATTAAAGAGTCTTATAATTTATTATATATATTTGGCAATATTTTATTAATGATTTTCAATTTTTAATTTAAGTAATAGAAATTTTAATAACTCCTTTAAGATTTTGTTATCAGTTATAATACTTCAAAATTTCTTAAAAAATATTATTATGTGTATCTAGAGAATTGAGAGTATAAGTTTATGCCTGCTATCGAAAATGAAATGAAGTTAATGGAATTTTATAATCTGGATTGTAATTAAAATTTCAATAAATTAGAATATAACTATATTATATTAAAAAATAACTTGTTGAATAGGAAATTTTATATTATCAAGAAGACCTTTTAATTGAGGTTTCATATAGAAATAACCTAAATTGATATAATTTATGAATATACTGATATTTTAAAAAAGAATTTTTGAGTTTCTTAATATAAATTTGGATATATTAATTAAAACAAAAAAAAAAATCATAATTATCAAATCAAATGTCATTCTCCACATCTTCAGTTAGTAACTCTGCAATATTTTCTTAATCTTCATTAAATAGCATCCAAACTCAGTATGATGAAGAATTAGAATAATAGGAATTGGAAGCAGAAAAAGAGAAGTTTGCTTAAATGTTTGAAGCACATTATAATACTACCAATATGTTCATTTAGACTGTTTAAGAGTCTGTTATTTTAAAGTAACAAATCTAGAAAATTTTACTTTTATTAGGAAAGCAAATAAACAGAGAATGTTAAAACGAAAAATTCGTAAACTGATGAGAAGTTCAATAAGTAGTAGAAAGATGGTTGAAATTTTAAGGAAGGAAGAGTCCGTTAATGAAATGACATAATAAAACTTATTTAAATATTATCCATATTATGAAGGCCAATATTATGGGGTAGATGGTAATATAAATCAAGAAATTGACAATTAAGATTGGCAGCCTAAACCTGTACCAATTATTAAACCTAATTCAAGTAGTATTTTTTCTTCGTTAACTTTGCATTCAGGTTTGTTATATTTTTTAATTTTAGAATCCCAGACTAATATCAGCAATATTAGCAATATCAATGATTTAAATAATAATGATATCAATCTTAATTAGATGAACAACAATATTTAAATTAATAACACTAATAATAATTGTGAGGGAATTGTGAGAAAAGCTTTCTAATAATATGATCCCAATGAATAGTGTTATAGGGAGTAGCATTAGTAGTAGTGAAAAAAACCCTTCAAACTAGTAGCTGCAGTTATGAGGGGTTGAAAAAGCCGTGCGTGCACTCAAAGAAGTGACAAAGCTTTCATCAACACCTATAAATTATTATTTTCAAAAAATATCTTCTGCTTGTAAAATTTCTTCTCATTAATTTTAATATGCATTTCATTGTATTTATAGTTTTTTCAATAGAAATATTACATGTTTTTTTAAACAATATTTCTATATTATTAAAAATAGATCCATAATACTTTATAAAGAATTTAAAAATTAATCATACGCTTTATACTATTGATCGTTATATGATGATTTTGTTAATACTCAATTAAAAGCTAGATTTTAAATCTCAAAATTGGCTATTTGAAAAAATATTATATAATTTAGGTCAAATATATTTTTGAAATACAATCTATAAGATGAATTAATTCTAAAAATTAATAAAGAAATGATAAATATTAAAAATGCTCAATGTAATCCTGAGAGTTAAATTAGAGATCAAAAAAATAAAGCAATTTAAAAAAGCAAAATCTTTACTATCACTTGAAAAACCATGGAATAGTAGTTTGATAATAAATATTTCATACATTTAAATGTTTATAAAATTAGATAATTTTTATTTTCAGATAAAATCAGTAAGAAACCATTTATAAATCAATTGTATTATACTAATTGCCTTAAGGTTCTTTCAAAAACACTGTCTAAAAATAAATGGTAAACTGGTAATAAGTACACAAATCTTTAAACAATATAGGATTTTGAAATTAGCTTTTATTTAAATATAGTTAGTATAAAAATAATAATTAAACAAAGAACAGATAAAATAAAAATATTATGTAGCTAAAAGTAGTAATATATATTTATACATTAATTTTGGCAATGATTTTTTATGTTTATTCAATTAAATCTTAATTAAAATACATATTAATAGATCCAATAATATTAGAAACTAAAAAGGCTCCTTCTAATTCAAGATTATTTTGAGTGGTTCTATTTTTAAATGCATTAATTTCCATCTCAGTAGTTATGAAATTAATTATATAAACTAAAACAGCTTTAAGACCCATCTTCATGTTTTAGTTCATGACAAAAGGACAAAGCGTTATAGATTTTTGTTTCAAATTTTCTGGAATAAAATTACACAAATCGTTAATTTATAAAGACTAATAATAATGTTCAAATGTAGAAGAAACTAAATATCTTAAAATTATTATAGCAATACTTATCAAATTAAGCACTTCTATCAATAAATGAAGAAGTTCTATTCAAAGCATTTTTAATTTCATTCAACAAATCTTAACAATCTTCCTCTGTGTATAATTTTATATTAGTTCTTCCATATAATATATCCCTTTATGCATACATAGTTGGAATATCTGTTCCGACATCAGAAACTGCTCTATAAAATTTAGCAGTTTCAGGATATTTATCTAAATAGTCAAATCCTTCTAAAAATGTGAGTAAAGAATTTCCAGCCATAATTAGCATGATTAAAAACATGAAGAAATAATAATAGATTTCATTGCAATTGATCAAATTTATCTTTTGATTATTTCTTCTAACTGCTTATATTTTTTCATTATATTATTCTAATATTTTTTCATTGTCACTCAAATTAAATTGATATTTAAAAAGTATGTTTTAATCTTTAAATAATTTTTCTACAAGATTTTTCATTCTTATTAATTCTTAATCTATATATTAACCAGAAATGTTGTACAATAACTAAAAATGTCTATTTAATCTTTTAGTGATTCTAATATAAAATATAAAAATTTAGATTTAGAACAAGATTAACAAAGTGTTGCAAATTAATAAATTAATTAATATTTGTCTTTATAAATTTTGTGATCTCTAAATAGTTTATTCCTATACAATTTGATTTAGTTCAGAAAATAAAGTCTTCAAAGGTAGATAATTTTTATATTGATAATATGAATAGGGACTATCTGCTTAAGCCACTCCATCAATTACATATGCCATTTTAGATATGTATTAATAATTCTTTAAAATACTGATACTATTTCTAAGTGACATGTTATATTTTTCTCCAACTGCAGACTTAATATAAATATAAATATCTAAATAAGTATTTTCTAAAAAGTCCTATAATTCAGGGCGATTCATCACTTATTTAAGATTTTAATCTAAAGAATCATAACCTAGAACCAAATTTGATCTTGGAAATTTTACTAATTCATTAAATTATGTTATTGGTATTGCTTTTGAATCTCTTTATTAACTATAGCTTACAATTGTGTATCTAGTCAATAAAAACGTTTCAAGAGGTTAAAACACAAAATATTTAATTTAAAGCAAATCAATATCTGATACTAAATTTGAGAGATTAATATTTATTTCAACTAATTACTAATTTTATACATAATAATTACTAAACTTTATACTGCAATTTAAATTAGAATACAAAATACTAAAAGGCAAATTAAGATTTGGTGATTCTTTGAAAAACTTTCTAAATTAGTAACTTTTTAAACAATTTCATATTTTCTATAAAATTTAGATTTTCTAACTCCTAATAAACTTGAAACTTATGATGAACGATCATCCTAATAAGCTACAATTCTTTCTTAACTTGATTATTATTCTTCAGCTATAGAAATTCTAACATTTTATTTTTTAAATTTTTATTTTGAAGTTCTCCCTTGTTCAGATACTAACATTTCTACTTTGCTATTTGGACTAATTAAATTTAGATTTTCTGATTATGATATTAATTTTAATTCATTATTAATAATAGGAATTTCAGAACCTTCTTCGACTTAAATTTTAAATATATTTAGACCATTCAATTAATTTTAAATTTTTTATTGGCTATTGTACTCATTATATGGGATTTTAACAAAACTTTCCTAATTAATCAGATTGAAGGATGATTATATGACTTCCTCTTTTCTAAATGAATTTATAGGACTCATTCTAGAATTAACCATTGAAGTTTATCCTAAATTCTTTTTAAAATATTCAAATGTTATTATATAATAAATTACATGATCTTTTAATTTCTTATAATAAATACTGTAAGTTGTTATATAAGATTCTTACATTTATTATGATATAAAGGTATTCTCTTCAAATTTTAAAAAAATTGCTTCTGCATTTTCAATAACCTAATAATTCTAATTTGGTATTTAAAACTCTGGTAAAATTTGTTATATTTTATTACCAAGATGTTTAGAAATTTAAAATTTAAATTCTAAATATTCTATAAGTCCTTCACTAATACATGTTATGATATGGTCATTATTTATAATTAAAGACATAGGCTGATTTATAATAGGTTAAATAAAAGATATAAAACTAAAATCGTTTTATAAATTAACATCAAATGCAAATTCAATATTCGTCATATAATTCTATTCGGAACAATAATAATAGTTAGAATTTATCACTCTCATATATTTAGCTTATCCAGTTTATAAAAACTCAAGGATAAACTGATCATGATATTCTGATATTCCAGGTGGTATAAGTATATTTGCACTTTTACCTTATAAGAATTCAATAGATTTATCAAAAAATTTAGGAGCATCACTGGATAATTTTTTTATGATTAAATTTTCTTTAAAGGTAGTTATTATGAATATCATTTTGTTTGAAAAAACATCTTGATTCATATTGATTCTTTTAATTTTTTCTTCTGATATTGACATTACACTAAAAAGTGAATTTGCTGCCAAATAGTCATTTAATACCAAAACATAAAAAAAACCCAAAATACATTAAGTTTTGGCACATGCATAATTTTTATACTATTGTTCTAATCTTCTTTTAAGATCTAAAAGTTATTTTGTGAAATTGAAATATTATGAATAATGATTGTATGATTAATTTTATGCTAATAATTACAAAATTCTAATTTTTTCTTTAAGAATTAAAATTATTTAGTCATAAATTATAGAATTTTATTATTCACTTGTTATTAAAGCAGCAAC
The DNA here is from genome assembly GCA_905182985.1 of Paramecium sonneborni. Taxonomy (NCBI): domain Eukaryota; phylum Ciliophora; class Oligohymenophorea; order Peniculida; family Parameciidae; genus Paramecium; species Paramecium sonneborni. Next base: position 314,247 of record CAJJDN010000085.1, on the reverse strand, counting down.
AGTTAATGTTAATCTATGTTGCATATCTGATTATATTTGTATGTTTATGTCTATTTTATTTATACATTATTTCTTAATAACTTTTTTTTTAAATCTTTCTAAAATATTAAGATCTTAATCATGAATAGCTATTAATTCACGAAAAGCTTCATAATTTTAACCTTATAACATTAACAAAGAACAAAATATAATTTTATCTTTTGGATTATTAGGTTTTTCTATTTTAAAATCTTTCAAGTCTTTAATATTATCTAAAAAAACCAGTATAGAAATCATATCACAAGTCTTATTTTTTTTTAATAAAATACTTAATTTAAATATCTTCAAGTAAGTAATGTATATTACATTATAAATTAGAGGTATTAATACAAGTTCTGAAATGAAATTTTTTTAAAGAGAAAACATCCATAGAAATCCTTAGTATATATTATAAATATATATTGTTAAAAGCATACATTTTGTAATTAAATTCTTTAAAGGTGAAAAATATAGTTGATTGATAGCTCTGAGTAAATTAATAGAAAAAGCTAAAAAAATAATTGATTAATTTGATAATTCATAAGAATAAAAAATCATAATAGTATAGTTTAAAGTTTAGATAATTAGATCCAAAATTGTAAATCTTGTATGTTGAAAGTTTATAGTTTATGCATTTAAAGTACCCTATAGTATAAAAGTTTCAGTAATGGAAATTAGTAATAATAATGAATGTGTAAATGTTTGAATTGTTCCTGTTGAATATTCAAAGAAAAAATTCAACAAACCACATCTTAAGAGTTATCCATATATTTTTATGTATTTTAAGCCAGAAATTAGTGATGCAATATTAAGAAGGTAAAGAAGGCAAATAATTAAAATTACATACTATGCTATATCAGTACCTGGCAAATAAATTTATGGCCTAGCAAACATCATTATCAAAGTTAAATAAGAGTGTGCATTCTAGCCATATATATAACTCAATATTTAAAATGCTTATTGAAATCTTAAAATCAATATTAAAATGCTTGGAAAAACAATCTGCTATTCTTCGTTTTTCAAATACAATTCTATACAATAATTTAGCCATCTCTGTAATTTTTCATTCATTAATGATAATATATAATAATTGGTCAATTAATAATTGGATTTAACATAACACAGATAACACTTTTTAAATTTATTTGTAACATTACGTAATAGTGTTATATCAATTCATTTATTTTATAACGTTGAGATTGAGAGGAACTAAATTAATGAAAATACATAAATAAACAATTTTACTATTATTAATTAAATATATAATTGAAATTTCTTTAGAAATACCACTCCCTGCTTATATAAAAATCAGTTTTGATATTTTCATTTATATTTTTATTAAAATCTTTAGAGAGCAGATTCAATTAAGTCTAGATATATAGAAATAATAATTATTATTTAATATTAATTTCATTAACAGAATTTGGTGAACATATTCAATAATTTAAAAATGAAAATTTATAAACAAAGTATAACACATATTTTTTTATAATATTATTGATGTTTCTTTTTGAAGAAATAGATGAATATAATATAAATATAAAAGATTGAATATCATAATATAATTTATTTACTCTATAGACCTTTTTATTAAATGTTCTTTAATTTTAATTCATAATAATCATCGAAAAAGATGACTGAAAAAGGAATCATAAATATTGACTAACTTATTGCATCATTTTTTTTTGTCAAATACAATTTTCCAACAGTTACTGTAAAAAACATCATAAAAATAAGTACACAGAATATACCAATTACTGTAAACTATATAAAATATCAAATAAAAATACAATTAATTAGTTTAATTATAATATTGTAACATTTTTTAAGTCTTCATAGAATTCACCATTCAGGTTTTCAATGAATTCTGAAAATAATAAAGCTCCTTCTAATTCATATTTATCATAACCTATTTTTTCATTAAATTAATTTAGATCCCTTTCTGTCTTTATTGAATTTAAAATGTAAATTAGAGCAGAAGATATTCCTCTTTATAAATTTTAATTGAGGGATTGATTACAAATTTAAGGAGGATTATCATATATTTCATCATTAATATATTCGCAAAGATTAGCAGTTTGAAGAAAATTGTATTTATCCATGAAATTTGAAGATAAAATACTAATTTAATAACAATATATACTTTTCTTAATCATTTTGAATATTAATGAAATTTTCTAATCTATTTAGAGAATCTTCAATTTCATAAATGAATTTTTATTTGTCAGTATAATTAAGAAATGTAAAATTAGAAATTCCATACAATACACTAATGTGTGAATATATTGTAGGTATATCAGTGCCAACATCAGAAAGCTTTCTATAAAATTATGCTGTTGGTTGATATGATATAATATATTCTGACATCATCCAATATACATATGTACCTTATATTAACATTAGAAATACTATTAGATATGAAAATATCCTTACAGATAAGTCTCTTACTTATATTTTTAGATCTTTATTATTTTTTTTAATTTGCATTTGATCTTTTGATTTTGTTAATGTATAATTAGAATTATTCAAATGTTTTTCTTTTTCATGAACTGAAAACTAATACTTGAATAAATTATCACTATCTTTTAGTATAAATTTGGTTAATTATTAATAATTATGAATATCTAAAAAATAAGTCTCTTTTGGACATGAAAACAATAATCTTAAATATTTTAAATGCTATTTTTCTACAATTTTTATTAAAATAATAAGAACAATAAGATTTGTAATTATTAATATTGATTATATTAAATATAATACTCTTTATTAAGTTAGAATATATATTGAATTTATCTGAGATTGTTCATATATATCATCATTTAAAATTTGAAATTCTTACTTAATATTGAATGAATTCTTATAACAATAAAAGATATAAGTACTATCAGTTTCTGGTAATTTTTTTTCAACATAAAATTATTTTAATGTATATTGAAAATCTAATAAAATATTAATACAACTCCTTATTGGAATTTCATAAATTTCTCCTTCATCAGAATCAATATATTACAATACAGTAATATTGATTGATGACATAAAGATTGATAACTCTTTTTTATTTACAATTTCATTCAAATTATTTTGCAATCTCTAAAATTATAATGGTATCGTATATTCTGGAAATACTAATAATTGATTATATTCATCCTCATTTAATAGTAATTTCTGCTTCATTTTCATATAATTGAAAATAATCCATCTATTTACCCAAAATGTTTCCAAAGGTTAAAAAGCCTGGTTTTTAACTTATAGTAATTCAATATCTTTTACTAACTAATGTAAACTACTATACAGACTTTAGATTATCTATAATTTAAATATATTTTACAATAAAAATAATAATTGAGTGAGCAATCAGTGATATTAATGCTATTTTTAAGAATAAACATGATCCTTAATGGCATTACTTTTTATTGACATTATTAAAAATTTCATATTTCTTAAAATTTTAGGATTATTTTAAATTTTAAACAGAGGATACCTAAGATCTCTTACAATCTTCTTCTTAATTGCTATCATTAATAGCTAATATTTCTTTAACCATGTCTATACTACATTCCTCTTTTACATATGAAAGTTATTTTTAAGAATTTCTACAATAATACTATTATTGTTGAGATAGTAATTGATCATAATATTAACTATTATTTGGACTAATCAAAGTAGAATTATTTTAACTTTTAGTTTGTAAAGTTTAAGTAGGTTAAAGATTTCTTTTTTATTTATCTTATGTAATAGAAAGATAATTATTAGAAAATTATTAAAATTAAAAAAAAGTAGAATTTACTTAATGTTTTTAATTTTATTCATCCATAACATAAGGTTTAAATACATTAACTTCTTCTTTAAATATTTCAGATAATCTATCATCTTCAACTTTGATTTTTATTTCAGTAGTTTTTGGATCTGTTTTATCTTAGCTTAAAACGCCATTAGAGAAACTCTAAATCATCTAATTATAAGTATAATTTTGATTCATTTTTTTAATAAATTGAAAGGTTAATAAGTAATAAATAATTCTACCTTTTAGTTCTTTTATTTTAACACTGACAGTTGTAATAATAGAATATGATTTCATAGTACTATAACTACTTTATTGAGATATCATTTCAACATTTTCTAGAACTTGACTACATTCTATAGTATCAATTGATGGTAAAAATTAATTCATATGCTTATTTAATATATTTTCAGGTTTTTCATTTAAAGTTTCAATAAAATTTTCACTGAATTCTGTGATTATTTTATTTTAATTAAGTACAATAATCATTGGTTAATTAAGGACTGGTTATAAGAATGTTACAAATTTTAAAGAAGATTTAGTGAAACTAATATCTAATGTAAAATCTGCTGTTATTAAATAGGATGATTAATGGGATTTAAAATATTTTAAATCTACTTTTCTCATATATTTAGATATCCCCTCTTCTAAAAAATTCATTATCATTTCATTATGATGTTCTCTAATTCCTAATGGTAATAATAAATCTATTTCTTTATTGATTAATTAATCATATCTAAGATTTAACAATTAAGATGTATTGCTAGACATTCTTTTAATTATCAATCTTTGTTAATCAAAATCTGTTATAAAATATATCATTTTCGAATTGAACATATTGAATATCGCTTAATGATTTTGAAATTTAATTAATTCTTATTTTGATGCACTAACAGAAAGCTTGCATGCTGATATATAATCATTTAAAATTTCAGCATATAAAAAACATAGGATTGCCTAAGTTTTTTAATTTGGAAATTACGAATATTATTTTTCAAGTTTCCTTTTTACTTCTTGTACTTTATTTACAAAATTCATAAGTTTCTTATATATTTTTAAATCCTTTTCAGTAATAGATTTTTAAATATCTTATTTTTATTTAATTATTTCTATTATTTTTTCTTAAATGATAAAATTTCTATCTTCACTTTTCATCAATTATTCAACAGCCAAAGCAACACTTTAATCAAATTTTGATGATGTCTTTATCTTAAACTCTAATTGTTATAGACATTCATCAATAATTATAGTTTTTTTTATTTGATTAAGCCAATTTGAACTTTTTTAATTGTATAATAGACATAATGCTTCATAATAATGTTTTTATTTTATTCTAATAGTTGCATAAAGTATCTTATCTTACTCTTTTTATATTAATTTTTTATCTCTTATAATTTTTATATGTTCTTATGTTACATAACCATCTCCTATAATTAATAATAATGTATCTAGATTCTATATTGGAAATTTCAATTAATTTGAACTTGAAATTTATGTAAGTTTAAGTATAAGCATACATAAAATCAGACTTGGAAATTCCTATAATTAGATATCTGTAAAAAAAAGAACACATTGAATTATAGCAATAAGATGAGGGTATAAGATGTAAGGATGAAGTTTTGTCGATTTTATTGGTGAGTAAACAATTTAATTAAGAAATCCATTTATTGAATAAAATAAGCATAAAATAGTTATAAGGAGATGAGTATTATTAGAATACTATTTGAAAATCAGTATTAAATTATTTAAAATGTGGTTTGCTATTTAAAAATAGTTAATTTAAATTTAAGAGAAGTTCATTTATCTAATGTTTAATGTACCCAAAATAAATAAAAGATCAATAGTACTGATAATAATTAGCAAGATTTATATAATGAATTACAATTCTCCTTTTGAAATTTCAAAAAATAAATTATATACACTTACTCTTAATAACTATCCTATCACTAAAATCTTCTATCTTCCTGGTATTTTTTTAATAAAAATACTGAGCAGATATAAAATTAGAATTGGTAACATTACATAACACATATTATTAGAATTTAAGAGTAATTATGGTCTTGTTGTAATAGCAATAATGTAAAAAAATGAATTATTTTTCTATTCGAATAAATATGAAAGCATTAAAAACTGATGTTGTATAATTAGGAAATTTTTAATGGGTGTTGAAAGCGCTGCTGATTTTAGGTTCACATTTTGAAATATTGATATCATTTTATCACGCAAAGTTTCGAAAGCTTTCATATATTGAATTAAATTAATCTTAAATATTATAATTTATTTCTTAATTCATGATGATCATAATTTACTAACTTAATTGATAAAGATTATTTTTAGAATTATAAATAAATGGCTTTGGAAGAATATAATTATTAATTTATCAATGGATTTTAGTAAATCTTTAAGAATCAAGAAACAAAAAGATAATAAAAAATTCATTTTATAAAAAAAAGTATTGATTATTTGATAATTGATTATCGGTTAATGAATTCTGAAAATTTATTTTTATAATTTTTATCTTTTAAAAAATATAAGCATAAATTAAATAAATGGAAAACTATGTTAATAATGTAAATAGAATGAAATGATTGGATAATTTATATTAATTCTGTCCTAAAGTATATAAGTTGTATAAATTTTAATAAAAAAAGAGAAGATTTAAAATTAAATTAGAGAGATGAAAAATGAAATAAATTTATGAAGATAGAAGTGTTAATTGAGATTTGTAGCTAGTCAGATTTATTAATATAATGAAGGAATATAATAATAATAAAATTAAATAAATAAAAGAAGAGAGATACATGATGAAATAATAATAATTATTGATTAAATAATTTATTAAAAATATTATTCTTGGAAAGATTAAAAAAAATGAAATACAGAATAACAGGAGAACATAAATAAAAATGAATACATATGAAGATTTTAATAAGAGTCTTTAATAACTTAATTAGTATATTGTTATGAACTTTCATAAATGGAGGATAAGAGTGATTAATTATTAAATATCAATCTTTAATGGATAATAATTAAATTTATATAAATGCATAATTACAACGTCGATCATAAATACAAGTTCTAGACGCGCATCGGTAATTGGTTTGAAGAATGGGAGTTAGATGAAACCAAGTGAGAATTTGTTCATGAATTTATTAGGAAAAAAGATTATTTGAAAAATAGATAAAATGGGTAACTGGCAAGCATTGTTAAGGATTAAAAAACTCATTTTAGTCTTAGATTGGCTTCACTTACTTTTCCTAAAGACCAATATATTCATTTTGGATTCCATATCATGCTTTAAAATCTCAAAACATAAGGCTTTTTATCTATTGACATTTAAGAGAAATTAAAAATAAATGAGGAAGCATATAATGTTACAACAGCTCAAACTACTTAACCTACTGTAAGATCTGTATTTGTAGTTGTACCATATACTAAAGAACCTAATTTCTTTGGTGATGATGTTTTACATTATGGTCAACATTTCAGAATTCTTGCAAACCCAAGAATCTCAAATAATAAAAGTTTCTATCTCCATTCACTTCCATAAACACCTACTAGATGTGCTAAAATATCTAGGAAATAAGAAGTTTGTGCTATAGAAAGTGATGTTTTTAATACAGTTTGGAAATTAGAACATTCAGATCCTAAAATAAGATTTGAAATGGAAGGATAACCAATTAGAATAGATGATGTTGTATTAGTTAAACATTCATTTACATAACATTGGTTAGCAAGTGATGATATAATCTATTAAAATGATTTTGGTAGAGAAAGAGAGGTCTTTGTTCATTCTTATTAATGTTTAAATAAAACATAAAATTTAATTGCAGAAAAAGAAGGTCGTACTACTATAGACATTCCATTAAGAAATCAAGAGTATCAAATAATCACTATTTCTCAAGACCTTAAAATTTATGGAAATTTGTAGTGGCATCTAAATAAAATGAATAATTTGATGAATCTGTTATGGATGATAATAGAAATGTTAAAAATTTAATGATAAGAGTTAAATAATAAATTAATGGTAAAGGAGCTTATGGATTAAGAGGATTAGCTAAAATCTTTTATGAAATGGATATTAATAAAAGTATGCAATTTATTATATAAATCTAAGATGGGACAGTAGAATATGAAGATTTTAAATGGGGATTAAGAAATTTTGGACTCACTTTATCTGAAGATGAAACTAAAATGATATTCTCTACATTTGATAAAAATAATAATTCAAAAATTGAATTCAATGAATTTCTTGATGCTTTTAGAGTAAATAATTAATATACTTATTTTTAGTTAAAAATGAGTGATAAAAGACTTTATTTTGTTTAAAGAGCATATGCATCAATTGAATCAAGAGCTACCAAAGTTACTTTAGAGACTATGGGTAGAACTATTAATGTTAAAGAACATCCTGATGTACTTAAGGGATATAAAACAGAAAGATAAGTATTTCAAGAATTTGTATCTAATTGGAATAAATCATAACCAGATTAACTTATTTCATTCTAAGAATTTGGTGAATTTTATTAAGTAAATATTCATTATTATCTTATTTTAGGATGTATCATCATCAATATAATAAGATGAAACATTTGAAGCAATTTTAAAGAAATCATGGAATTTATGATTATTATTATTAAAATAAGAACATTAAGTTATATTCTTCCATATTATCAATATAATTATTTTAATTTTTAATATTATCTAAAATAAAATCAGTTCTTCATTAACTCATTTTTTATACCAAGTATTAAATTTCAATTTATACTTTCATTATCAAATTTTCTCTTTCCCAATCAATTTTCTCCAATTAAATGAAACTATACCATAATGATAGAGACATATATATATTAAATACCAAATTATTTGAGAAAAAAGTCAAAATTTTATCAAAATGTTAATACCATCAAAATCATCATAATAGAAAAGTTTTATCAAAATAATACTTCAAACTAATTAATTGTAATAAATTCTAATCATTAATATGTTTTGTATGATTTAAAGGTTATAAAGTATTGAGGGAAAATAAAATTTTATTTGATAGAATTAAGACTCATTTCTTTATAAAATAATTTTAGAATCAAATTACAAATAAGAAGTTCATTTTAAAAAGTGTTTTCTTTTGAATTATATTTCTTTTAACTCATGCTCATCAATAGTACTTATATTTAAGAACATTTAGATGAGAAAATTAAAATTTTTATGGTTTAACTATTTTCTTGAAAAATCATTATAGCTATTAGAATTATACTATAAAATAGATTAAAAAAGTAAAATTATATATGAGATTGTATAATTATATAAAAATAAGTAAATTAGAATTTATTAAGATAAAAAAGTTAAGGAATTGAATAAAGACATAAGATATAAACAGATAAATTTTAAAATTAATAGAAATATACAATTGATAGAATTACAAATTTGAATTTAACGAATGTAGAATATTAAATAATTTATTTATATTAAAATGTAAAATTAGTCTATTAAAGAATAGGAAGAATGTGAAGGAAAAAAAAAATTGTTCATGAAATGGGCATTAAATTCCATGAGAAAGTATTTCAACATTAATAATTTACCATACCATCTTTTATCTACTTGCGTATCAATTAAACCAGGATCAAGTAGCAGATGTGCAACTTTGTAGTCATATCCTAATAAAGGAGTATGGAAATGTTTGTCATAATTACCTGAAAACATAAGAAAAGATTTAAAAGAACATTTTATTGAAGAAATAAAACATGTGGAACATAAATTCTAACAGTCTATTTTGATAGAGTTTTAAAAAAGGGCTAATAAAGACTTCGATTTTGCTAATTTTTACAAAGAAATAAAAAGCAATGATATTCTTATGCATAATTCTACTCTAGAAAATGAAACAAATGATACACCTTAATTAGAATCTGAACAAAAGGATAAATAAGTAAAATAAAAGAAATGGTCTAAAGGTTAAGATTTCATAAGTGAATCAAAACAAATTTTAATCTAAATGTAGCTATGTAATCAACATGCACCTCTTATTGCTGTAAATTAGCTTCATTATCACAAACTAAAAACACTTTTAGAAAAAATTAAGGAATAAAAGCATAAAATGTCAGATGAAATGCAACAATTTTAATTTGAACTTGAAAAATTTTGCAAATAAGATTTCTGCTCTTTAGATTTAGAAAAAAAAAAAAAAGTAAAAAAAAATATTGATCTTTAACAACCTGAATAAATGGAAATTCAAGATTTCAAATAACCAAGTTCAATTATAAAAGTAGAAAATGAAGAAAATGACATTTTAAATAGCTATAAGGAAAAAATTAAGAAAATTGAACCTGGTATTTCACTCTTTATTCCAAAATTATCATTATTTGATTAACAAACAAGGAATTATTTATAATAAATAGAAGATCATTATTATAAGGAATTATATTATAAGGAAAAGGTAGAATAGATGGAATTAAATTCCAAGAATATCCTTTAAACTTGGAGATAAAATTATTAAATATTATTATGTAAAATAGACTAATAGAAAATTGAATTCTAATCAGATCACAATTGATTTCTCTTGATTTATTTAAAATATATATTTCTTATTATTTTATTATAGAACTTAAAAATTATTTATTTATTATTTAAATTATAATCGTTAATTAATAAAAATGATGCCTCCACCAGATCGAATAAATTATGCTGAGATGAAAGTTTAAGTATTAGTTGGTTTGATTCATTAGAAAATTCAAATTCCAGTCTAAGTTGCCGTATTGAAACCTGTCTATGTAGATTGTCCTTATCCTTCATATGTTTTTGTTTAAGGAGAAAGTTAAGCTAAGTTATTGGAAAGATAGTATGGAAATTGGAGACAATTTTTAAATACTCCTTAAATAAGATAAGAAATATTGAATGTTTTCAGCGATACTGAATCTGATTCAGAAGAAGAAAAGAAAAAGAAAAAGAAAAAAGGTAAATCTTCTAAAGCTAAAATAAAAAATGAATAAAATAATGCGAAAGAATTAATTTAAAATCAATAATAGATTCCATAATATTAAAATTAGAATTAACAATCTATTTAAACATATTCTCAAGCTGATTAAAATAACATTTATAATTAAATTAAACCACCAATCGTTTTGGATGATAGAGGGGCTAATTTTGAAAAGTAAAATGTATTTCCAAACACTTTGTAAAGAAATCAAACTTAAAGTTTTCCAACAGCAAATATTCTTTAAACTAGGTATTAAATTTACATATCATTATAAAAAGAAATGAATTAATTCCAAATAACTCTTCAAATGTTTCAAGAGGTAGACAAGACTTATAAAATTATAAAAGTAAATTAATCTTTTTATTTAGCATTTCTATAAAAATCATAATAAAATTTACCTTTAGGAGAGGCTGGAAAATCAAGATATGAATTTTAAAATAACTGATAAATATATATATATAATAATCTATTCATTAAATTGTTATTTTTATATTTAAATTTATATATTGAAATAAATCTCTTTTTTTAATTATAAACTAAATTTTATTAATCCTTTAGATTTTATTTACTTAGATCAACCAAGTTTTATTATTATAATATTTTAAAATTCATTTGAAAAATAGTTAGACATTATTATTTTGAAATGTTATTTATATATGAATATATGATTCAATAAAATAAATAGATTTATATTAAAAATAAGAGTAGTTAAGTATTATAATAATAAGTATCTAAAAAGTAATTCTATAACATCAGATACGTGCTAAGGCCAAAGCAGCCATTACTGAAGTATTTGAACTAGTAATAGGCTTAGCACGATAATATTGGAGTTCTTTGAGCAGGAGTGTAGTTTTGCAGAGATCAAATTTTTCAATCTGTTAGACTTTTTCTCTAAGTTTTTTGAGATAAATATGTGTACGTTAAAACTCGAATTTTCAATTACTACAATCTATTGTTGTCCTATGTAGAATCATTCCTAGTTAAACAGGTTTCCGAAGTTTCTTATGAACTATTGGATGTCAATTTTTTTTCAGTGGATTTTTCTGTAATTATTTTATTAGTGCTCTTAGAAGACTTAGTAAGCTCTTAAATTGTTAGAGTGCGCTTTTTGGTAGTTCTATCAATCAAAGGTGAAATTGATTTTTAGGTTGGCATATAGGATCTGGCAGATAAATTCATAAAGTTAACAAATAATTAATACTAAAATGACATTAATTTATATTCTAGTGTTCTATGCATTAAACTTAATTACTTGGAAAATTCACAACATTAAATGGTTACTATTATTCAATCTGCATCAAGATCTGTAGAATAATCAAAATTTAATAATATGATTGTAGGCATTCATTGTTTGGATTGAAATATTACACACTGATGATTAGAAGATTTAGATTCAATTGCTTACTTTAAAGCAAATTAAAATCTTTTTCTTGAGTCAATTTCATTTTTGAGTTCCTTCATCTAAAAGAATCAGTTTAAAAATCAATTATTAATCAAAATTACAACTCCTCTTTCTCAATATTTAAGAATTCATCAGAGTAACTTATCTACTAATCAAAACAATAAGAGATTATAATCTCTTGTATGTGATTTTAACATTCCTATGGAACATCATAATAACATCTTATCAAATTCAAAATCCATTAGTTTGATAAAACCAATTTGTATATATTAGGTTTAAATAAATACGAAGGCACAACTTATGAAATTATATAGACATGAAAGTACTCGAACTTATTAAGCCAAATAATCATATATTATAAATTCAAGCTCTTAATGTTCCTATAGTTTTTTATTAAAAATTTTAATTTATTTTGAATAGATGTAATTTTCCTAAGTTCACTTAAATTATTTGTTTTATAACAAAATATGGTTATTTCTAAAAAATTAAAACAAATATTTACAGAAATTATATTAAATCAAATAAAGAGCTAATAATATATTTATTTGTACTTAAAGCTAAAATCTCTTTTTGATTATTTTTCCTTTATTAGAATCAATGTTATTTAAGATAGTTCCATTTAATTATTTTATAATAATTACTCAAGAAATTCATTTTAGCACAACAGATGGTTGAATCCAAAAAATAAAAAATAGAATTTTATCGGTCAAATTTTATAAATAGTTCATTTAAAATTTTAATTTAAAGATAAGAGTAAAAGAATATTTTTAATCTAATAATCTATATTTCTAGATGAATTCAATAAAAATACTCTCATTTTAGAGTAAACAATACGTGTAATGGAAATTGAAATTTAATTTTCTAATACTTTGAAAAGCAAGGTCTAATAATTAGGTACTTAGTTGATAATTTAGATCATAATTTAATAATTTTCATGGTTAAAATCTTCTATTTAACCTAAAATAGCTTTTTATTTAAATTTTTCTTTATTTTATATCTAAAAATAATTAATTTTGAGCTATTATCTCTTTTATTCTATATATTCTAATCTTTTGTCTAAGTAATTGTAAAAATAAATAAAACTTTTAATAAACTTTAAAAAATCTTGAGTTGTCTATTATTTAGCTTTTTTCTTTTTCCAAAAAAGATTCAATTAAATTTATAATAAATTTATTTTATATCAAATATTTCTTAAATTATAATAGGCGATAAAATAATCCATTTATATTATAAAATAGAAAGAATGTATCTTTTGACATATTTTGAGACAAATATTTATAATTTGAATAAAAAATATTTTATTAATGATGATATTTTAAAAATAAATAGATATTTATTAATCTTAAATCAATTCATATATTTTTCATACTTCTTAAAATTACGAGTAAGTATGTCTTCAAGTGGTCCTAATAGTCTTTTGAATGTATCTCTATCTAAATAGACAACTGTACATGGAGTCTAAAAAATAAGTGAAAAATAAGAGTAACCTCGGCAATAACAGATGCAGCTCTTGGTGCTTGTCTTAGTAAGGCAATTTCACCAAAATAATCACCTTCTTTATAAAAATAGACAACTTAAGCAGGTTAACCTAAGAATAGTAGATAATAAAAATACTTTGATTTAATACTTTGGTGGCTACTGCTTCTCCTTTTTCAAGGAAATAAAAGATATCTCCTTCATCTCCTTCTTTAACGATATAATCTCCTATATTGAAATTTTTGCTTTTGAGAGCATCAGCAATTTAAGATCTACTATATGGATCAAGTTCATGAAGTAATTCAACATGAGCCAGAAAATATTCATATCTTTCTCTCTTTCTAATAGCAGCATCTTTGACTATATGATTGAATGTTCCTCTATCTAGAGAGAATAAGACACAGTTTTCTTCTGCAACTATAGTAGCCGCTCTTGGTGAATTATATAGGAGTGCTAATTCACCAAAGGATTCTCCTGGTTTATAAGTTTTAAGATGAACTGAATCTTGACCAGCTTTTGTCTTTGAACAATCCAAAGTACCTTCATCAACAATATATAGATTATCACCATCATCTCCTTATCTAATAACAATATCCCCTTTTAGATATTATATAACTTCCATAGCATTAATTACAATTCTCAAATCATGTTCATCTAATTCTGAGAACATAAAGGATTAAGCTAATTTCTCTTTTATTCTCTAAATTTATAAATGAGACTTTGCAACTATTTTAGGTTTGAAATTAGTTTTCTTATTGTAAATTCCATAGACTTCAGCACTTACACTTGCTCTATCAGGTCTTATTGGATTATTTGCATAAAGTTCATAATCATCTTCATCTGATTCTGTTTCATCTGAGGATTCAACTGTTTCATTATTAATTTGTTAATTATGATGTAATCCATTTTCGATTTGAGCTAATTATATTATTTATAATAAAAATACCCCCTGTTACACTTAACCATTCAATAGATGCTTGAGTCTATTTAAATCATAATTAATATCATTTACCACATTATCAGGCTTTTCTTTCACTAAGTAAAGTGTCAATTATTCTAAAATTGGATTTACATTATTCATGAGATATTCTTGATCTTAATTTTACATTTTATTTTATTATTTCTAATATCACATATTTTATAATAAAAAAACATTATTCACTTAAAGAAGCTTAATCTTATTTATATATATAAAAATATTTATTTTTGTATATATTTATCAAAACGGATTAATAATTATAAATAAATGAAATACTTAGCAATTCTTTTGCTCATTCTGGCGTTGACAAATGCAAAAAACATTAGAGAGCACAAATAACTTAAAGAAAATACAAAAGTTTAAAATTTGGTTGAACTAGAGTAATGATAGGTGTATTTTAATCTAGTTCAAAATTTGTAGGAGAAGCATAAGATCTTAGTAGCAATGTTGGAGTTATTTCAGTAACAGAAGAAGCAAATAATGATTTTGTGAAATAGAACAACATAAAGAAAGCAGAAACAAAAGAAAGAAATGCAGTATTGAATGCGATAAAGAAATCAGAATCGCATAAGTCACTCATTTAAGTTAGTGATAATGAAATATATGTAGAAGAGACTTTAGATTAAACTCCAAAGAAGGAAATAAACTTTGCAGATTTATTTACAAATGATGGTACATCACCAGATATGGGTAAATAAGCAATAATAGAGGATTCTCCTAGTCCTCCTATGGCTTAGATGCCTTAAGATGAAAATATGGAATATGTGAGGGCAATAGATAAATTTGATTTATTAGATTAAAATGGATAACCATTAGAATTATTACCTGAAGAATAAAGTCTTTTAGAGATGAATCAATTTGAAAGTAGATTTTCATAAGGAGAAACTCCTTAAATGGAAGTGGCTCCTGCTTGGGATTTAGAAAGTGCTTATGAAAAAACTCCTGGATAGAGTGAATTATCACCTGAAGAATTGTAAAGACAAACTGAATAGATGGTTGAAAGTTTGAAAGGAGAATTAGAAAATGAAGATATATGATCAAGTTTAAAATATATATATACAATATTAATAATTAAATAACTAACAACTATATCAGCATGAAAGCTAAAGTTTCCTAAATATCTCCTGATAAATTATATGCTTCACTTCTTAAAAGAAAGAATGAATAAGAATAATAAGCACGACTTAAATCACCTATTGTAAATGCTAATAAGTAAAATATCCATCATTTTTTTATTATTCAGATATCTAGTACCAAGTAATAGAAATGGGGGTGGTAATTCAAAAATTGAAGCTAAAAAAACAAGACCTGCTACTGGTAAAGATTTGAAAGATGTGAGCAGTGTTTTAATCAAAAAAACTCATGCACGTTAGAACAGCAAATTAATTGAAACTAAAGAAAATTCATAAAACCTATCTGCTAATGCTTTGTCTATCTTGTTAAAAATCAAATAAGATAGACCTGAAACTAAATAACTTGGAATTCAGTAATCTAAAGATGTGTTCAATCAACAAGCTATTTCAAAAAAATACTAAAAATTAATGGAAATGACTAAATAACAATAGCAATCAATAGTTAAATCTAAACTATTTAAAGGACCTCGTTCAATCAGTAATCCAGATATTTCAAATTTGCAACTCTTCATATCAAAAGCAAATGGATTAAGTACTCCAGGAATGCTTTATAATGGATAAACTAAAACGAATCAAGATATCTATAAACTAATCAACAAATTTACAAATAAAGAAAATGATTGGTATATTCAAGTTTCTGATGGACATGGTACTAATGGGCACTAAGTTGCTCAATTTCTGTAATAAGTCTTGCCCTCTTTTATTGAATAAGGTATAACAAGTATATCATCCTGTTATGATCGAGATAAGTATATATATTTATATTATTTTAGATAAATTAATACAATTCTCAAAAATTGTTTCTTATAAACTAATGAAGAGCTACTCGATTGTGGTATTGATGTCACTTATTCTGGTGCAACTACTGTTGTTGTTATCTCTTTTGAAAATGTACTGTACTGCGCCAATATTGGTGATAGTCGAGCAATTATTGGAAGATTCGATAACAAACTATCAATTATTGAATTATCAAAAGATCATAAGCCTGATTGCTTTTTGGAATAAGCTCGAATTATTTAAAGAGGAGGACGTGTATAAGCATATAGTGATGAAGATGGTAATCCAATCGGTCCAGCTCGAGTCTGGAAATCAGATGAAGATGTCCCTGGTTTAGCTATGTCAAGAAGTTTTGGTGATTATGTTGCTAGTTAAGTAGGTGTAATAGCAGAACCAGAAATAATTAAGCATTCACTATTACCATGCGATAAATTTATAATTGTTGCATCTGATGGAATATGGGAGTATTTCTATTTATTTTAAATTAGATTTCTCTCTAATGAATGGGTTGTTGAAACAGTCTATGAATATTATAAAAAAGATGATATGCAAGGGGCTTGCTAAAGATTGGTCTAAGCTGCAAGAGAGGCATGGTAAAGAGAAGATGAAGTCATAGATGACATTACAGTAGTAATTGCCTTTATTAAATGATTTATTTTTCTCATTGAAATTTAGTTTATTTTTTTTTCATACTTCTTTGAAGAATGTTATGGAATACTAAATTATAATTGTGTTAATTTGCAAATACTTATTGTATTACATAAATTTATGAATTATAATTCCATATATTTAATATATAAGTATTTATCAGAATAGTTCTTTATAAAATTTTTTGATTCTTAAGAGTTTAAGATTATTAAATATGATTAATTAACATCCCCTTTATTTAGAATAATAACAATGGTTAGCTCAATTTTAAAAAGGAAAGTAGAACCCTATTATTATTCAAGAAGAATAGTAAGATTTGATTAATGAGTTGTTTACCATGGGTTTTGATGATGAAAAAAGAATACTTAAATTAATAAAGAAACATAAAGGAGACAAAGCAAAAATAGTGGAAAGCTTAATACAGAAAAAAAATAAAAAGAAAAAAACAAACGACATCGACATAATTTAAATTGTAAAAGATACCTAAATTTTATATGTGGATTGTAATAATGTCAAATATGCCAACAGAAATTGGAATGAATTCCATGGAAAGTAAAAAGAGTAAATTGTAAAGATGTTAATAATAATTGTAAATTGGCTTGAAAATGCTAATTCATAATTAAATGAAGTACATTTGATTTGGGATGTTTATAAGATTTAGAATATAGAAAAGTTGTAAAATGAGCTAAGCTAATTGAATTAATTCAAGAATCTACAAAATTTAAGTTAGGAGGGAAAGAAAATTTCATTTTAGATTTAATACAATCAAAAAAAGATCTTATTTACTATCTAATCCTCTCATCCTGGTATAGCAGACGATTTAATTGTAAATTTATGCTCTTAAAGAGTTTAAAAGTCAGGAGAAACAACTGTTGTGACTAGTGATAGAGGATTAAGAGATAGATTAAAAGAGTTTGGAGTTTAACATTTTATTGGATGTGGAGAATGGTGGAGATTATAATTAAATGGTAATTAATTATAAATTGAGTGAGCAAATCAAATGATATAATATTTATTTGTATTAACAATTTTTTCATGAAAATTACAAGGTTAGTTTGAATACTCCTGTTGTTTCTCCAAATTCAAGTCCAATGCCTTCATTTAAATAGATGTTAGATATATATGGGAATGTATTTTCATTGCTGTATGAACATTCAACAATTTTCTAAAATAATTTCATGTATTACATGGCTAGAACATTTAATAGTTTAAGAGGGTGATAAACCATATATCTTTAGTCTATTAATAAATAATGGATATGCTGCTGGTCCACCATTATCCGCTCTCACAATTGTGAATTCAGCTTAATTTTCTTATTAGGAGAAATTAACATTAAGTAAACAGTTCTGTTGATCACATTTATCTGCTATCTTGATAATGATGATAATATGATTATACCTTTTAATCAGAAAACTCATCTAAATCGATCATTGTACCAAAAGAATCTTTTTCACCTATAGCAATGACAGCATAGTAATGATTTTTGAGATCTTTAACAGTTTTTACTTAAGTGATATTTTATTATAAAATGATACTACCACCTCTAATGTAGAGTGGCACATAATCAGTGTATTTACACATAATAAAATGCTCTTAGCCAGGATCTTCAGCATTTTGTAATCTACTTCCACTTAAGAAATGATACCAATAAGCTTTAGGAAAGTATGCTTTTCTTATTGTTTAGCCTTCTATTAAGATAGGTGCAGCCATTAATTCATCTCCAATAAGAAATTAAGTATCTAAAACATCATCTTTGAATAGATTAACATCATCATTAAATTCGAAGAAAACTGGACGAAATATTGTACCAGTATGATTAGATCTCAAAAACAATGAATAATACCATTTCATAATAGAGTATCTTAGTTTAATATTTCTTTTGGCTGCTAATAAGACATCGTCTCCAAGAGAATAGAATTCTTAATCTTTAGCTCTATCATTATTGTGATTTCTAAAAAATGGATATAAACTACCCAATTAAACCCATCGGGCGCATAATTTAGGTGTAGTATTATCTAAAAATCCACATACATCAGCTCCAACCATAGGTATACCAAATATATTGAATTACATAGTTGAACCTACTGATAAATAAAGAAATGTATATGAAGCTTCATTATCTCCTTCCCAATGCTAAGTAAAATGTCCACTACCTGGAAATGTTGATCTTGAAATTATAAAGGGTAATGGCTTTCCAATTTCTTTTTATGCTTAATAAGTTTCATATGATTCCTATAATCCATAAAGATTATGAACATCTTTATGAAGATATTTTCCATAATGAAATAAATTTGGAGGTAGTGTCATTCTTTCAAGAGGAGATACTCCTGGAATGTATGGAAATCTAATATGATTATTTTTATAAGTTTCATTAATATCTGTGTAATCCATTGTAGCATTCCATTTATCCCTTCCTGATTATATATCACATTCACCATCACAAAAATTTGTTGGTTCATTCATATCAATCCATAATCCACTAAAATTTGTGCTTTAATAAAGATGTTTGATCATCGTTCTCCAATATGTAGAACAATTTGGATGAAAAAAATCAGGAAAATATGATGATCCTGGCCAAACATTTCCTCTAAAACGTTAACCAGTGTTTGGAGATCTTAAAAATATATCTAAATTAATTCCCTCTCTAAATCCTTTATCTTATTTTCCATACTTAACTCCTACAGCTACATCTATAATTGGAATGTAATTCACTCCTAATTAATTCTATATTTCTTCAAAGTCATTTTTGTGAAATCTCTTTTCATCTACTGAAAATATTTATCTATCATTCATGTAATCTATGTCAGACCAAATTGTATCCAAAGGAATTTCATGTTCTTTATGTTTATAAACATACTCTTTTAATTTTTAACTGCTTTTAATTGGCCATCTACTATGATGATAACCCATTGTCCAAAAGGGATGTAATGCCCAACCTCCTAAATAAGAATGATATAATTTGATTGCTGTTTCAGGATCGTAATCTCCTAAGAAAAGTTTCAATTATAGTATTCCACCAATATACTTGAATGTTAATTTATCATCTTTGTAAATGATATCCATAGGAGAACTATTTTTAAAAAATAACACATGGTATTTTCCTGATCTTTCTCTCATTAAATAAACTGGATGAGATGAATAAACACCTTTTCCTGGCTATTTACCATCTTCTAATAATTATGGAACATCTTTAGCAAAAAGAGTATAAATGCCTTCTTTGAATCTAAATCCTTTTTGGTTTCTTTCCCCTAAACCAAAAAAATATTTGGTAGGTATTTTGATAGTGAATTCACTATATAATTCAGAGACTATTATATCATAAAGAGAGAGCATAGTTTCTTGAGTGTCTGCTCTAATGACATTAAATTTAAAAGGGGATTCATCAATTTTAGTTTCATAATCATAATGGGAACATGCAATAGGATTAATGATATCATTATAAATGCTCTTAAAGGGTTCGATATCAGAGGGAATATAAAATTATCGTTTCTAAAGATCCTCAATCTTGATGTCTAATTAATTGTATGATTCATAAGTTGGAAGTACACTTAGATTGTACATGGGATTGTCTTCTCTTTCATAAAACATAGTTTATGTGACAAGTGTGGAATTCTCATAAAGATAAGAAGCCAATATTAAAGGAATGTACAATATTAATAACATAATATATCAATTTTATTTATTATTGTTGTTATCTCCACCTTCTTATTATTATTATTATTCCCCTGATTATTCTGAAGATTATTGTTATTATTATTCACTAGCTCCTCCAGTATTACGATACCTAGAATAGAAAAGAAGGAATACATAGCTTATCCAATTTTCATAGCTGAATTTTTAACATTTTCAACAGCATCCTTAAGTCTTTGAACATCATTGGCAGTGAGATTTTCAGTTAAGAGTACTCTTAGATTTTGTATAGCACTTTCAATTTCTTAAACTTCATTAGGTTATAATTTGGCTTTATGTTCATTTAATGACTTTTCAGTATTAAAGATAGCACCATCAGCTTCATTTTTAAGATCAACAAGTTCCTTAAATATAGAAAATATATAAATACTCTTCTTTTTTTATCTTCATCCTTATATTTTTCAGCTTTGTTTATCATATCTTAGATTTCAGCTTCACTTAATCCACCAGATGATTAAATAGTAATAGAGTGATCTTTATTAGTAGCTTTATCTTTTGCAGAGACATGCACAATACCATTGGCATCAATATCAAAAGTGACATCAATTTAAGGTACTCCTCTAGGAGCAGGTGGAATACCAGATAAATCAAATTGTCCTAATAATTTATTATCAGCAGCCATTTCTCTTTCACCTTAAAATACTCTTATAGAGACAACAGTTTAATTATCACTAGCAGTAGAATAAGTTTAACTCTTTTTTGTAGGTATAGTTGTATTTCTTGGTATCATTTTAGTAAATACTCCTCCTAAAGTTTCAATACCTAATGAGAGTGGAGTAACATCTAATAATAATAATTCTTTGACATCTCCTTTTAATACACCACCTTAAATAGCAGCACCAATAGAAACTGCTTCATCTGGATTAACAGATTTATTGGGTGGTTTATTAAATAAATCTTAAACTAATTTTTAAACTTTTGGCATTCTACTCATACCTCCTACTAAAATAACTTCATCAATCTTGCTTTTATCTACACCAGAATCTTTAATACAATTTTCAGTTGGTTTAATTGTTTTTTTAAGGAAATCTTCAGTTAATGATTCAAGTTTAGCTCTTGTTAATTTAAGATTACAATGCTTAGGTCCTGAAGCATCAGCAGTTAAATATGGTAAATTGATATCTGTTTATGTTGTTGATGATAATTCAATTTTAGCTTTTTCTGCAGCTTCTCTAACTCTTTAAACAGCCATTTTATCTTTAGAAATATCAACACCAGATTATGCTTTAAATTCTTAACTAATCCAATTAGATAGAATAGAATCAACATCTTCACCTCCACAACTAGTATCACCATTAGTTGCTTTAACTTCAAATACACCTGCATTTATTTCCAATATTGAGATATCAAATGTACCACCTCCTAAATCATAGACTGCAATAATCTTATTATCTTTCTTTTCTAATCCAAATGCTAATGCTGCTGCTGTAGGTTCATTAATAATTCTTAAAACATCTAAACCAGCAATCTTACCAGCATCTTTTGTTGCTTGTCTTTATGAATCATTAAAATAAGCAGGCACTGTTACCACTGCCTTTGATTATGGTTTACCAATATAAGCATCAGCAGTTTCCTTCATCTTTATTAAGACAAATGCACCAATCTAAGATGGAGAATATGTTTAACCACCTACATTATTTTATATAAATAGATACTTTTTAAACTAACCCAAGCATCTCCATTTTATGCTCTAACAACTGAATAACTTAAATGTTTAATATCTTTTTAAACATTTGGATCATCATATCTTCTACCTATTAATCTCTTTGTTGCATAAACTGTATTCTCAGGATTTGTTACAGCTTATCTTTTTGCTGGTGCACCTACTATTCTTTAACCGTCTGCTGTAAATGCAACAACTGATGGAGTTGTTCTCATACCTTCTGCATTCTCTATCACTTTTGGTGTTCCAGCTTAATATATATTACATATTTATACATTCCATTATAGACACACATGAGTTTGTAGTACCTAAATCTATACCAATCACATATTCTCCTTTCATCACCTTACTACTAAATCCATTCACATTCCCTTAAGTCAATTTTTATGTTGATCTCAATAATTTGCTCAGCATTTTATTACCTCAAATTAATTTTTAATTCCCAATCAAATTCAATCTCCTTAATTACCCAAATAACAATTATTCTAGAAATATCCATATATTATTATTTTATATTATATTTTATATCTCTCCACAACTAAAACACTATCCATCTCTTCTTTCTTCATCTACTTTACTCACTATCAAATTACAATTATTTATATCTATTTTTATTAATCATCTAATTTTTTATATCTTTTCAATCATTTCTCCATTGATTCTTATTTTCCTCTCTTACCTTTCAAACCCACTACTATTTAAGTCTTTATTTTCATTTAACCTCTATTTCAATTTATCTCACCAACAGTATCATATCTATCTTCTCAATTACTAGCTCTACTTTTCTAATTAATCCTTCCTTTAATCCCTTCTCTCATTTGGTTTTACTAAAATTTTGGCCTTCTATTGGTATAAACCAATTCTATTTATTTTCTTAACTTTATAAATGATTTTATCAATGTTATTAATTATATATTACTATTCTAAAATTATACAATGTTACCAATTCTCCTTTAAAATTCAAAGCATAATTCACTATAAAATAAGTTTAAATCACTATCCATTAGAAATCCTCAAATTTAAATTAAAAAATAACAATAACATTATATTCTATTTATAAAACTTTTACTAAATTGTTCATTAATTTTTCCAGATCTATATTAGTTATTATTACTATTTGTTATATATTTAAAATTTCACCTAAAATTTAATCTAAAATATAATTAATTTCTATGTTCTAAAATCATTCTAAGTTCTAAAATTAACTACTTTTTTAAATTAGTAATTAATGGTTTTTTTCTTTTTAGTAATCTAGTTGATAAAATTCAGCTTACTTAATTTAATCTTAAATCAAGATTCCTGTCAGACTCTATTAATTTCCCTATATTAACTTTATATACGAATAATTTTTTATTAAGTCAGTCTTAAATGTAAAAACATGAAAATGTATATTAAGTTTTATATAAAAATTACAATTTTGTTAGATATTTAGATAGTCATAAATCAATTTCTTAATATAAAAGTAAGCTAAATAAATTTGAAAATACTATTAGAAAATTATCAATATTTATAAAATCATAATTATATAAAATCAATTTTGCTTAAAATAATTTTTCCAAACATTTCTAATAATTCTTGATCAAATGAACTAACCTTTTATGATCTGATTCCTTTATTATTTATCACTTACAGAATGACTGATTGTTGCTTTCCTTCAACTTCTATACAATATATTGGCATAGTAGTTTGAATATCAACTAGAAAATAATAAAATCTAAATACCTAAATTGTTAAATGACTAGTGATTATATGCATTCTAAACCCATAAAAATTCTTTAAATTTGTGAGCCTCCCCAACGATTCCGATTCCTAATTGTGATACTTCTAGTAATTTCTTTTCATTTACTCTTAATAATCGATTATTATTAACAACATAAACTAAGCCTTTTTATGTATGGAACAAGTTTTTTAACAAGTTTTCTGATTCAAATAAGATTTATTCTGTATTACTCATATATACTAATTATAATTAAGCCTATAATTCACAATGAATTTAATACTTGAATAACATTTCTTAGTGCGTTCTAAATACTAATAGATTCACTTGATTATTGATGATTTCTCAATAAAATAGATATCATTTCTGATGTTTTTGAAATGAACAATTAGTCATCATTATTAAAATGTCCAGTTAGTTTATTCACTGCCATAATAACACCTATTGAATTTTGTTATTTATCTAATATTGGACATAATAAAATTGTATTTGTTTTATAACCCTTATCATTTTCTTTTTTAAATCTAGGATCATTATATGCATTGTGAACATTAATCAAACCTCTCTCTTAAAAGCAAGCTCCAATTATATCTTCATTGGATTAAATTCTTAATACTCTATCTTTAGTTTTTGTCCATAACTCCTAGTGTTCACTGTCTAACACATAGATTTGAACTTTATCACAATTAAGAGAGTCTCTTAATAATCCTTATAAACTTTCTAATTGATCATTTAAGGGAATTTGCTAATAATTATTATTATAAAAATAAGTACATCATAAATTTATAAACAAGCATCAAATAATTTATTTTACTTAATTACATTTTTGAATAAAAGTTTATGTTCTTGCAATACTAATTAAATTGCATCAAAAATGTGTACAATATTACTCAACTCCATTTTTTAAATATTGGCAAAAAATTAATCTTCATTAGAAACTAAATTTTTTATTTGTGTTAAATGATTTAATTCTTCATAACATTTTACATACTAACTCAACAAGGCTCAAACTAAATTGAATATATATACCATAATCAGAATCAAGAATTGCAGAGAGATTTTCATCAAAATTTGTGTCTTTTGTTCTAGTCCTTAGGGATTTTTTAGGACCTAAACTGGGAGTTCTTGAAGAATCATCAGTTTTAATTGTTGGTTTTAATGGATTTACAATTTCAACTATTTATTATTTTTCAACTCTCAATGCACTAATAATACAATCTCTTTTTTCAATAGCAATTTAAAGAGATTTAATCATGAATTCATATTACTATATTTATTTATCTTTTTAGGTAACTGCTGAATTAAGTTATTAAACTTGTTTCACTAATTTTTAAATAAGTTCCTAAAGTTCTTTTTCACTTTGATGCTTAAGTTTAAGGTTCATCACATCACTTAAATTAGGTAATTTTTATTAGCTGTTGCTTCCTAATTTCTCTATCGATCTATAATTTTAAGATGTTACAGGTCTTCGTATATTTTAGACTGAATTATTCATATATAATTAAAAATTATTATCATGCATCATAAAATTCATTTTTGCCTTCATCATAAACTTATTATTATTTAGAAAATCGTTTTAAGATATATGACAAAAATGCCAAAAGCAATATCGCAAATATGATGCCGTTAACCTAAAAATTTGAAATTAAATAGTACCAACAGAAATGTTTCCAAAAAAAAATATAATACAGGAGCTTCCAATTAACAGTCATTAGATGTCATGTACATACGTCCTCCATAAATCAATAATAATCCTATGTATATCCCAAAACATATATCAAGAAAATTGAAAAATAAGTTGATTGCTGCATTTTTATATCTAATTCAATTTAGCTTGTATTGAAATACCGTGGTATTAATGTAATTAAAATGTAAGTACCCCAGATAATTAATCCATAGAATACCAAATGGACAAATAATTACAAATTTTGATTGCATTTTTGTTCAATAAATTAAGTCTCTATTATCCCAGAGGCTGAAAGGAATATCAATGTGTAAAAAAAATGAGCTCCTTCACTAGCTTTTAATTGTTTCTTGGCTTCAATTTCCTGCATATTTAATAATTTTATTTATTATATAAACTTTTAACGATGAATTAGATAATAAGCTAATTATTCATTTCCCAGAATCTATTCTTACAATATTAAGAATTCATCAAATCTTATAATAGTTTAACTAATTATTTCCTTTCTGATAATTAATTAACCTAAATATAAAGGTTTCTCTCAATAATATATAATTGTTTTAGTTTATATTAAATCTATTAAAATGTGATTTTTCTAGACAAAATATGATTTATAATCTATAAATAATACAATCTAATTAATATTTTATTGTTTCTTCATTAGAATTATATTATTATTTCTCCTATAATCTTAAAATATTCTAAATTACTTTTGTAATTTTTTTATAAAGCATATAGTTCACAGATGAAGTATATTATGTAAATATAACTAATTAAAAGATAAAGGGTTAAATTGAGTTAAATGTCTTAAAGTTGAAGAGTTGAAGGTGATTAAAAATAATCAATATTTTAGTGATTTTGATTGGAAATAGAAAATATATCTTAAAATCATTTTGTTGATCTAAAACCTGAGACAGATCATTAACCTTTGTGTTCTAATTTTTTCAACAATAAAAAATGAAATTAAGGATGAAATTATCCCATTTTAATAGAATAAAAATAAAATTAGAGTATGTTTAATATCATTTATTTTTTCTTAATTTATTTGGTTCTGAACTTCTATTTTTGGTTTAATTCCATTATTTAAATCATATAAAAAATATTTAAGTTAAATATTCACTCTTCTTTGTTCAGCAGATACTTTCTTATCAGATTTTAATTTCTAAAATTGTTTAATTTAAAAAAAGTAATATATATTTTTATTTCCTCATCTTTGATATAATAATCCTATTTAAACCAACAAAATTATAAAAAATAGACTTTATTAATTAAAACATCTAGAAACTATTCTGATTATTAATTTTAATAAATAAGTTCCTTATTTAAAATCTATTAAGCAATCCTAAAATTACTTCTCCAGATCAATTATTGTTTCTTTATAATAAGTTAAATGAAAAGATCTAATTTATTGAGGTTAATTATTTAAATAGGAATTCAAATTTCATTATCGTTTAATTGTTCTTATTAAGATTGAATATTCATAGTTTATTTAGAATGATAAAAATTATTGGTATCAATACTACATTGATAAAAGTTTTGTAAGAATTTAATTAATTAATACTAATCTAAATTATATTTATTTTCATGATTAATCACTTCTTGCAGAATTGGCACCATCCAGTAGGAGATCCAGTTGAGTATGAAGAAATCAAAAGATATGATGACGGAAGAAGGGTAAATTTTTAACTTAATAAAAAAGAGATATGATAAAACATTAAGAGAAAAAGGAGGAATAGAGTACTATTTAGTATCAAAAAAATTTATTAAATAATGGAAATATTATGTGGATTATTATGAAGAAATGGGAGATTAATAGAGAGAGGGAAGAAAGAAAGTTTTGAAATTTAAATATATTAGCCTGATAAAATCAATTCAGATTTATTTTGCAATGAAAAGCTATTTAAATATTTACCTGAAGATCATGTTTATAATTCCAGCATTCGTTATTTGGAAAATGAATGGGATTATGAATACGTAATATTAAACATCAAAAAAATTAGATTCTTAAAGAAGTTTTCGATCTTTTTAAAGATAAATACTCATCAATTGAACCACAAAAAAGGATTGGATATTATTATGAGAGTGAAAAAAAAAAAATTGTTTATCCTAATTTAGCTCGTGTATAAAAAATTACTAAATTTAGTTTACATTGATTTATTAATCTTTAAGAGACAACAAAATCTATAATGTTAAAGCATAAGTAGACTAACACTCAGAAATAAAATCTTGGTTAGATTTATTAAAAGCAACCTTCTAAGAAGAATATAAATAAAAACAGATTAACAATATTAGAATATGGTAACCAAGACATCAAAATCTGAAAGTTGATGTTCTGATAGAATAATTAGAAAAATCTTTTTTTGTTGATGGGAATATTTTACAAGAAAATTTAATGATCTTTCAACTTTAATCAAATAGAGATAATTGTCTAATTTTAGATTTTGAGTTGAATACATGGTAATTTAATAAGATGGAATAATAATAATAGATTGAATATGATACTGAACTCTTATTCAATAGAGCTTTATAAGGTTGTGGTAGATATGTGTGTGATTTTCCTTTTTGTAAATTGAATAATGGTTATCTTGAACAAGATTTTAGTTAAGATGATATTAAAGGAATTTGTTATTAATTAATTGAAAATGAGGAAGTTAATTGGAATCAATTATGTTATCAAATAAAAAACAAAAATGATAAATTAGTTCCATTATAAATGTCAGAGTTCTAAAAAGATTTGAATGAAGCTACTCTCAAAGTCTCTTCTTAGTTGGAAATGTTTGGAGCTTCATTTGTTGAAAATTTTTACAACAAATCTGGCATTTATTAAATTGATTCTCAAAATGCAGATGTAGATTCTAATTTAATTATTGATACATAAAAAAAATTTATCAATTTCAAAAATGGTTTAAATTTAATAATAAATAATTTATTTTCTTAAAAAGAAAAAAATTTAGAACCTTTAACTAATTTATATTAATTGAGAGCTCTTTATTTGATATTATAATTTCGAAAATATTTAGAATAAATTATTGATGAAAAATCTTAAATAATTTTAAAAATAATTAGAAGACTTCAAAAGGATTAAAAATAATAATTATCTAAATGGTTTACAAACCTTTCAAAGGCAGAATTTGAGGAGACAACAAAAATTGTTAAAAAATTAATAAATTCTGAAATTTTAAGACAACAACATACTCCATTGATGCCTTTTCTTGAAATAGAAGATTCCCAAAAAATGGTAGGTTTATTTGAATTATTTTAAATTTTACAAGAATCTAATAAATTAAATACTAGATTATAAACTTCCGAATTTGTAATTGATTTAATAACAAAATTGTATAAATAGGATGCCGATAAAGAAGAATTTTCACAATTTCGTTATTATGCAGCAAAATAATGGAGAAATTATTCGTTTACTTTTTGTTTATATTCTTGGTCAATTCCAATTGAATTTAAATCAAAATTATTGAGTCTAGATTGTAAGGTCAAATAACATGATAGTATGAGCCACTCAGTAAAATATCATTTTACAGGATAAGCTCCCTATTTAAGTTTATCTATAGAGAGAAATAATATTATTGAATCAGCAATAAAATAATTATAAATAACTCATATTCCACTAAAGAATCCTTTGAAAGTGCAATTTATAGGAGAACAAGGCGTTGATGAAGGAGGTCCAAAAAGAGAATTTTTTAGATTAATTATGGAGAAATTGATTTCACCAGATTATGGTATGTTTATTCCAAAAAATAATGGAACAATATATTGGTTTAATCCAAAGTCTTTTGAAATGCCAATATATTACTCATTAATAGGAAAATTGTTAGGATTGGCTCTCTATAATTAAGTGCTATTAGATGTGAGATTCCCAACTGTTCTATTTAAGAAATTATAGAATGAAAAGGTTACAGAAGAAGATTTAAAAGAATTAGATATGGAAATTTATACAGGATTTTAATATTTGAGAGAACAAACTGACTCTAATTTAATTTAGAGTCTTGCTTTAAATTTTAATGCAAGTTATGTTGTATGGGGACAAGCTTACTTTGATGATTTGAAAGTATAAGCATTTCTCATATATAAAGCCTAATGGATTTTAAATTAATGTTACAAAAGAAAACAGAGAAGAATATATACAATTATATACTGATTGGTACTTAAATAAACTGGTTAAAAATTAGTTTGATTTATTATATTCAGGATTTAAATCTGTAGTTGATGGAGATGGTATTAAGGTAAATTATAATTTCTAAAATTAGTTATTTTCAGGAGAAGAACTTTAAGCATTGATTATAGGTTTACCACACTTTGATTTAAAGGATTTAGAATTAGTTACAAAATATGATGGCTATGAAGATAAATCTGAGTATATAAGGTTTAAATTAATGATTATATTGTTAGATACTTCTGGTATTGTATACATTCCTTGAGTATAGAAATGTAAAAGAGATTTTTGTTTTTTTGCACAGGCACAGATAGAATCCCTGTTGGAGGATTAAAATCAATTAAATTTGTTATTTAAAAACATGGTGAAGGTAATTATGAAGGATTATATTAGATACTGAATAATTACCATCTGCTCACACTTGCTTTAACGTTTTATTATTACCACTTTATAAGAAAAAAGAAATATTGAAAGAAAAATTAATGATATCTTTAGATAATGCAGAAGGCTTTGGATTAATGTGAATTATATATACATTATAATTTATTACAAATAGATAACTTTATCCTTTTGTTAATAAAAATTCAACATATTACTTGAGTCTGCCAATCCATCATTTCTAAAAAATATCATTTGGTTTTATTTTTTAGTAATTTGATAGAGGGAATCTTTTATCTAAAAATTATTGCATTTCAAATTCTAATTCAAAATCTCTTCATTTATTAACTACTATAATAATTTTTTAATTAATAAAAATCTCAAAAATTTAATTCATATATTTAGTTCAAATCTTTCGCTTTTGCTTTAATTAACTTATATATTAGACTATTTAATAATATTATTACTGATTTTTTCTTAAATTTAATCTAATACTATAATTAATTAACTATATGATATATAATAAGATTTCTTTATGTCAAAATATTTCTATTTTAATTTTTTTATCATAATTATTGCTTTTCAAGATACAAATTTATTTTTTAAGAACATTATTATACATCTCTTTAAAATTATTTCAAATTAATAAGGTTTATATATGATGTATACTATTTGAGCAAAATTTTCTGATTAAATTTTCTAGAATTTTTTATGATCTCAATTTCTTATTTCGTTTCTGCATATAATTCCTATTTATTGGGATAATCTTAACACACAATAGATTCATTTCTAAACCATCTTTTCTTTTACAGTTATAAACTAATTCAAAAGCACCCATCCCTACTTAATTTAAATATTATTGTATTATTATGTATTAATTTCTAATTTGTTAGTAATTAGTAATCTTTATGAGTATTAATTTTGTAATATATTATAAATAATTTAAATGTTGATTTATAATTTAACATATAATTAATCATTTTTAAAATCCTTCAATAAACCATTTATTCCTATCTTCAACACATGGATGAGTTCTAATAGGGAATTCCTTTCCATTTGCTTCATCTTAGACGGCAAATAAAAATTAATCAGGATTAGAAGCAGATTTAATAGTCCATTCATTCTTTCCAACTTGCTCAATTATCCATTTGTTTCTTTCTTCATTAAATGAATGAAATCTGACATCGAAATCTCCCCATTTATTATGTTATTTATCATTAGCTACAAAAAGCACTTAAAGTGGATGAGATGCTGATCTAATAATATACTTATTATCATGAACTTATTCTAGGTAAAAGGAAGAATTTAAATTTTAAGTGGTAGTGATTTTTGCTACAAAGTCTGATTTAAATTAAGGATGAGCATCTGAAATAGTTAAATAATTATTTTGAATATGTAAAGGTTTAAATTAAACAGTCATTTTTTGAGTTACAGAAGGATATGGATGAAGAATATTTGGTGTAATTACAATAAACCAAAGATTTTTTTCTTAATCTTTATTGGAATGTGTTCTAACATCAAATTCTCCATTATGTTAATTAGAGAAATCATCAGCAATAAACATATATTAATCAGGGTTAGTTTCTGATCTAATTGTGAAACAACTCCATCCAGCATTTTCAATAATCCAATTATTTCTTTTTTCATCAAATGCATGAGTTCTAACATCAAATTAATCTTTAAATTTTCTTGTATTATCATTTGAACAAAAAACAAAATGATTAGGTTAAGTAAGGAGCCTTATTTTGTATACACCCTCACTAACCTTTTCCAATAAGAAATAGCAATGTTCTTGATTTTTATTGGTCACTCTAACATCATAATCATTGTCTAATGCTCTTGATTTATTTGTTGCAGCTGAAAGATATCTTGTTGGAACAGAGAGAGGTACAAAAGAAGCAATCAGATATCCTGAATTATTTGACATTAAAATAAAATCAATAATAATTAAATGATGAAACCATTTTTGTTATGTTAGAAAATAATATGGAATAATTAACTCTTTTCTATCATCATATTACTTTTTACTATTTTAGAGAAAAAAATATATATCCTCTAGGATTATCTCTAAATTATCAATTCCACATCTTTTAATAATATCACTCAATATTTTTTTATTAAAGCATTAGATCGATCTATATTGTTAGATAAAGAGTTTCAATTAGATTGAATTAATCAAATACAATAGTATTTAAACAATAATATTTATATGATGATGTATAAAATCTTAAATAGATATTCAGAAAATGATAAGTTTAATTGATGTATGTATAGTACATTTTCATTGTTTAATAAATATGTTTAATCTAGATATTTTTACTTATTGCATAAAATGTATAGGATGAGAATTTCTTTTATAAATTTTAATATGAAATGAGAAAATCATAAAAAAATAGTAAAATTCATCATTAAAGTAAAATGTAGAGATATATAAAGATTTGTATGAAATTAATAAAGATAGAAGATTATATGATATAAATAAAGAGAGTACAATTTGAATATCTTCTAAGTTAATAATAAATTTAAGTGAGATTAGATAGATAGAAAGACAAGCATAAATTAGTTTTGGAAAGATTAAGTGAGGAATTGAAAGTAGTAAAATAGGGAATAGAAATGATCAAATTAAAACGCCTTCAAACCAATTTCCAACAATGATTTGATCACCATAAAATCGACCTTTTCCATGAATCATGCCGTTAATAAAATGACCTTCAAATTTTTAACCATTTGTAAGAGTTAATATTCCTTCACCATGCATTTTATTTGATTTAAAATATCCTTTATAGTCATGCCAACCATCTTCAATAGTATTTAAATCCTTAGGATCTATTTTATGTTTAATAAGCTATGGGGATTGATTAATTAGAATTCCAAATCCTTCATAAAGATTATTGAACCATTCACCAGAATAAACTTCTTAATTTTCAGTATTGAATAGAACTCCCATACCATGTCTTTATGAAGGTGGAATTCCTTAACCTCTATAAACACAGCCATCTTCATATTTAAGATATAACTCTAAATAAAGTTGAGTAGAAATACCTTCTAATCTTTATTTGTAATGAGTATTACGAGTTCGTTGACCTACTTCTAAGATGGCACTGGCTTTCATGATATCTTAATTATATGGTATTTGAATAGATTCTCTCATTTGTTTAATGGAAGTAGGAATAACCTATTATAATGAATTGAATCTTTTACAGACATTCTAGGAGAGACAAGGTATGGGTTATAAGATTATTAGGGTTATTTAGGTTGGACATAATGAATACGAGAGTAATAATTATAATACATAAAATAAAAATAAGAAGTTGAATAAAAAGAATAGTAAATATATGAAAGAATGATCATGTAGATTTAAATTAAAATGTGAAAAATAATAAAAGGATTTATTGAGATCTATATAAACAATACTAATAAACAGGGTTGTATTCAATTAAATGAGTGAATATCCTAAAAGAATATTAGGTAAGAGAGTAAAAAATCCAAATATCATCTTTTATTTGATTGAATTTGAAACTCCTACTCACAAAGT
Source organism: Paramecium sonneborni (assembly GCA_905182985.1). Taxonomy (NCBI): domain Eukaryota; phylum Ciliophora; class Oligohymenophorea; order Peniculida; family Parameciidae; genus Paramecium; species Paramecium sonneborni. Next base: position 280,234 of record CAJJDN010000085.1, on the reverse strand, counting down.
AAGAACATAATGGATTGAAATGTATAAGTTGGGCAATTACTTAGATTTGATAGAGTAATATGAAACAAGAAACCATTAAAATTATTATATGGAAGTATTAAAAGAGATCGTTGAAAATGATGATTAATATGAATAGATAAGATAATTAAATCCATTATAAACAACAGAAGATTAAATTTGTAGATAAACAACTACTGATTTTATGATTCCTTAACGAGACAATTAAGAATTTGTTTATCATTTAAAAAAAGAGAGTAATGAATAAATAGAATTGAATAAAGAATTAAAAAACATTACAAAATCATTTTAAAGAGGAGGGAGTAGAGTTGCATTTACTGAAGAATAAATAGTGAAGATAATAACTTATGCAAAAGATGAATTAGATAATAATAAATATATATTCTTAATAGAATGGAAACCAAGAGAAAGTGGACATTTTATGAGACCTTCTTGGGTTGGTTAAGAAAAGATGATGTAATATGCTCCATCATTTTTAGAACATTATGCAAATCAAAAAGGTTTTAAATTAAATTGAAATTTTATCAAATTATATATATCTATATAAGTATATTGTTTCGACATACTCAAATGGAATATATTATCAATCAATTCAGTTTTTTTAAAAAAATAAAACTATTACAGAATCTTTATTAAAAAAATTAAGCTTAAACTTAATAATATGCTCAATTAATTAATTATGGTCATCCTTATTATAATTGTTATTGTTTATTCGTATTAATTATTGTCTTTGGATCATAAGTTAATACTTGACTATATAGTTGTTTATTCACTGTTGTATTTCCTCTTATCTAAAATACTCTTAAAGATGAGATATTAAAATTCTATTTTTTCAATGTCATTAAATATCCAATTGCAACTACACTTGTAATTTAATAACCATCCTATCATTATATTTTATAATTACTGGACAACATAATAACACAGCACCATTTTATGATTCAATCAGATCTGTTATTTGACAAAAATCTATTAATTGCTCTCCTCCCTCACTTATTGGATAATTTATATAATTATATTGTTCCTTTTTCCATCCAGATATCTAAACGTTTGGCTCATAATTCTTAAAATCTATTATTGTCTTTATTTACAAAGCTTCCAATTACTTTTTACTATTTGCATTCAAATTACTTCCTAAAAATAATTTGTTCTCTTAAAGTTATTAAGGGAATTAAGAATAAGCAAATAGTACTTTCTCTTAATCTACATTATTATCTAAGTTTTCATAATTTTATAAAATTGTTTTTGATATTCTATAAAATGGATATTTATCTAAAAATGTATCAACTGAGCTTTTCAAATAAGATACTTTGTATTAATTCATATTCAAACTATTTATTAACTCTTTAATCAATTAAGCATCCTATTCTATTTTTTAATATTCATCATTAACAATAACCATTCTTCGGATTGGCTAAGTGTGATATTTCTCTTCGTTTTTCTTAGCATTTATATCATGTTTCTCAATATATGATCCAATTGACTAAACATTATTTTGAATACAAAAGCTTCCTCTTATTTACTTGTCTTCAAAAAATTCTAACTTTCTTAAATCAGCAATCAATAAATGTCTATTATCCTAAAAATATCTTATAATATTTAACATTCATCATATTATACAGCTCCATCATTTAAATCGCTTTCATATTAGGATTAATTAAATTTTACATTATATAAATTAATTTGTTAACTAACAAACATATTAATATATATTTGCCATTTCTTTACATACTTGGAATTAATTAAATATGTCTAATATTATTACTACAATTATTGCAGAATTAAAAATAAGAGTTCTTTTAAACATTTTTAAATAGTTTTTTAGATTGCTAATTCAAATTTCTACCCTAAAAAAAGTTCTACAAATTTATTATTATAATTATTTAATGTAAGAATACGAGATTGATCTAACAAAAATGAATTAAGGAAATATTGATACCATAATTAATCAATTAGAAACAAATATCAAATAGAGATAATTAAAATATGGGGATGAAGATTCAAGAGTAAAATTTTAGTCTTAAATTTCTATTTAGATGTTGAAATACAATCAAGTTCTGTGTAAATTATTGAATCAACAAGCATTGATAGCCCTATAAGTGTAAAATTTTTAGATCACAAAAAAGTACCTTAAAAAAGCTGAACTAATAACTTCATATGTTCCAGAGCTTAAAGTTGACTATTATAAATAAAATAGGCTTAAACATTTAGCAATTTAGCATGTTATTATCGTAAAATTGGAAAGACACGAACCGCTCTCTAATATCTTTAATAGGCTTTATCGATTGAATTAAAGTAATTTTTTTTTAAATTTTAATAGAAATGAAACAACAACATTGTTACCTGAATTGTATCTAAATATCTGTGCAGTTCTTTCATCATAAGAAAGACATGAAGATGCAAGATAACATATTTATTTATCAATTATTATGTTGTAACATGAATTGCTACTGCAATTTTTAAAATAAAGTTAATAATCAAGCAAAGATATTTTTTAAAAGTTAAACTCATTTGATTAATCAAACTAATAAGTTAAAAGTTAATTAAAATGTATTTAAACAGAATAAATAAATTTGAATAAAGAACAAAAAGAGAGAATATAAATTTTGATTGTAGCGTATCATAATTTAGGAGTAGAAATGGAACATTTAAAACAAAGTCTTGAATCTAAAAATATTTTTAGATCTGCTTATCAATTATCATAAATAAGTCTAACACTTAATCATCCACTAAGATAGACTTTAGGATCTATAATCTAAAAGTATGATAGTAATAATTCTAAAGATAATTTTGAATCTGTAATCTTAAAACCAATTTTACCAAAATTGAATCTAAAATCATAAGATTTCAAATAAGTATATAAGAGTAATTCACCTAAATTTGTTACAACAAAAAAGCATTAATCTCTACCGAAAAATAAAAGCAATATAGGTTCAAAAGAAGAAAAAAAAAACTTTTCAAGTGATAGAACGAAAAAAGAAGGATAAAAATTTGTTAAGAATAATGATTAAAATCAAGAAAATATGTAAAGCTTAGAAAATAAAGATATCATAAACCTAAGAGAGTTGTACATAACTCTTGATACTGTAAATCAGAATACATAGTTGTGAATAAATATGTGTATCTACTTTATTAATTGTAAAATTAAAATTATTTTTTTTTCCGTATTTATTAAACCCTTAATCTAACAATAAATATTTTTAGTATCAAAGATTGTTTGAAAAGGAAATTATATTTTTATGAAATTATTCTTAATTGATTAATAAATAATAATAATAGACTTTTTAAGATTTTATAGAATCAAACTCAAATAGCATAATTATTAATTAATTCATTCTTATTTTATTAAAAAAGACAAAGAGAATTTGAGAGTTTAATAAAAATATATGAGATAATGATATTATAATATCAAGGTTTCTTTTTTGTAGCTTAAGAATCATCTAAAATTTGATTAAAAGTTTTGCTAAAGTTAGAAATGATATAGTACTTTTTTAATTGTTGTAAATTTTTATCTTATTAATTTTTGATGATTAATTTTTAAATATTATACATCTTAATGAGTGAGGAGCTATTTTGTGATTTGAGAAGGGTAGAACTTTTATCATTAATTTTTTCTTGTGAAGCATTCATATTGATTTTTTCTCGACTAAGTAAATAACAGATTTGATACATATTTTTCATCATTACATAGGAATGTTAAGTACCAGAACTTCTTTTATCTCTAGTTTATAGAGAATCAGGATTTTATATGACTGATGTACAATTATCTTATGAGATTCCTTATTATCTATTGTAAACTTGATTGCCTAATATGTAAGACTTCTTAAATAAACTAGGACTTGATTCTCTAGTAGGATTTTATGAAGAGATCTTTCTTTCTTAAGTTTAAAGAAGTGTTTTATTCTTATAAGTTAGAATGATTATTGAATACTTTATCAAATAATTCTTATTTTTCCCTCTCTAATTAATCAATCTTGTCTTAAAGACCATCTGAATATAATTTCATTTACTATTCGACCTAAAAATGATTAGGAATTATTTTATTACTCTAACATGATTGCGAATTTCAGCTTCAGCCTTCTAAACTGCTTTCTCTAATTAATCATACTCAACACTCTTTTGTTGTTATACCAAATCAATCAATATGGTCACTTATTATTATAAAATTTTAATCAAATCATCAAGGTTAGGTTTGAGATCAAAGTCACTCTTTATAGCTAATTGAATCTATAAATAAAAGATGATTTTTACATCTTATACTATCTTAAGTAATTAGTTATTAATATTCATAATTTATTATTATCAAAATGTATTCATCTTAAGTTTATCACATAATCAGTGACAAATTTCATTCCCTATACATGTCAAATATTCATGCAGCTGAACATCTTAATCTATTACGATCTAAAAACTTAAGGACCATTATTTGTGTAGATAAGAGTCCCTCTGTACATTATACTGATTTTGCACGATATTATGTAATTATGTCATTCATATTTATTAGTAAGTATTTTTACAAGACAATAAATCAACAAAATAACTTAAAAATATATGTGAATTGATCTAGAATGGATTAAAATTATCCTCAATTCTTGTAGTCTGTAATAACGGATTGTAAGGAGCACCAACTATAATAATAGCATATCTCATTAGTAGAGGATGGAAATACGAAAAAGCATTTTATTATGTCAAAGAAAAACATAATATCATAAATCCAAGTGTTTAATCAAAAAAACAATTGATTGAATTTTATGAATCGATCTCTAATTAATAACCTAAAGAAGAAGAGTTTACTAGATTTACATAGGTTCTTAAAGAAATGTGGGAATAATAAAATTATTATGAAGGTTCACCTTGCTTTTAACCTCTTACTGACTCTTTTCAAGATGACGGCACCAAAACACCTGGTTTTGTTTCACCTACTAATGTTATTAAAATACGTAATTCAATGAGAAAACCATCCATTCGTAAAAGTAGTATGATTAGAAGTGCTTCTTGTAATCAAAAAAATGATTCAAATGTATATTATGAACTTTAATATATATATTAGCTTAATTATTCATTCCATTTAGATGAAATAAATGAATTTGATTAAGAATAAAAATTAGAAATTATGTCTCCATAATTCTTGTAAGTTCAAGAAATATCTGAAGATCAAGAAGAAGAATTAGTTAAATTAAGACCTAGAAGACGTGTTATTAGAAATAGAAGTGCAAATCAAAATATCTGATTATTTTCAATATTTATTAATAGATTTTTTTAATCTTTTATCATTTTTAAACATCATATAAAATATACTTAAATATTTAAAATTTAATATGTGTTTTTTATACCTATTAAATATTATAAAATTTAGAATACTGTTTTTCCTTATTTAACTAGTACATCTTACTTATCCATATCAAAATTTAATATAATGATTTTAAACTCATAAATTTATGAATTTCTATATATTTCACTAATAAATATTGTATCTTAACTTCTCAATAAAATTTATATTTTATATTCCAAAACCAAAAAAATAAAAATACTCTTCTGACATTCAAGTAATTACCATAGATATTATTTCAAATTCAAAATAAATGATTGCATTTTTTAGATGAATTATTGCATTTATGATTTATTATTATTAATATGGAGAAATGGAGACATTCTATTTATGAACCCCCAAGCATATTCTTAGAAAAAAAACGAACTGCATAATATAGAAGACTTGATCCATTATTTGCACCTCCATTGACAAAGTTTGATCATAAGGCCTTTGACTAATTATTTAAATCATAAGCTAACTAACACTTAAGGGTCAGAAATCTTTCATTACAATCTGAGAGAGTATAAGAGACACCAAAATAACTAGGATTGGAGGATATTGTCTATAAATTACAAAAAATTCGAAAACTCCGGAATACATGATTTAATTAAAATAACAATGTTTATTACTTTATTGAAATAATCTAGAAAACCTTTAAAAAAAATATTAATAATAATTTTTTATGTCGATATGTTAGTAAATATTATTTATTGTTCAAATTTATATTTCTTGAAAAATATTCAGAGTTTAAAAGAATTAAATAAAATATATAAATATAATGAGATTATTTTTTGTTTCAATAATCAAAGTTAAAGTTAGAACAAGTAAACTAGGAGCTTTATTCTGTTTGAATCTTAGTTAGAATTATTTTTCAAATCTACTGGAACACATCATTATCAAAATACAGGTTTTTAAACTATGATAATAAATTATATATTTAGATAAAATGTACATGAGTGCAAATGATAATAATGCTACAATAGATAAGTTATACATTAAATGAATAAAATAATTATCTGGCTCTTAATAAGATAACAAAGAACTTATTAAAAAGATTAAACTAAAATAATTTTGGAATTGATAATTAGAGCTAAAAAATATATCTGAAAAAAATTAATAATGATAAAAAACAAATATATGCGAGCTATATTTAATTTTATAATATTGAAGGAAAGAATTCAATATGAGAAAAACTAGGATTATAAGTTGATAAGAGAATTCGAGAGTTAGAATAGAGAAATATTATAAATTCAGTAAAAATCATCTTAATATTAATTTAGATAGTCGATTTTATTTTCAAACAAAAAAATAATAGAATTAGAATGATTATCATTAATAAAAGTTTGTTATTTAGTAAATTGACTAAGAAAGATCAAAATGAAAACGAAAATTAAGAAGATCTTAATAACTGTTAAAAAGATCAAGATTGAAAAATGTCAGAGTCTTAAGACAGAAACAGTTTTTGTTTGATGTTTTAGAAATTTTAAAAATGTATGAAAGATCACTATTATAGAAATTAAGATAAGTATTTCTTTAGAATCAATTTTTTTGTCTGGTGAAGATGTATCTCAATATTCGAAATCAGTATCTTAAGTTCCTATATTTTTTATTCTTTCTCAATACTTTAATCTCTATATAAGATATTAAGTTTATTTTACTCTAACAATATCTATATTCGAACCATAGTATTTTCTACTTCCTATTTTTGAGACTCATCATTAAGAACTCGAAGTTTTTTATTGAATTATCTTTTGATCGAACTTATGGCACTTCCTGGAATCTACTCAGCTATTTGATTAAAATTGGAGCCTTTTCTTATATTTTCCAATATAAGATGATTCTATTAAATAGTAAATCTCTTCTTTCCTATGATAAAAATAAATTCCAACCTTTTCTCTTACTAGAAGTTGTTTTAGACTTTCTACATTCTCTTACACACTCTTTTTCAGACATTTATGAGGAACTATCTTCATCCTTTGGTTTTATATACTCTTCATGTAGCTATTCATCTCCATCTATTGATTCAGGAATAGATTATATTTTATCTTCCCCATCAAATAAATATTCCTCACACTTCTATGCTGAAACTTCAAATATAGATGGTTAAGGTGGGTTTTATAAACTACATATTGTAGATTCCTCTTCTTTTTTTGGAGTTTTTAGTTAATTTTCCCAAAATTTACAGGCAGAATACGTAATAGAGCTGAAGCCTAGAAAGTTCATTAATTTCAATTTATAAAAGAGAAAATAATAATTATCATTCTTCACACTTATAAAATGTGAGGGATCTTTTTTTTAATTATGAAAAAAATATATTCTTCTTATAATATTATAAAGAAGAAACAAAGAGAATTAACATTAAAAAGTTCATAATTAGAAAATATATACAGATAAAAATTATATTACAATGATCGATTCAAATATCACATTTATCAACGTAAACTTGAATAATTCATTTCAATTGATTGTTCTTATCTAACTAGCTATGGATTTATTTCTTGGTTAGATTCAAATCGTAAACTAATAAGTTTTAGAATTATAAATACAATAATTAAATTCTTTTATTTCTTTTAAGTAAGAACATAATCAATAATAAAAATATTGAAATAAATCCAAAAAGAATAATTTATTAATATCCATTTGTATTAGACTTTAATTTCATAAAATTATCCACATTTATTGTAATAGTATCATAATAATAATAAAGTTTTAATTCTTCGAAATTTTTAGTCTTAATTCTAACTAAAAGCAATTAATAAATATATACTTTTTGCTAGAATGGTGAGAGTAATTTTTTGGAAATTTTCACCAACATAAAAATAATAATTAATTGCTTTTAAACTTTGATGAGGTTCTATATTATATGATATTGAAGGGTAGGAAATTGATGAATCGCAAAGATAAATAGGAATATCATGATATGTTAAATTATTTAATCGATAGATGAAATTGTATGAGAAAGCTTAAATTTTATATTCAGAACTAGATTGTTCTAAAACTTACATAGGACTAAAAGTGACAATCATAAATTAGCCATCATAATTAGCTGAGAATTATCCATCATCTCCAGGTTTAAATTATTCATGTGGAACAATACTACTGAATTGGAGAATATTAATTTAAAGAATATAGTCAAGATAATCTTGTTGAGGAATAAAGCTCTTAATTGCTTTAGAATTTAAGTAATAAGGACCTGATTAGGAAATTGATATGGTTCCAATAATTTATTTATTTTTGTTGTATTCCATTTTTTCTGAATAATATCCTTCTTTTAAACTCTGGAGATTATCACTACCATAAATATTCATTATTCCTCCGCATATTTATGCCTAAATAAATAATTTTGAAGGTTGATAAATATTAATTTCCCAAAATCTCTATTATCCAATTTTATTAGAGGCAAATCTTTGTAGTTTTGGAGAAAGAACATTTAAGAAATCATTTCCTAAAGTTATAGTATAAGGGAGACTTGAATGTTATCTGGGAGTTATTTATAGAAAATACAATCCAGAGAAACTTGGAAATTCTAAATGAATAATTTAATCAGTTTGCTCTTGATTTAATAATAAAACATCAACATAATTATGATAATCACTTAAAAAATTAGGATTATTCAAAAGATCTAAATTTAGTTTAATAAAAGGATGTTAAGTCTTTTGAATTATTCTATTCATAGAATGTCCATAAGTTTCGATATCAAGTGTATAGAATCCTTCATTTTAATTATCCTTTTGCCTTTCAGGAATAAAAAAATAGAAAGGAATTGTTTGAGTTGAATTAATTCTCTAAACTTAAGGTTCACCAATCTTAAGTTCTATAGCTTATTTTTTTTAGATGCATTCTATTTTATAAACTGAGTTCATATCTGTATTTGAAATAATTTTGAATCTGTAAATATATTTATTTTCTTCAAAATTGTTTTTTTAAATCTCAATAGTTTTATTTGGAAATAAACCTTCACTATAAGTATGTTTAACTTTTGTACCATTTTTATCAGTTAAACCTTCCTAAATATCAAGAGTAAGTAAAAGTTTATTGATATTTTCTAATGTTTTATAGAATCCTCCAAAAATTTATATTTAACCATCATAGATAGTAACATTTACATAAAAACTATCTTCAGCTATATAATGATAATATTAAATTGAATTAGATTGAATTTAATTTGTAATTTCTACATTATCAAGTAATTAAGTTGATTCATTATCTAATGAAATTGTTATTGAAATATCATTTCCTAAATAGAAATTTTAGACACAAATTAAATAATAACAGAAAGAACAGTATTAGGAATCCTTTTTAATGTGTAAGTAATTATCACTCATTACCCAAAATGGTCTAAAAGAATTTAAAAAATTAAATACTAAGTTTAAACTATTTGTATGGCTTCTGCTTGCTTATTTATGTCTTTATAAGTAAGAACTTACACAATAGCTCTATTAAACTGAATAACTAGATTTTAACTAAATAAAATAGTAAATTCAGAATCTTAATTATGATAGTAATTAAGAAAAGTCATAGATTTGAAATGTGCAAAAAAGTTAATGGGTACTGCTTTTTTAAGTATATAAAAGTGAAGATCTCCAAAATTGGCTTGAATAGAGAATTTAACATTATCAAATGCATAAACACCAACACTATATAATTAATAATAAATAATACTAATAATCAACTGCTTCATTAGATTTTGAATTAGAAGGAATTATTAATTAATCTCCCATCATTGTATTAGAACTATATTAATATGTATCTATAGTAGGCATTTCATTTGTACTAGCCAAAACTATAAGACTACCTGAACTCAAAGGAGATACTATCACCATTAAACCACTAGATTAAGAAACATTAGATATTTTAAAATATTTCATTTTCATATTCTGAACTTCTCCATATTATATTATAGATGGATAGAGAATTTAATAACTGGAAGATCTAATAATAACATAATCCCCTTTTGATTCATATTTGGGATCTTTTATACAAGTAACTCCAATATAACAGCCATTTTTATTGCAATTTTTGCTTAGTAAAAACTCGTGTGATATAAATATTGAACTACCTATATTATTTTAATCATCTAAGGATTATAACGCAGAATTTTAATTATTTGTTGGAAATTAATTCAATAAAGGTTATTCATAAAATATTTAAAGAAAGATTTTGATTTCTCCAAATATAGAGAATACTGATATTTCAGTTTCTTGATCACTTAAAAAAAATATATAATGATCTGCTTTAATCTATAAAGGTTTAGTCACTGGTTCACCATCATATAAGAAGACAATAGAAGATTCCTTTGTAACTAATAATGAAAAATAAGTATCTTGGGTTGCACTAACTATAATCGTTATTTAGCATTTAATTATTTTCGTAGCATTTGTTTTACACTTATCATATTCCAATTAATCACTTTTTATTATATAATTTGATGTATTTATTTCTTAATCTGTATTTCCTACTTAAATTCTTGCTTTTAAAATAGATTGATCAAATTATTCGACATTCTTTGTTATCAACAATTCATCATTTTTAAAATAGCTTAAAAAAAATTTTTGAGTATCATCTTTATTTATGTAGCCTCTATAATTATTACCTAAAATTAATTCAATAGGTTAATCATTTATTCGATAATAGATTTAATATGATAATTAATTTGAGGACAAAATTGAATTAGGTTCTACTCTAATATATATATATTATGAATGAATCTAATTTTTATTTCCTATTTATAAGAAATCATTGCCCTTCACAAATGCTTTACTTTTATCGATTTCAGGATGGTCAAATCCATACAAAATGAAATTACCTTAAATTGCTCTTAATTTCACATCTACAGAATAATGGTATTACTACTCAGGGTTGTAAAAGGCACTCAAATCTATCTTAAATAATTAGACATCGTTATTATTTTGAGATGTAATCTCTTAAGGATAACCTTCCAATAATAAAATATATTAATGAGGATATTTCCCTATCTAATTCCAATCTTCCATATTTCTAAATGTGTACACTGTTATTATATATTAACATGCTGTATAACCATTCACACTTATGTAATATATACCATTTATTTATTCAAAATCCTCTTCTAATCCATAAGTGATGACATTTTATACACTCTATTTATCTTCATGATTAGGATTTTTGTTTGTTTTTGATGCAAATATTTTTGGCTATCCCTATATTGGTGTAACTTGAATCATCATTCTTTTTATTAAGTCTAACTCTTCCACTTTGAACTTATAATAATTACTTAATCCCAATCCTACATACTATTTAATTGGAGTGTTTTCTCTCAATAGAGTGAAGTCTTCTTATACAGTTATAAGAATTGAATAAATCAACTCTTCTTCTTAATTGTTATTTCCTGTATAAATTAGCAAATCATAAAAACATTAATACATGNAAGGTTTAGTCACTGGTTCACCATCATATAAGAAGACAATAGAAGATTCCTTTGTAACTAATAATGAAAAATAAGTATCTTGGGTTGCACTAACTATAATCGTTATTTAGCATTTAATTATTTTCGTAGCATTTGTTTTACACTTATCATATTCCAATTAATCACTTTTTATTATATAATTTGATGTATTTATTTCTTAATCTGTATTTCCTACTTAAATTCTTGCTTTTAAAATAGATTGATCAAATTATTCGACATTCTTTGTTATCAACAATTCATCATTTTTAAAATAGCTTAAAAAAAATTTTTGAGTATCATCTTTATTTATGTAGCCTCTATAATTATTACCTAAAATTAATTCAATAGGTTAATCATTTATTCGATAATAGATTTAATATGATAATTAATTTGAGGACAAAATTGAATTAGGTTCTACTCTAATATATATATATTATGAATGAATCTAATTTTTATTTCCTATTTATAAGAAATCATTGCCCTTCACAAATGCTTTACTTTTATCGATTTCAGGATGGTCAAATCCATACAAAATGAAATTACCTTAAATTGCTCTTAATTTCACATCTACAGAATAATGGTATTACTACTCAGGGTTGTAAAAGGCACTCAAATCTATCTTAAATAATTAGACATCGTTATTATTTTGAGATGTAATCTCTTAAGGATAACCTTCCAATAATAAAATATATTAATGAGGATATTTCCCTATCTAATTCCAATCTTCCATATTTCTAAATGTGTACACTGTTATTATATATTAACATGCTGTATAACCATTCACACTTATGTAATATATACCATTTATTTATTCAAAATCCTCTTCTAATCCATAAGTGATGACATTTTATACACTCTATTTATCTTCATGATTAGGATTTTTGTTTGTTTTTGATGCAAATATTTTTGGCTATCCCTATATTGGTGTAACTTGAATCATCATTCTTTTTATTAAGTCTAACTCTTCCACTTTGAACTTATAATAATTACTTAATCCCAATCCTACATACTATTTAATTGGAGTGTTTTCTCTCAATAGAGTGAAGTCTTCTTATACAGTTATAAGAATTGAATAAATCAACTCTTCTTCTTAATTGTTATTTCCTGTATAAATTAGCAAATCATAAAAACATTAATACATGTTATCATCTTTTTTACATAAAGTTGGAATATTGTCAAAAATAATGATATCATTACCAGGTCTAAATAGAATAAAAGAATTATTACTTATCTGAAAATAAAAATAATTCACCAGGATTAGTATTAACTTTTTAATCTTTAGTATAGATATCTTCTGTTTAGATGACACAATTCCACAAAGTTTTGCATTGTTTAAGTATAATATCAGTATCCCCTTTGATATTTTTGAGACTTACACTAACGGTTTATTTATCAGTGTGTTTAATTTAAAATTTATATTGGACTTAGGAGTATTTTGACAATTTAGAAGTGGTTGGTTTATTAAGTTCTAGAAGCATGAAATGAGGATCTAAAATTTATGATTTTAATTAAAAGGTTGCATTAGATTCTTTTGCTTTAATCGTTATAAATGCATAATTAGATTTTAAATTATATTTTAGAAGATCTGATTTGGTAATAATAAGATCATCAGTAATTTTGTCTGTTAATTTCCATTGATATTCATCTAAGATTGGAGGTTAAAAATCTAGATTGACATACATTTCAATAAATCCTTTATATGGTAATAATTGAATATTGAGTATAGTTTATCCAGATAAGATGGATTAAGCATCTTACGTAAGATCAATACAATAGAATTAATAATCATTTTCAGTAATAATATCTTCAACTTTATCTCCTAATTGTAAATATCTCATATTTGTATAAGTTCTAGTTTATATTTGAATAATAAGTCCTTCTTAACCTTCTACAAGTAAAGTAAATATACTATTAGGTTCTAAATTATGAATCTTAAATTTTTGCATTCCTGAGAATGTATCTTATCCAATATAATCAGATTTTTATGAAGTAGGTTTAGTTGTTCCAATATTTAAATATGATTTGAATGATTCTTATAATATTTCTATATTTCTCACTCTTACTTAAATCTCTAAAGTAGGTTTAATTTAAGTTTAATCTAAAATGAGATCTTTAGTTTAAATTATAATTACATCAGTCCAAGATTTCTGATCAAATTTGAATTCTAAATCATCAGCTATAAGATTTAACATTAAAATATTTACAATTTGTCATTATTAATTCAGATTAATAAACTATTTTTAATGAATATCTACAATAGCTATCACAAAGAACTGCTAAATAATATATACCTTTTTATGGATTTTCAATTATACAAATATCTATTCATTGATAATAATATTTACCCATTCCAACAGAATCACAGATCTAATCTGCTGTTTCTTAATTTGGTTCTTTTATAGTTGAAGATATATAAATATCTGGATTCCCTAATGCTGACTATTATTTAACTACAATCACTAAATCTGAATCCTATTTTAATTCTTTTAATTCAAATTAATATAATTCTTCTTTAATTTTCTCATTCCATGGTATAATAGCACTAATTTCATATTTTACCATCAGATTACTTGTTTACAGTCTCTCCTATCTCTATTATTTTATTCCCATAAACTAAATATGTCATACATAATTAAACAATAAACATTATTTTAATATATATATAAATATATTAATCTATTTAATTCAATCAATTCTCCTCTCTAACTTCTTATATTGTTGTCATGACCTCTTTCTATCCTTTACGAAGTAATTTTATACCAGCTTTTAATTTCTACCATTTCTACGCTAACAAATTTCTATTTAATTCTAACATTTGTTCATCAATTTACTACTTTTTGTCATCTTATTCCCACTGTATCAATTCTTTCTCTAATTTTTTTAATTTCTCATTTACATCTATCCCTTTCATTAATTCTTTCATTAATTCTCCTAAATTATTCAATAAACTATTTAACAAATGGATATCAAGTGAATTTATATATCTTTATCTTGCAGTTTACAATTTTCTATATATATAAATTATTCATTACCTTTGTAATATTACACTCAATTACAAATCTTCATTTAAATTATTATCATATTTCTATCTCATTTTCTTTTTCTCTCCCAAATTTTAACCATTTTTGAAATACCATATACTTCTCACAAATTACAAATTTTTACTTAATTATACTTATATTAATAATTCATGATCCTTTCTAAACCCTTACCATATCTTGATCAATTTTTTTATACTATCTTACTTACTCTCAGATTCTTTCTAATAAGCATTCCATACTTATATACATTTCTAATAATATTCATCCTATTCTTATTCAGATTTAGTATTTACTATTTCTAATTCTATTATATCCTCATCATAATAACCACCTATTGTGCTTAATAAACTTTTTTTTTTTTGAATTTCCTTATTATTCTTTCCTAACTCTTTTAATAAGGCTTCTTATAATCTAGATAAATTTTTTAATTAGTTATTCTGCTTAAATTATTCAATCAAACACTTTATTATTTTTACTTATTACGTATTCAATAAATTTATTGCAAATATTACTATATATTATTATACTTGGTCTTGGTAGTACTTTGAATTGCAATACTACTAGTATTCAAATAAAAATTGTAAATATTCCTATATTAATTATTAATTATTTAATTAAAATATTCCCATCTTTAATTTACAATTACTTTCGTCAGCAATATCAATATTATTTAAAAATTCTTTATATTCCTTTATTATTGTTAATTTCTATTAACTTTAACACAATAATGATATTAAAATATTTAAACCTATTCTAATCACGTGATATAATTATTCATCTAAATAAAATCTCTCCATTACATATTAACTATAATCTAAAAAACATCCTAGAGCATCCTCTGTTATTCCAAAATACTAACATTCCAAAAATTCTATATATTTCAAATATGGAATATTTTTATCCTATCCTTTTTTCTAATTTTAAAGAACTGACACCCCAAAAGATAATTAATCAGTTAAATTCAATAAATTAATTGCCATTATCATATTTGAATGAAAATTCTCTTACTTTTATGGTATCTATAATATCAAATTTAAAGAAATATCACGAATCAATTTTTTTATATAATTAGGAGTATTGACTATTCTTTAATTGTTTTTCAAAATTATACGTTGTATCATTTTTAAATTTTATGATGGTTCAGAATCTAAAATTGAATACTCTTAAGATTCAGATCTTTTTTCATAATAAATTGTAAGAGGATGCAATTTTTTAGATTAAGATTCTTCTTTTTTAAACTGAATCTTACCTTAAAACTTATTATTAAATTACTCAAGCATTAATAATACTAATAATTCTGCTAATGTATTTTCCCAATCTTCTTAAGAATTTACAGAAAATGAATCATCATCTACTTGATAATAATCCATTAATTTTGCAGTTTTATTATTTAGTATTAATTAAACTTTATAAGCAAAAGAATTCATTATTAAATGAATAGCTTACTCAAAAGATATTGAAATATATTCATATCCAATATCTACAAATAATAACGGACCATTTTATTTCTAATTATTTTCCTTTCTATTTTCATCTTTTATTACTTGTCTTATTAATGTAGATCTTATATGTATAAGTAAAGAATGTGAGTAATGACTCATAATCTCTCCTTGAGGAATTGATAAATCATAACAAAATAATAAAGCTTCAATAATATTTTCTTAGTTCTAACATGAAGTTAATTGATTATGAAAATATTCTAAAATCTAAATTAATCCTATAACATTTTCATAACTAAAATCCATTTACGATTTAAGCAAATCAAAACCTATAACCACAGCTTCAATTTATTTAAGTTGTTCATTAAAAGTCATTTTTTTATTATGAATATTAGCATTTATAATTAATTAGCTAATATCAGCCTCTTCAATCTCTTAATTTTTTTTCATATAATAATTCTTTGTAATCTTAAATACACTATTAATTTCTTTTACGATATCTAATGTCTTCTCCTGTTAGCCTTTAATTAATTTAATTTATTAATAATATTAAATTTTCATATATTTAAATTCTTCTTCATTGGATAATTCAAATTTTCTTTTAGATTTAATTTTATCAAATATTTAAATGCAATCTTCAAAATCGTTAAAAGACATACACAAATCTATTGTATGCTTAAAGTTTAATTAATATATTAATGTTTTCCAAAAACCTAATCCAATTAATTCTTAATAACATTTCAAACCTAAACTATTTGTTAGAGTTAATTCTTCTTCATTTTTAAAAATTAAAAAAGTAGGATTAATTGTTTCAAGTATATTATTAATTGCTATTTAAGAAATAGCAGATTATTCAAGAAGATTCTTTCTTAAAGATCCTAAAGTTATCATTTAGACATTAACCTAATTTTTAATTTTTGTAAATGGTGAATAAATGGATACAAGAGAAACTAAATACCTACCCAAATATAAAGCTAATTTATAATAATTACAAATGTAAATGCATAATTTATAGCTCTTAAATTATTCCAAAATATCTAAAATCATATAAATTGAATCTATGTCTATGTTTTCTAAATCATAAATAAAATTTATAATGTGATCAAACTCTTTCTCATCATCCCTTCTATTTGATAATTAAACTGCCTTATATTTTTATTAATCTAAATGTTTTTAGAATTCATTTGAGAATAACTATAATTTCTTAATTAATTATTATAAGATATTATTTGAAATTAAGAGATTGCTTTTAGATTTTAAAAGCGATATTTATGGAGGCTAATTAAGAAGTACAATATTAGAAAATTATGATTAATGACTGATTCTAGATGACATTTATTTAATCAATGATTTTTAATCTTATTTTAACCATTCATCTTCAGGATCAAAAATAGATAAATGATCCAAATTTTATTCACTCACATTCTCAATTTAAAATGATTCTGATTATTCTTTTTCTGCACTATTTAATATTTCCAAACTAGATTCATTAATTTATTAATTAATTATTTAGCTAGTAGTTATCAATTAAGAATCCTCTTAGTTTTAAGATTCATTAAGTATTGAATTTTAAATTACAAAGCTTTCAGATTAAAATGATTTTTCTTATTTATTAAATTCTTCTTATTCTTAAGTGCATTTATTTTATTAAGCTGCTTCTTCTTAAATTTACAAAGTCAAATTTTATAAATAATTAGGAAAAAATTAATTTAAAAATGCTAATCTTTCTTATTGACTGAATTCTTATTTGTATTTATTTAAAATAATAATGACATTATCCCAATCCTAATCTAAACAATAACAATTAATAGCTCTTCTAATATCACCTAAAATCTCAAAAGTCTAAGCTGCTTTTGAGTAATTATGTGCAAAAAATTCCGATTCAGCCATTTCATTCATTAATCCTAATTTTTCATATAAATTTGATGCTTTTTAAAATTATTTTCCAGTGAAATAACATTAAGCTGCTCTTTATAATAAACCTATTTTTTCAAATATAATAGCTGCTTCTAAGAATTTTTAATAATTATTAATTATATGAGCATTATTGACAACAATACTATATGCAATAGATTTTTTTTCTAATACCTTTTCATCTGCAAAATTAAAGCATTTCGCTGCTTAATCAAAATTATTCATTCTAAACATCTTAAAACCTTATCGTTTCCAATTTTCTTTATGAGTATTTCTTAACTACAATGAAATTGTAACATTGTTAATTTGATTTATTTAATCAATAATTTTAACAGCATTTAATTTAATCCAAATATTTTGTATTATTCTTCTTTTTTCTAATGATTAATCAAATATGATTAATCTTTTTTTAGGTCTTGTGATAGCTACATAAAGTTATTTTAATTCCTGGCATAAATCAATAGAAATTTCTTGATTCTATTTGTAATTTTTAATTTTCAATTACCAAACTTCAACCAATTCATTATCTTTCTTTGATATGGATGAAATTACATCTGTTTCGTGATCTATATAATGTTAATACAATATGTACTTGTAATATACTTTTAATAATCAGATTTCTTTAAATACTCTGCGTACGGTTCTAAATCATTTATCGATTCCCAATCCTTAATAGATGCAGTTGAGTCATGAAAAAAGTTGAACAAAATAACATCATCAAATTCTAAACCTTTGGCTTCATAAATGGTTAAACATAAGATATTTTATAATTCAATAGGTAATTTTATTTTAGATTCTTAATCTTTAACAATAATGACTTAATTACAACCAAATTCTAATATATTTTAATCATTTGAAAAGAATCCATAAAGATTATTCAATAAATATTTTACATTATTACTTTTTATTAAAAGAGGTTTAGGACCTCTCAAATTTGATGTTTCCTTTTTTAATTTATCAATTTTGTAAGGAAATAGTATTTCTATCATTCTTATAACAGAATTAGCTAATTATAAGATTTTATTATGAGAACGAAAATTTACATTTAAATCAAATATTTTAAGATTTCTTTTTATTTTTTGTTTGCTATTTCTATGGGATTATAAACAGTTTTAAACTTCAAAAAATTTAAATCCTATTCCTTTAGCTATATTTTAAGCATTATCTCCACAACAAAATAAACCAAGTTCAGTTAATTGATCTAATAATATTAATACAGCTCTTGGAACATCTTATAATTCATCAAGTAATAGATAATGAACCTTCTCAATAATATCCTTTCCAAAAACTAATTCTTAATTAATGTGATTTACCAAATCTAATAAATCATAATATCCTAATGAAAATTTCAACTATTCATAAATTTGAAAAACTTCATATACAAAACTACATTATTCTTCAGGTAACTATTATAAATAATAGTAATTGTCATAATTCATATATCTATCTGGATATTCATGTGATGTTTCATGACCCTTAATTTTTGTACAAATCTCTGACCAAATATATATTGGATCAAAACTTTTTGTTTTATCCAATTTTTTTTTTAAGGTTTATAATATTTTTGGCCAAAAAATTCTTACAAATACATCTTAGGTTACCTCATGCATTTTTGTTTCAATATAGTCTTTATTATCAATTTCATCCATTAATCTCTAATTAAACTATTCCAATTTCTTTTCTATAATTTCATTATTTTAAGATAAACTCATTTATCCAAATTATTCATTATGCCATTAAGAAGATCGATCATGTTAATTTTCAAAAATTGAAAAAAAAGAATTAATAAGTGAAGCATCAACTAAAAATAGAAATTTCCTTAATGTTAAAAATATTGGAAATTGGTTTATATCAGAAAATCTTGAAAATTTTCCCATTTCTTTTTCATATGCATCAATTTCTTCATCATCTAATTCATCTTCTTGATTTACTTGTTATTATTGATCTTACTATTCTTAATCGATTTTGATTGCATTTATAATTTAAAAAGTACTCTAATCCATCTCATCTTAAAAAACTTATGTTTCTTCTTCTTTGTTCTTTTGATTCTTCTTCTTATTATTTATTACATCTTATATATTTTATACTAATTTATCATATAATCTTTTAACTTAACAAGCTAATAGAGGACTTGCTGTAATAAAAACAGTCTTTAATTAACAACCCTTTTATTATTAATTCAATTAAATATCTGGAGTTAAAGAAATAATTTAATCTAATTTACTTCTAATTTTAAATAGAATATCTGTTGTAAAGAGTCTTAATAAAGCGCATGTTGTTTTTCCTGTACCACTTCTTCCAATTACTAATCCATCTCCATTAAATGAAATTATATCTTATTATTCATTTGTTAGATTAAATTTAAAATTAGGAATATTTTAGATTATTTTAAGTAATTAATATGGAGATGGTTATTGACTATATTTCTAAATCAAATAATGATTTTCAGAAAATGTATTTATTCTTTCTAATTTTTTATTCAACATAATTTAAGTTGAAGCAGGTATCCATTTCTGAAAAGTTTAATTATAAACATAATCCTAATCATTCAATAAAACAGGTTCAAATTCTCTTGGAATCAATATTTCCTTCCAAGGCTATGGGTTTTCTCCTATAAGTGTTCCATTTAAATTTTTTGTGTCTTTTTTTAGTTCTTTTATTAATTTCATATTTGCAAAAAAATTAGGAGAGGTTGATTAATTTCTGAAATAATTCTCAATTTCATAATATCCCATAGAATTTGATTAATTTTCAGGTCCTAATCCCACTAAAATTATTTCATGACGAAATTCAAAATGTGTTGGCTTACCTTAATCATTTAAAATTGGATATAAAATAGGAATTACTTATATTACTAATTTAAGGAAACTTTAGAAATTAAATCCAATTATATAATCATATTCAAAAGGAAATTTAACATTCCCTCCTTCATAAGGAAGAACCTTTATTATTGATTTTGAAGATTAGTGGAATTTTCCTTCCAAAATTTAATTTAACAAAATAAATATATGAATGACATCTTGATCAGAAATATTTTAAAGACTATTAATAAAACTTTCTATATTTTCAATAAATTTATACTTGCTACATTAAATTACCAAATTTTATTAGGAAAAAAATGTTTTATGTTGAATTCTTTAAAATAATCAACCATTTCATAAAAAAATTTACTAGTATCACCTTTAATCTCTCTCTCATTAAATTCTCTCAAGTATTGAAAGTATCTTATTAAAAATTATTTACTTGATAATTATATTCGATAATATTAATCTATATCTGCAAGAATTAAATTAAGTTTGTCTTTATATACCTTATGTTTTATTTTCAAGTCTTATTCGTATTCGGAGACATGTTTACTCATGAAATTAAAATTTTATTATATATAAACTTTTTAAATGGATTTAATTAATTCTTTAATAAGGAATATAGAACAAAAGATATTTTAAAAGAGATAATAAATAATTATTCTAAAATTATTATATTTATTGAGATTTTCTCGAATTAAATAGATGAAATAAATGAAATCTGATAAATATTTTTAATTAGAATTAATTGTAATTTGAAGTATGTCAGAGCATTCTTTATAATAGTTTGGGAAACTTAACATAATTATTTAGTAATAGTTAAAACCTGTTCATTTTTCAAAGGAAGATAGAAAAAAAAGTAGCTATTAACAACAACATTAGAGGAAAAAGAGTTTTAATGAAGTGAAAAAAGTTGAAATTCCTGTGTTTATGGGTATAAATTAATAAACACACTGGATGGATCTTTGGGATCAATTTAAGAAAGAAACCTCCATAGATGAATAGAATTCAATATTAGAGAAAATATTGAAATTAAAAACTTGAAATATATAATATATAAATGTTAATACCATTAAATGCTAATGTTATGAAATAAGAAAAACATACAAAAACCTTATATGTGTCTTAACCGATAATATTTTAATAAAAAGGAGCAAGCAGAAGTGATTTAATGATGGATTTCATTCCAAATTCAACAAAGACAAGTACATTTAGATCTAATGAAACTGGCAATTTTTATTAGACTCGATATGGATTAGGAGATTAGACATAATAAATTCAAGAACATATTTAATAATAATAAAGTATTTGTAAAAGAGTAATGAAACAAAGTGTTGATACATTTTCTTTAACTTAATAAACATTAAATATTTTTGAGGGTAAATTAATAAGTGAATTTAGAGGTAAATAATGAAGAACGAAAAAAGTATATAGATTAAACAGGAGGTCCTAAATTTGAAGGTGATAAGTAGGATAAAGTAACAAAATATTCAGTTGTTGGATATCAATAGTTTTTAAAAATTCATTAGGAAAAACAAAAATAATATTAGAGACTAAAGAGAAATTAATAAAATTAAATGACAACAGATGATTCTCTATTTGATGAATAACCTCCAACAAGAACTAATTAATAAGCTTAATCAATTATTCTAGATAAATAATAGGGAAGAAAAACCCCAAAAAAGAGTAAAGTAGAATAGCGTTATTTAAGCAAAAGAGATTTGAATCAGATAATTAAAGAAGCAGAGAAAAATATTTAGAGAGCATAAATAGAATAAGAAAAAGTTGAAGAGAAACTTCCATTTCATTTAAGAAATGCAGTTACAAGAGAAGAGAGAGCAATGAAAACGTTTGAGAATATAAAAACTTAATGGGAAAATGTTAATATAAAAGTTGCTTCTAATTGTTAAAGAGAACCAGAATAAACAATTATGAGTAGAGCAGATTAATTTAGAGAAAGAAAGTAGAAGATTTAAGCTATTGAATTAAATAAAGGGGAAGAAGAAAAAAATAGTAGTAGATTTTGGTATTTGAGATTAAGATGGTATGATCATAAGGATAATAGACCTTAATTTTCATTACTAACATAATCAAATCAATCAAAAAGTTGTTAAAATTTTGAAAATAGATTAATGAATCGACACTTATCAGATTTTGATGCAGAAAGACTTGCTTAATAATAGTAATTTGTTTTGTCAGACATTTAAGCTAATTTTAATACAAAATTAATAGATAATCCATTTAAATAAGTTGAGACTGTCATTTCAGAAAATAGTAATTATTTTTATTATTCTAGAGATTAATCAAAATGAACGTGTTAAATCTCCTAAAACTAAATTATATACTTCTAAACTTGTTAATCTTTATAAAGAAAAGTTGTAAGACAAACCTAAGAAAAAATATGTTGATTGCAAGAATTTTCTTTATTTAGCTGGAGAAAGTTAAAAGGAAAGGGAATTAAAAATGTTAAATAGAGAAACAGGAGACTAATATAAAATTATAGAAATTCCTCTTGAAGAACAAGAAATAATTGCTAATACTTGGAATAAAAAGAATTTAGCCAAATCTGGAGAATATGTTTTATTCTGATTTTATTTATTTTTTTTTAACGAATTAAAGAATGAGTTCAATAGAAACTCAATAAGAATTATGTAAATTTTTCCAAATTATTATTAATGGAATGAGGTATGTCTAAATATATAATTAGAGACGATTAGATCGTTGTTTAGAATTTATTTAAGAAATAACAAATAATGAATTCATGCCTTAATTTTTTAAGAATTCTGTTTGTAGAATTGATTAATTATCTGATTATTTATCATAATATCAAATCTAAACTTAAACCTATGAATTGAAAGATTTGATAGGTCGATTAGGTGGATATGAGGATAAATTGATGTTTTCAAAATTTAAAGAGAGATATTTTGGTTAGTCAGGTATTTCTTAGAGTAAAGAAGCCGAAATAACATTATTAAGATTATTGTATGAGGAAATAATATTAGAAAGATAATTAGATGAATAAAGATAAAAAGTAATTAAGAGATGGGATTATAATTGTTAAATACTATTTAAAAAGTTATCATTTCGAACAAATTTAGTTGACTAAATAAAACTAAAGAAATTTTTTATAAGAATAAGATAAACAGTAGCTGATGAAGAAATTGAATTATTATTAAAAAGAATAGGTAGAGGAGATGGAAATATTATGACATTTGAAGATTTTAGTTAAGCTATAAAAACATAAAGATAAAGATCAGTAAATAAAATAGAGATTTCTTAGATGAAAATAAGTTCAGTGATAAAAAGAGAGCAATAGTATCATAGTTATATGGAGAAATTGAGAAGAAGATATAAACCACTTTAAACATAATAATCAATAGTAATTCATAAAATTGAGAATAGAGAATTTCATACACCTAGAGCTAAGACTCCAATAACAATAACTAAAACAACAACTGAAACAAAATAGATTAGAATAAGCACTCCAAATTAAAATACAGAACCTAGATCATATATTAATGAATCAAAAGAACTTAATACTTTGATGTCAATCTATTTAAATTAATAAAGATGTTTGTAAAATGTATTGGCAAAATTTGAAGAAGTAGTTATATTAAAATCTATAATTTCAAAAGATTGGCATTCAGAATGGTCTGATTTGGGAGTTGATTCTAGAAATATTTCATAAGAACTTTTTTAAAATATTCTCAATTATTATGATGAAAGAAAACAATTATAATAATAAAAGATTAATATATTAGATTTATAAAGTTCAGTTTAGACTGTTGCTAATAATTTGTTTAGTTTATTAAGAGAATAAGAAATGTAATTATAATAAGCAAGATTACAATTTTTAAGGGAAGGATCCTTAACATCTTTAGATAGGTATTTTCATAAAGGATATATGGATGTACTTGATGTACTTTAGATTTTAGAAAACTCAACCACTAGAAATGTGACTTTATGTGATGCAGAGTTGATGATTTCTAAGTTTAATAAATTTGATGGCAAAAAGACTATTACTAGAAAAGCTTTATTGAATGAATTAACATGATTTAAATAATCATAATTCACTTTTTGCAAAATATTCAACTTTTTTCTCTTAATCTGGAACAATAGTTCTTTGTCCAGGTTTCCAATTTGCAGGACAAACTTCACCATGAGTATCTGTATATTAAAATGCTTAAATTAATCTTAATGTTTCATCAACTGATCTTCCAACTGGAGCATCATTTATTTACATTGTTCTTACTAAACCTTTTTAATCAATAATAAATAATCCTCTTAATGAAGCACCATATAATTCATCTAATTCATCTTCAACTAAAACACCATATGCTTTTGATATTTTCTTAGATATATCTGCTAACAATGGAATCTATAAATCACCAACTCCTCCTTAATTTCTTGGAGTTTTTAACCATGCCAAATGAGTAAAATGAGAATCTGTTGATATACCTAAGACTTCTGCACCTAAGGCTCTAAATTAATCAACTGCATTTGAAAAAGCCACTAATTCTGTTGGGCATACATATGTAAAATCAAATGGGTAAAATAATAAAACCACATACTTTCCTTAATAATCAGAAAGTGATATCTTTTAGAATTTCAAATCTGGAGTGACTGCTATAGCACTAAAGAAAGGAGCTCTTTATCGTGGCAATAAATTCATATTTCCATATGCAAATCTTGCTACTGGTGCTTCTTCTGATAAACATATCGTAAGTAGAAGCAACAAAGGCAATACCTTAATCATTATGATTATTAATGTAAGAATTGTAAGAATTTCTCGATAAATAGAAAGATTTGAATTTCAAAATGCTTGAAGATATGCTATCATCATAGAGTCTTCAAATACATAACCTTTCCATGGGACTTAAATCTTTTTAGCATTGCTTAGAGAACTTTAAATCAAAAGATAGATCTAGAAACAAAAACCTCATCAAATTGTATAGCAATGATGAAGCAATCATCTTTATTCATCTAGAAAAAGATATTTAAAACTTATATTGTAAATCTGATTTCACTCTATCAATCTCTTTAAGAGATTATTCTGGCAATTTGGCAAAAAATGATGAATACACTGTTTATATCAAATTGTACCCTATTCCTTTAATGAAGATTTTCAGCAGATAAATTTCCTAAAGAAATTACCGTCAATTCCAAAGGAAAGCCAATTTTAGTGGGAAAGACTAAATTGTAATTTAAAGGAAAAGGAGAATTTAAAAAGCTATAGATAACAGAAGTTTTATTTTTTTTCATATTTTAGTAATCATCAAATTTTCCTTAAGGCAAATTTGCATTAGTTTTATACTCCAACTCCCCAGATGTTCAATCCTTAATACTAGAAAATTTAGTAGTATCAAAGAAAAAGTGAAAAATATATTTTTTTTATAAAATTAATCAATGGACCAAGACCATCTCTCTTTCAAAGCCATTGTCTAAAGTTATTAGAGTTCTGAATTCTATATAGAATCCTCTATTTATGCAACTTGTACAAATCATTACTTAATAAATTAAAAAAGTATTTCCTTTATATAAAATCACAACAATATCTCCTTAGAAGCATATTAAAATGATAAAAACTGTATTTAGAAATGAGAAACAAAATTAAATAATAAATAAAGATCATTATAAAATTATTAATTATAGACACTTATCTGAATCATACTGCAGAATTCAACTTAAGTTTTACATTTTCAAAATTATTATTTTATATATTTAACCATTTTTCCATTTGAATTTAGATCATTCTCATTCGTACTTTTAATAAATTTTGAAAATTATTATTACAAAAGATCAATTATTCTAAGAAATATTCCAATTTTCTTTTATTAATCTTTATTAACTTAAAAGTTTAAAAAGCTTTTCATAATTTAATAATTTCACCTAGAATTATGCTTGAAGTATTAAATTTATCTAACAATCAAAATAATTATTTTATTTAACTCTTTTGATCATCTTTATTTTTTCCTTAATTTTACATAAGCCATAAAAAATTATATTAATCAAAAATTAATCATGATAATGTATTTTTTTTTTAAATTAAAAAACTTAAAATTTTATTGTTTGTTTTATTAGAACCAAAAAATTTAATCTCAACTACTAAATTAAGTATTCTAACATTTAACATTTGCAGAATAAAAAAATTAGATTAAGAATTTATCAAAATTCAATTTTTAGTCCTAGTTCTAATGCTCCAATTAATTCATGAATCTTAGGATCATTTTTATTATTTAAGACAAATAGATACAAAAAATGTGAATTTAACTCTAATAATTCAGATTATTGAAACATTTTTTTTACATGCCTAACTAAAGGAAATTTATAAGATAAAAAAATCAATTATATGAATATTTATAAATCAACTTGTTATAGAAATTTATAATTCAACTGTGAAATTGATTTGATTATGAAAGTTAAAGTGACTCTAGATTATTTTAAAGAAAAAATTAGTAAAAGTTTTATTAAATTAAAATGGCTTACAAAATAAGTTTAAACCTAAGGTTTAATCCTATTTACTATTAATTAGTCATCTAAAAGAATAAGAGATTTTATTTGGATTTATGATTTACTTGAATAACATAGATAATAAAATTGTTGTTTTTATTAGAAATTGATTTGTATTTAAACATTTTAGATTTATGTTAACTCAGAAATAAAGAAAAATATTTTATCATTTGACTATTCTTTTATAAGAAATAAAGTAATTCACAGAATAAAATTATTGCTCGAAAGAATGAAAGACAATAAGTATTTCTAAATGAAAAATATCTAACTAAAATTAATTTCTAGCTCAATAGATTTCATTTTNATTTTCAAAATTATTATTTTATATATTTAACCATTTTTCCATTTGAATTTAGATCATTCTCATTCGTACTTTTAATAAATTTTGAAAATTATTATTACAAAAGATCAATTATTCTAAGAAATATTCCAATTTTCTTTTATTAATCTTTATTAACTTAAAAGTTTAAAAAGCTTTTCATAATTTAATAATTTCACCTAGAATTATGCTTGAAGTATTAAATTTATCTAACAATCAAAATAATTATTTTATTTAACTCTTTTGATCATCTTTATTTTTTCCTTAATTTTACATAAGCCATAAAAAATTATATTAATCAAAAATTAATCATGATAATGTATTTTTTTTTTAAATTAAAAAACTTAAAATTTTATTGTTTGTTTTATTAGAACCAAAAAATTTAATCTCAACTACTAAATTAAGTATTCTAACATTTAACATTTGCAGAATAAAAAAATTAGATTAAGAATTTATCAAAATTCAATTTTTAGTCCTAGTTCTAATGCTCCAATTAATTCATGAATCTTAGGATCATTTTTATTATTTAAGACAAATAGATACAAAAAATGTGAATTTAACTCTAATAATTCAGATTATTGAAACATTTTTTTTACATGCCTAACTAAAGGAAATTTATAAGATAAAAAAATCAATTATATGAATATTTATAAATCAACTTGTTATAGAAATTTATAATTCAACTGTGAAATTGATTTGATTATGAAAGTTAAAGTGACTCTAGATTATTTTAAAGAAAAAATTAGTAAAAGTTTTATTAAATTAAAATGGCTTACAAAATAAGTTTAAACCTAAGGTTTAATCCTATTTACTATTAATTAGTCATCTAAAAGAATAAGAGATTTTATTTGGATTTATGATTTACTTGAATAACATAGATAATAAAATTGTTGTTTTTATTAGAAATTGATTTGTATTTAAACATTTTAGATTTATGTTAACTCAGAAATAAAGAAAAATATTTTATCATTTGACTATTCTTTTATAAGAAATAAAGTAATTCACAGAATAAAATTATTGCTCGAAAGAATGAAAGACAATAAGTATTTCTAAATGAAAAATATCTAACTAAAATTAATTTCTAGCTCAATAGATTTCATTTTAAATATTATTCTATTTTTTAAATGATAATTTTTTTAATATTTCTATAAATAAAATCAATATTAATTTTTAGGTGCATTATAAATTATTTATTTATTTAGCATATATGATTGGAAATCTATTTAACAATGACACCTAACTTGATCAAGAAAATTTACTTAACAATATAGATTAAATCACCAATTTAACTTACATTTTAAATATTAAGAAATTTTTTGACTCAAAATATATTAAGAAAGATGATCATATAGTTTCTATTCTAAAAAAGGCTGAAAAAAAATAAGATGACAATTTTCTTTTAATATAGGCTTGCAAAAACTCTCACTTTTAAAATAATCAAGAAAGCATAGATATTTATCTTTTTGATTATTATACTGCTTTTTGCAACGTAAAGATAGGAATGTAAATTAGAGTAAGTGGTGAATTTATAAATTCAAATACAATAATTTTCACAAAAACAATGAATAATAAGAATGTATTTATTTTAGAACCTGAAATTTTAGTTGCACCTTCTACATTATCTGGATTAGAATATTGTGAAAGGAAATAATTTATCAAAAAATTCTTTAAGTATCAATGTTTTGGAACAAGAATTGAATTCCTTGGAGGTAATGTAATTCATGAGTTTTTTTAAAATATAATAGAGAACCCTCAAAATTTTTCTTAGTTATTCTAATAAATTGAATAACTTGATGAACTTTAAAAAAATCTTGATTTATTAGTTTTGGAGAATATGCCTAAATCATTTTTAGAACCAATTTATAAGTTGTATTCAAAGTTTTTTAAAGAATTCTATTATTTAGAAAAAAAAACAATAAGAGAAATGATAGTTTATATCCTTCCAGGATGTGTTAATAGCCTTAAATGGATTAATGAACATATAATTAAATAACTTCCAATTTATGATTAATATGAGCATGATGTATACGAAATATAGATTTTAAGATGGATTAGTAATGAATAATTAATTTAATCTTCTATTTATGGATTAAAAGGATACATTGACATAGTAGTTTAAGTTAAATATCGTAAGAATAATGAGGAATTTAAAATTTGCAATGCTCCTATAGAATTGAAAACTGGTAGCATAATGAAATAAAAAAATAATTTATAACAAGTGACAACCTATTTAATGTTAATGAATAATTAATATAGCTAAGAAAGTAAGATTGGATTATTATTATTGTTAAGTAAGTTGAAGAATTAAGTTATAATTGAGAATTAATCAGAAATATCCAAGATAATGTTCAATAGGAATAGGTACATATAAAAAATCTTTGGTTTAGAAAAATATAAAAATTTTTATAATTAACTTCCTAACTTGAAAGACGAAATTAAATGTAGGAGAGATGTAAATTAAAAATGTATAAAATGCGATGTTAAATCGGTTTGTTATGGACTACATATTCTTACGGAATAATCTGAATTAACATTTTTTAATCCTGATTATAATGAGATTAGTGCGTAGTTAAAACCTAAATCAAGAGAATATTTAAATATGATGCTGAAGAATCTAAGACATGAAGAGTAAATTACATATATACCTTAAGCAACATATAAGATTTTAGAAACATAAAATTTATAAACTGGAACACAGGTAATATTGCAATCAAAAAAAAGTTATTTAAAATAATTTGCAAATGAAATGTTACAACAATGCTTTATAGATAAAGAGGTAATAGATCTATTTTGTATAAGAACTTAATAAAATTAAAAATACATACTTTAAAATATTTAGTTAATTTAGAGTACCTAAATAATTAATTTAATTGAAGATTAAATTAATTCAAATAATGAAGCGTAAGATGAATAAAATTTTGATTATTTAATTAGACTACAAATTTTTATTGAATAAGAGCCGCTAAATGGATCAGCATCAACTTTATAAATTAATGATGAATTAATTCATAAGTTATTTAAAAAGAATCTTTTTAAACACTACAAATTTATTATATTTGAATTAGTCACAAATAAGGATTTTTATAATAGAAAAAAAGAAATACTTATATTTGGAATGGAACCAAAATTTAAGTTAATCACTGAAATGGATGATAATTAAAAGTGTGCTTTTACAATTCTACAATAAAAATTTTAAAATTATTTGAATGAATATTAATTTAAAGCTATTTAATTATGTTTATTATCATAGGATTTTGCTTTAATTTAAGGAGGTTATGGAAAGCGAAAAATGTTAAGTCATTTGTTATTTTTATTAGGATATATGAATAAAAAAGTGCTATTTTTTGCTGCTGATAACGAAATTTTAGATCAATAAATAGATAATTTTATTGAAATTTTCCCAAACGAATGTGATTGGATTTTAAGATTATCAAATGAAAAAGATAAGATTTAAGAAAGTTATTAACAATTTACAATTGATTTTACAAAATATAAAGATATATAAGAAATAGAAAAAAAATTAGAAAATAAACATTTTTATTTTTCGACTTGTTAAAATTGTACTGACATTTTATAATCAGAACTATTTGATTATTGTGTAGTAGATTAATCAACTAAAATTATAGAACCATTATGTATTTCTTGTATTCTCAAAAGCAGAATATTTATATTATTAGATGATTAAAAAATATAATAGCCAGAAATCAAATCATAAAAGGCTAAATAGTTAAAAATTAGTCTATTTTAAAGATTATCAGAATAATTTAAGAATAGTAATTGCTTATAGGAGTTATAATTATAAGTAGAAGACATAGAAGATTTAATTTGAGTTAATGAATTTTATAATCTAGAATTATTTATTTTTCATTTTACATAGATATTAATAAAATAAAAATAATGTTAGTATTATATGCCCTGATAGTATGTTTAAGCGTTACTGCTTCTAGAATTTAACTTAATGAACGGAGATATTTTTAAGATGAGAATGGTGCTATTAGAATATTTCATGGATTTAATGTAGTATATAAATAAGCACCTTACATTCCAAAAACAGAAGGATTTGATTATATGGAAACATTTAGTGAGGAGGATTGTTAAATTTTGAAGAATAATGGTTTTAATGTAATTAGACTTCATGTTTCATTTGAAGGAGCAATGCCTAATAGAGGAGAATTAGATGAGTAATATTTAGATAAGATATCAATAATAGTGAGAATGGCTGCAAAATACAATATATATGTTATTTTGGATGCTCATTAAGATTTATTTAATCGTTAATTTTGTGGGAATGGATTTCCTGATTGGGCAATTTAAAATGTAGATTTTCCATCACCATCAAAAATGCAAATGAGATTTGATTCTTAAGGATATCCATTATTAGAAGATTGTTATTAGTAATAATTTGCATTATTTTATTCAACAAATGATATAGGGAGACATTTTGAAATGCTTTATGAAAATAAAAATGGATTGGCAGATTATTTTGGTTAATTCTGGTAAAGAATAGCAGAAAAAAATAAATATGAATGGAATGTTATTGGTTATGAAATTTTAAATGAACCTTCTCCAGGAAATTATGAAAAAGGGAAAATTAACTTTTTTTGGCCAGGATATGCAAATTAAAAATATTTAATTAAATTTTATAGATTGATTCACAATTATATTAGAAAGGTTGATAATGAAAAAATTATATTTTTTGAATCTGATTTTTTAGATTTATTTGGAGCTGGTTTTGATGAAAATATAGGTGGAGTTGAATATTAAAATAAAGAAGTCTTTAGTTATCATGTTTATTGTGGTATAGAAAAGATTTCATCATGGAGTTGTAATAGAATTCATTCCTTAATTTATTATCTTAAGATGAGAAATGTTTAAAATCTTAAAATAGGAGGTTTTTTGACTGAATTTGGAGCTGTTGGAAATGATGAATAATCTAAAGATATACTTGATTTTATTCTTGATAAAGCTGATGTTTATTAATAATCTTGGACTTATTGGTAATATAAAGGATATAATGATCATACAACTATGTCAACCATGTATGAAGAAGGACTTTTTAATGAAGATGGATCATTTTAAAATCTAAAATTTAATGCTTTAAGAAGACCTTATGCTTATCAAATTTGTGCAGATTCTATAGAAACTAATTAATATTATTCTGATACTAAAGAATTCTTTTTATCATTTAAATCTAAATCAGGTTGCTAAACAAAAATCTTTATTCCATAATAATAAGGCTCTTCTTAAACTTTTGATTATAAATGTAACAATTGTTCTTTAGTTATTATTGAAAATTAACATTATGAAGTAGTTGGAGAAGGATATATTGAAATATATTTTTAATTATGAAATTTAAAATAAATAATATTTAATGGAATCAACATAGTTAGACTTTAAGATAGACATATAACCTAAAAGAGTTACAGATCATATAGAGCCTGATTTAGATCTTACTGTTGACAAATATGATTCAGTTTATTAAAATAATCAACAAGAAGAAGAAATAGAAGTAGCTAATGTAAATTAAACGACTAATTAAATAAGAAAGATCTTTTAGTCCAATAATATGATATAACAGAAGCTGCTCATCCTATAATTTGTATAGCTGCTGTTATACTAACAGGGCTACCAGGATTGAGCTTTATTGTTTTAGAGGATATGTTAAACACATATGTGTTAGTTGGATTATTATAATTAATTCAGTTTATTTTGATGAAGAATTATTTTGGAAAACAATTGGTTGGGTTAAGTTGGTGGATTGAAATAAAAGGGGAACAATGGAATGTTTAAACTTAAACATAAGAAAAGAATAAAAAAGTAGATTAATGCTTTTTTTGGGCGTGTATTGTTTATGGAAATATATTTTGGGCTGTGATATTTTTAGGAGACTTTCTTGGATTAAAAACTTATTGGGTAATGAATATAGATTATATATATATTAAGTTGCCATTGTCATTGATATGCCTATTATCATCTGGTGTAAATTTACATGGATTTTATAAATGTAGAGGTGATCATAAGAGAAAGTTATAAGAATTAAAAAGAGAGATGGCAAGGAGTGGTTTGAATATAGTAGGGATGATTTTGAAATGAGATTAGATTATTATTTTTTATAATAATTTTAAATTTAAGTATGAACGACAGTGTTTAAGCAATTTAAGAAAGCTATACTAGAATTAAGTTATTAAGTAATGATGTTTAGATTAAAGACTAAACAATTAATATACTGTAAGAAAGATTACAAGAATTAGAAGAATAATTAAGTTAAGCAATTAAATAAAAAGAGTATGGTGATCGATAATTTGCAATACTTTAAGAAGAACATGATTAAATGTTTGATAATTAATAGAAAAAAACAAAGTAATTGCAATAATTTAATTAATAATTGTTGGTTGCATTGAAGGAAGTATAAGATAAGAATTAAGAGCTTTTGGAAAAAGTGAAATTTTAAAGTTAGGAAATATAATCAAAGTAAATGGCTTAATAAGAAGTAACTGAATAGATTTAATTAATAAAAGATGCAGTAAAAGGATTAGAAGAAGAATTATAATAATTAACAAAGAAAAATTCAATTTTAAAAAAAGAAAAATAAGAAGCAGAATAATAATTGAAATAAGTATCAAATGAAAAAAATAAGTTTGAAAATAGTATAATGAATATGCTAAAACAATTGGAAACAGAAAATGATTTATTAAAATAAGAATTAGAGGATTATAGATAGAGATTAGAATAATAACATTAGGAATTAGTTGAATTGAAATATATGAAAATATAATTTGAAGATTTAGAAAAGAAAAATTAGTCATTAAATGAATAATTTAATATTTAAGTTCAGACTGCTATGGAATGTGAGAAGAATTAAGCTTTATAATTTGATGAAATGAATAGAGCAAATGAAAAACTAAGAAAAGAATGTGAAAGTTTAAATGATCATTATAAATAATAAAAAGAGTACTCAAATTAATTGGATTAATAAAATAAAGAATTTTCTAAACTATTTAACTATATCTAATAATAAATTGATGAAACTATTGCAGAATGTTTGGTTGTTAAAAAAAAATCGAATGTTTATGAAAGATTATATGAAGGAAGAAAGTCATCTTCTGCCTCTAGTCGTAAATCAGTTCCTAAAAAAAAGAAAAAGTATAGTTACAATTAAATATAAATTGAAGAATTCTTTATTGATATTAAAGAAATTATTCAAAGTTTAATATCTACTAATACTTAACTAAAAGATGAAAATGAATAGGTTTGTAAAAATATATAAGAAATGCATAAAGTAGGTGAATAGCTTAGATATAAAATAGAATAATTGAATTCTGAACACATTAAAGCAAAAGATTAATTATAGCTAGAACATTAAATTATAATAGAATAATAGGAAGATAAAATCAATCAATTATAGGATGCACTTTAACAATAAAATCTAAAAGCTTAAAAAGATAATTAATATATAAATCAACTTATGGAATAATTTCATCAATATGATTAATAAATTTTAGAAAAAGAAAAATTGAACTAGTAATTTTTACAATAAAAATAAGATTTAGCATAGGAATTTGAAGAACTAAATAATTAATATTAATAACTTCAATTAGAATTTGAAGAGCTGCTTTTGAGAAAGGCAATTTCTTAAAATAAAGTAGCTTTAAGCTATAGTTTATTATCTCATATACTGAAAAATAAGAAAAACTAATTTTTATTCTCACAATTTATTTAATATTCTAATTATCTTCACTATTTTATAATGCTTAGAAATGAATTCAAGGCAAGAAATCACAATGTTTATATAAGATTTAGAAAAGTAACTTATGCAATCATTTTTATCAAAAAACTTAAAAAAGCCTTATATATTAAAGATGAAGTAGTAAGTCTAGAATTTGAAGATAATGAAGTTATTGATTAAACCTTTGAAAAATTCATACCAATATTTCATGAAATAGAAGAGGGAAAATAAATAGATTTCAATATAGTTAACAAAATGATAAAAGAATTGAAATTCTAAATAAATAAATATGATGTGAAATATCAAGGAAGATCTATCAATTCGTA
Organism: Paramecium sonneborni; assembly: GCA_905182985.1. Taxonomy (NCBI): domain Eukaryota; phylum Ciliophora; class Oligohymenophorea; order Peniculida; family Parameciidae; genus Paramecium; species Paramecium sonneborni. The sequence goes on along the minus strand of CAJJDN010000085.1, from coordinate 244,402 downwards.
AAATTACTATCAGATTTTAAATTTTGCGAAGGAAGATATAATAAGAAAAAATTCTGTTGGAAGTTAAATTGATTATTATAAATAATAATTAAGTTCCTTATAAACTAGAGTGTATTAATTGGATGAATATGTGCAATAATTAGAATAAGAATTATCAGAAAAAGTTAATATTTCAACAACTCAATAATAATAAATTTATTTACAGTAATCTGATGAATAATCAATCAATAAATTTAGAACTGATTCATCTCCGCCTTAGAAAAACAATCTATCAGTATCCCTTCAAAATGAATTGATGTCAATTTTAAGTAAGAAATCATCAGCAAATTTATCAAAAGCTGGTTAAATAGTTAAATAAGGATTTTGAATTAAATATTATTATAATTTTAAACTTAAGATTATAACAATTCATTTATTTCCTTACCCTTATTACAATACCATATCAACTCTTTTTTTAATAAACTAAGTGAGCTTCTCAGCTATAAATTCTATTTGTTACTTATCCTATTTATCATCCAGATTATTGATATAATTAGTGATGGGATCATTTGATGAATCGAAAAATTGTTAAATTTCTTTCTTGTATTCTATTTTAATTACTTTATCAAGAGATTTTGACAAGAGTTCGAAAAATTATTATTTTAATATTATTTTCTATTATTCAATAATTTGATTATTATCTTTCTTCATATCTAAACTATCTATGTTTTCACCATATTAGAATTCAATTTATTGATTGTTTTAAAAGTTGTTAAGATTATTCTGTTGAAACTAAGGAAATTATTATTAAGTTGTTTATTTTTAATTTGAGAAGCTAATTTGTTTAGAATATTAGGTATTTTACTGATTTTAAACATTATTATAAAATAAATGGTTCATAGCTGGTAAAGTCTATATTTTAGGATTGTTTGTAAAATTTTATGAATTTTAAAACTTGTTATCAATTGTTTTTAATGTTTACATATTTTGAGGATAGATCTATTATTAGAAAGTATTTTGTAATCCTTAAAAGTTTTAACTTACTTAATTAGAGCAGGTTTATTAAAATTATTAATAAAGTGGAAATTGCATGACATTAGTAAAAGGTATTTATCTAAGTTCTGAAAGTTTTTATAAAACTTGAAGAATATCATATCTTTTTTAAGAATCCACAGTTATCATTCCTTTGCATAATAGTTATAATTTTGGATTAGTAATATTTTTGAATCTTTAATCAGTGTTTTAATTTAAAGGATTAAATTTTTAAATGGAACAATAATTTTAAATTTATTTTTATATTTCTTACATTGAATTTCCAGAAAAAAATAATTATCCTGTAATGATTTCGTAAATTATACAACCTAATGACCATACATCTATTTTTTAATCATAGTTAATAAAGTTTTCAGAATCTTATTTAAAGACTTCTGGAGCAATATAATAGGGTGTACCAACATTTTGAGTTTTATTTTAGCTGATTTAATGTTTTAGAAACCCAAAATCACATAATTTCCATGCATCACCAATTTTAATAATATTTTCAGGTTTAATATCTCTATGAAATTGTTTTACACTATGAAGTTCTTGAATTCCAACAGCAATTTAATAAATAATTTCAATTTTTTAATTTTCTGAGTAATTATTTGTTTATATGACTTCTTCAAGTAAGTTTTTTTCTCCCAATTCCATTATGAAACAATACTTTTTAAATAGTTATTCTTAATTATTCAAAAACTTAGGATCTTGTATAACATCAAAGTATTTAATTATATGTTTAAATGGATTATCAGTTTATTATTTTTTTTAAAGCTTATATAAAAATTGTAATTCATCATTACTTGTATCGAATGAGAATTTGATTGCTAAATATAATTATGGTTAATCCTTTCTGATACCTTTATAAACTTAACCCTCAGAACCTGAGGCAATTAATTATTAGCAGATATAAATTTCCTCTTTGGATCCTTTGAATTCGAATGGCAAATTTTATTAATACATGAAATGCAAATAAAATATAATAAATTCATATCGTTTAATGTTTTATAATTTTTTAATTTTGACGAGCCTAGATATTATTGCATATATACAAATAATTTTAATTAGACGTGTTTTATTATTATTATTAATGTTTGGAATTTCATCGATTTATATTTTGGATTAGAAAGGAAGAGTTTTAATTACAAGATAATATAGAAATGAATTGCCTGCAAATATTCATGAAACATTTAATAAAAAATTATTGGAGTTTGATGAATATACCTAGAAGCCTGTGATGATAGATAAAGATGGATACACATATATATTTATAAGGCATAATAATTTAATATTTATGACAGTATGTTCATAAAATGCAAATTGTTTAATGATTTTTTCATTTTTATTCAGATTGGTATAGGTGTTATAGGAATATTTTGTAAATGTAGAGGAAGAATCAATTCGTGATAATTTTGTAGTTGTTTATGAATTATTGGATGAAATGTTAGATAATGGATATCCGTAAACGACAGAATTTAAAATTTTGAAAGAATTTATTAAAACAGAGAGTTTCTAATTGAAAGAGAAGAAATAACCAGAATAAACAAATTTTAATGTAGTTGCATTGGTATCAAACAAAATATCCTGGAGAAAGGAGGGAATAAAGTATAAAAAGAATGAGGTTTTTTTGGATGTAATAGAAAAGTTGAATATACTAATAGGTCAATAAGGAAATGTAATAAAGAGTGAGATTATAGGATAAGTATAAGTGAAATGTATGTTAAGTGGAATGCCTGAATTAAAATTAGGTTTGAATGATAAAGCATTTTTTGAAGCATAAGGTCGTTAAGCTAGAGCAAGAGCAGTTGAATTTGATGATATTAAGTTTCATTAATGTGTGAGATTATCTAAATTTGAAAATGAAAGAGTTATACAATTTATACCTCCTGATGGTGATTTTGAATTAATCTCTTATAGACTAGACATTAGAGTAAAACCTTTGTTTTCAGTTGATGTACTAATTGAGAGAAAATCAACTACTAAAATTGAATTTTTAGTTAAAGCTAAATCAAATTTCAAACCAAAAAGTACTGCTAATAATGTCGAAGTAATTAATTATTATTTAATATAAGATTTTCGTTCCAGTTCCTGAAGATGCAGAATAACCTTAATTTAGAACTGCACATGGTTCTGTTAATTATATGCCTGAAAAAGAAGCTATGTGTTGGAGTATTAAATAATTTGGAGGTTAAAGAGATTTTATGATGAATGCTGTATTTCATTTACCAACGTATATTTATATCATCTATTCTAGAATTGTATCACCAAATAGGGATAAATTTTAGAAAATGCCTATCAATATCACATTTGAAATTCCTTATTTTACTGTCTCTGGTTTCTAAGTTAGATATTTAAAGATTTAAGATAAAAGTGGATATAATGCATTGCCATGGGTCAGATATATTACGTAGAATGGAGAATATTAAATTAGAATGAATTGATATATTTTGGAAATATTATCAAAATTATATAGGATTTCTTATTTTTAGTTAACTTAATGATTTTATTAATCAATAATCTAAAGTATCAATCTTCATTATGATAATTATAAATAAAGAAATATTTTGAATCAAAATTATTCATTTATTTATCTTAAACAATATGCTACTGAATCTGATTATTTTTACTTTATTAAAAATAAAGTGAATGATAATATTTTTTTTATTTGATAACAATAAATGAGACAACGAAGTGGTTAGATATTATCACCAGCTCGTGTAATATAAAACTTTTAAATGAGCACTAAAAATCATACTAGTAAAAATGCATCATAATCTCCCTTAAAATTTATTTAGAGAAATCTTTCATAAATTATATTGAAGGATTTGGTGAAGCAAGATTCATCTCGGAAAGCTAATCATGGCAGCTTAACAGAGAGAGTACATAGTTAATAAAGATCAAATTCAAGAGATAAGGTTAAACCTTAAGTAAAATCTTCGAAAGTTCCAACTGAAACAAATTTCCAATTTCAATAAATATCAAAGGGAATCAACTTAATTCTAAATCAAAAATTGACAAATAAGAATAAATTAATTTTAGAAAAAGGTTCAATGACTCGCAGAAATAGTATGGAAGATCTCTTAACAAGTTCTATTTAAGTAGGTGGTAAATCATCATCAATTGATAAAATAGTTAAATAGGAAATTTGTGTATATGTTCATTATTCCTCAGAAGTAACACAAAATCATAGATTTAATCCTAATATAACAACAGATAAGATGTTAAATGTATTAAAGAATAAATGTGGAAGTTATTAAGTGATTGGATTTGCAACATTAGATGAAAATATTGGATTTGATTATTATCTTACGATTCCATCTCTATCAATGAATCATATGATTGGAAAAACCATAAGACTTAAACCAATAATAGGTATATCTCCACCAAAACAATTAAATTTAAGTTGTTTTTAATTTTTGCATGTAATAGGCAGAGGTGGATTCTCAACAGTTATTTTATCTCGATCATTAATTGATGGCAGTTTCGTTGCTTTAAAATTGATAAGCAAAAGTTTTGTAATATAAAATGAGAAGTAGGATTTAGTTTAGAATGAAAGAGATATTCTAATAGAAACTACAAATAAAGGTTCGTTATTCACATCAAAAATAGAATTTGTATTTGAAACTAAAAATTGGATAATATTTGGTATAGATTATTGTCCTGGTGGAGAGATGTTTAGTTATATGAAAAGAGTATAAAAGATGACAGAATAATAAGCAAGGTTTTATATAACTGAAGTTTGTTTAGCTTTAGGATTTTTACATCATTAATAAATAATATATCGTGATTTAAAACCAGAAAATGTGTTAGTTGATATAACTGGACATATTCAATTGGCAGATTTTGGTTTAGCAAGACCAAATATGTAACCTGAATAAAATGCATATTCATTTTGTGGTTCTCCTGAATATATGGCACCTGAAATGTTTCATAATGATGGACATAATTATTTGGTTGATTATTATTGTTTAGGAGCTCTCTTATATGAATTTGTTACAGGACTTCCACCTTTTTATTGTGAAGATAAAAATGTGATTTATACTAGATTATTAAATGAATAAGTGACATTCCCAAAAAAGTTAAGTCCTGAAGTCAAAGATTTAATTCGATTGTTGATGATTAAAGATCCAAGTAAAAGATTAGGTTCGAAAAATGGTGTAGATGATATTTTAGCACATCCTTGGTTTTAAGATATTGATATTGCTAAATATATTTCAAAAAAAATAGATCCTCCTTATATTCCAGATTTAACTAAACTAACATTTAAACAACCTACTACTAATGACAGAATATTATTCGAATAGCTAAATAGAGAATAGAAATTAATTATTTAATTTACACCTATGTTTTAAAATACTTTCTTCTACCAATAGAATAAACAAAAACATTATGAATTTGATAAAAACTCTTCAACTTAAATAACCAAAGATACTATTGATTCTTTAGTAAGAAAGAGAAGTAAAAATTCTCAGAATAGTTAACAATCACTTTTATCCCAATAATCATAATCATAATTATCATCAGTGATATGTTCTAATGATACACTCAAAAATACAAAAAGTGTAACTAACCTAAAAAATTATTAAAGTTTATTGACTGAACCATCTAAAAAATGAGTCTATATTTATTTTTAATATTTTCTCATCATAATTTCTTTTTTTTCTAAACTGGCTATTCATCTTCAGATTCTTCTGCTTCTTCTGCTTAGTCTTCATCATCATCATCATCATCATCTTCATCATCTTCTAAATCTTCATCAAATTCTTCTTCATCTTCATCATCATCATCCTCCTCATCTTCATCTTCATTTTCTTCATCTTCTACTTCATTACCATCCTTATCCTTATGATCTATATAATTCAATTAAGGAATTAATTCAAACAACTACTCTCTATTTGTCTCTTTCTCATTAAACACTAAATGTTATAATTCTTTTAGTTAAACCAAAACTTTAAGATCCTTTTTTTATTCAAATTTATTAATATACATCTTAGCTTATTTTTTTATTTCCGCTTATATCTAAGTATTGCACTTTTGGAAAATGCTAAATAATATGTTGGATACTATTCTTATCCAAATTATTATTGCATAATCGTAATTTTGTTAGATTTTCAAATCCTATCAAATTATCCAAAGACGATAATTTGCAATCATTAAATTCCAAACAGGCTTTCTTTATTCATTATTATTACTTAAATCATCATATTTTGACAATAATTTTATTGTTTCATTTGTAAATTATCCTATGTTGATATTTTCAAAACATAGTTTTTAAATTTTTTCTTATCCTTCTTTTTATGCTTAGATTTCAGCTTTCATGCTTATCAAAGCATCCATCTTCTTATTTCCACTCATTTAATTATCAAATAAAATTAAAATTTATAATAAACTTAAACCCACTATAACCCTTAGTTTGTAAGATGACTCATTTAAAATTTATTATACCTTATATAATAATACAGAAAGGATGTCTAAAATAGAGTAAATAATTCAAAAAATAAAATAATAAGGAACTGTTATAGTTAATCAAATTAAATTATTTCTCATCAAAACAAAGGTGATAAAATTATTATCTACTTTAGAGAAAAAAATAATAATTAAATGAATGAGAATTCAATATCTTAATAATATTTAAACTAAATAATAACATAAAATATGCATATGATAGTACATGAAATAGCATTATTTTATATATTTTAAAAATTAGTTTTTCAAAAATTTACGAAAGTAACACTTTTTGTTAAAATAATTTAAAAAAACAATTCACACAATAAATTATCAATGCAAATACCAACAGAAGGAAAATATGAAAAAAAAACAAATTTACTTTTAAATCAAATTAGCTTAACTCACTATTTAGTAGTAAAAAAACAATAATTTTAAAATAAACGAAATTAATATAATGGAAATAAGATGAATATGTAACAGTATAAATAAATAAAACAAAAGAAATTTAAATCACAGCATAAAAATGCAGTTTCAAAATTTTCTGATAAATCAAAAAAGGCTTGAGTATTAGTATTATCTTACAATAAAAATGGATATTTGAATCATATTCTTAGTAGACAAAAAAATAAGATAAATGAAAATTTCAATTCATAAACTTTGAAAAATAAATTTAAATTATTAATTCTATTAACAATATGATGAATTCCTTAAAATTCTTATTTTTAAATTTCAATCTTTAGAGAATAAATATTCATATTTTTCAGTGATGATATTAAAATTTTTTGCTATTACATTCATAATTATAGAATCCAGATAAACTTTTTTAGACTATTCCTCTAAGATTCTCCACAAATTCCAAGCATAGCTTAGATTATTTTTTAAAGCCTAATAATTCGATTTTATAATTTTACGTTATCTAATTTCCGAATTAAATTCTAATAGTATTGATTAAAATTATTTGATTATTTCAGTCTGCTGGTAATAAGATTTCGCTAACTACTCCAATTGTTATAAATTGTATTAATGCTAACTTAACTTTAAAAAAAGAAATTAACCTACCTTTATTTAGTAAATAAATTATTGTGCATGCAAAACATTCCAAATTGATAAAAGTTTAATCCATCATTATTTTGACTCTCTTTCTTGAATAGTTTTTTATAATGTAAAATGTTATTTTAATCTTCAATTAAATGAAATAATATTTGAAATTCCTCAATACTGATTATATTGTTATCATCAATATCGATTGCTTAAAAAAGTTCATTAAAGTTATCTTGTTATATTTTTCTTAAGTATTAAAACTGTTCTATACACAATAAATAATATTAATCTAAGTCTAAATAAATCTCTCCTTTAATTATTTTCTGATATTATTTAAGTTATTCAAGTATTTCTTATCCTTTTTCATTTAAAATCATAAGTTATTTTTAAATTTTCATTTGCTAAATGCAGACACAATCGTTGATTTAATTACAATATAAAAGATTTAAAGGATTAGAATGCTCATCTAAGGTTGATAATGATTAAATATAGAAATCTAGATCTTCATTGGAAATTCCATCATATAACTGTAGAAATCTTGCAAATAATTTAATTCTATTATTTGATGAGTAAGATATTAAACTTTAACAAAACTATGTCATCTTTGATTCAGCAACGTTTTTTAATCCATACTAATTCATAAAATATTCATAGCAAATTGCATATAGTGGATACTTTTACTCCAACCTTTCCTTGTAAAAAAAGGAAACTTACTTTAATGTATTTTATAAAGTTGTTGTATTTTCAATTAATTCTGGATTTTATTTAAAATCTTATTGTAATTAACTTATAAAAGCTAAAGCAACATCAACATAAATGTTTTCCTTTTTGAGTTTTATTTTTTTTTATTCTAATGATATACAACAATATATTACATTGTTTTTCTTATTAAATCATAATATAGTTTTATTATTAAGTTTGTCTTCTCTGTTAAACAATACTAGATCTATGATTTAGAGAAGTTTTTGAATCATTCATAAAATCGTTAATAACTTTAGTTAAAGGATCTTCATTAATTTAATTTTTATCTAACTCTTGTGAGTTACTAAAATGCAATGAATTTTATGATAATCTTCTTGGAATAATTTATGAAGAGTTCTTGATGGATTTAACTTAAATTTTAGATTCTTTATTTTCAACTGAATTCACCTTATTTAATCCTGAGTTTGTTTGTTTTAATTGTTGAGAAGGTTATATTTAATTTTATTTGGAACCTTCAATTTATTATTATTTATTTTTTTATTATAATTTATTAATATCTGATACATTTTAATGAATTTTATTTTAAATTTCAATTTTTTAATTTGTTTTTATAGAAAAAATAGTTTATTAAGGAGCTAGAGTCATTTATTAATCTGTATTTTACTGATCAATACTAACAATTGTAATTTCTCTTTATTTATTATCATGCTTCTTTTCTGATGGTTATTACAGATTATCTATATCTTTTTATAATTAAAGTATTAATGCATCTTGATTATTAATTTTAAGTTTTTAAACCTCAAATTCTCTTTAAATTTATTGTTTTTATTTCCTTAATTCATCTTAGACTTTAATTTCAATTCTTACTCTTTCTTCTAATGCAAAATTGATTTCTTTAATCTTTCTTAATTCTGAATTTGGGGGATTAGAATTATTTCTACAAATATAATAATAATTATATTACCTGTTAAATGATGATTAAGGAGATGAAATAAGTTAATCATCCGAATCCATTATTTCACATTGAATACCAATTTATTTGAAATATCTATAATCAGTTTAAGCAGATTGTTAAATTTTTTCAACATTAGTTTAAGTTTATTTATTCACATGAATTTCCATAATAGTGTATAAATCTAAACAACTAGTTGATTTATTATCATCAAATTCCCCATAAATATTATGACCTCTTTTTGATTTTTAGAGACTATGATTAATTCTATCATTAAGTTATTTTAATATTTTTTGATTTTCATTCAATAAAGAATTAGTTTGAATGGTTAAATGCTCATTTTAATTCATAGTAATACAATAATTATTTTTGAGTTCATAATTTTCTTATTTTAAAGTTTCAAATAATTATATAATATGTTAATATTTAGAATTTAGATTGTCATAATCTATTTCTTTTTCTTCGTATTTTTATTATAAGAATTATACTTATTTTTCTAAAAATTTAATTTTATCTTCATAAACTTGTACAGATAATTAATAAGTTTAATGAACCTAATTTATAATAAAAATACTTATTTTAATTCATTTAAGTATTCTTTTTCTTAATTTATTTTATCTTACTGATTTACAGAGAGAACAATGTTATTGAAGTTTACATATTAATTCCAGATTTTTTCCAATAATACTCTAATTAAAAGTAAATACTTACCCTTTTTCTAAACAATCAATAGATATTTCTCTTACTAATTCTTTAAGACTTTGATTGAATACCTATTCTAATTACATAAGCATCTTCTCTTCTTTCAGTTTAGAATCTCCTACAATTATTTTCATTTAATAATCTATCCATTAAGCTAATTTTATGACATCTTATCTTTAAATTAGAACATTAGCTGGTTTAGTTTATGGATTATGTTAGGATATTTTATCAGAAAATTCACTAGTTTCATGCAATAATTATGCTAATTTTTCTTTATCTCTAAGATCAAATAAATTGACATGAATCGATGATACTTCTAAAATTTGCATAAATTTTTGTAAGTACTTCGAGGATATTCAGAAACTATTTCTTCTTAAGAATCATTATTAAATTTGAATGGATTTTCACTTAACATTTATGAATACACTTCATTTCTTCTCTGTCTGCTTTATCTCTCAACTTCAAATATTTGAGATTTACTTAACAATGGAGATGCATAATATTACTAAACAAAATTAAATTATATCATACATCTTGTTTTACTATATGTTTATCATTTCGAATAAATGAGACATTACTTATGTTATGAAAAGATTTTAACGAATTATCATGACATTATTTAGATTATTTTTAAGACGAGTTAAAAAGATGCTCTATTGAATGGAAACTTTTTGCTTAAGGTGTTTTTGATATATTAGGCAATTGTTTCTAACTAAATAAATATTTAGTACATTAATTTTCATGCAATGGATATATAGAAATAGAAAGTGTCTAATTTATAAATTTAATTATTAGAAATCATTCATTTTGATTAATAAAAGTATAAGAAAAAAAATCTAAGTCTGTTCTAATTGAATGAAATATAAAAATCTATTATTTAATTAATGGAGTCTTAGTTAAGCTTTAATTGCATCCGATAACATACATTTTTAGATTAGAAATATGTTCTTAAATTGCTTCCAACTAAGATTACTCTTAATTAAGTATGCCTTGAATATAACAAAGATTGGTAAAAAGCCTAAATACATAATTGATTTAAAATTACATAACACAATCTCATGGCACTTAAATCAAATGAACTAACTTGCAAGTTTTAGCATAATATGGAATAATATTGAGAAACAATTTCACTCAGGTCATGAAGATCTCTTTAAACTACGTTAAAATATAAAAAATAAAATTATGTTTCAACATGTTTAACATCTTTACAAACCAATGTAATAATTAGGAGAAGGAAATTTTGATGAAGTAATTCATTCAAAAATTTAGGTATATTTATGCATAGACAGAATAAATAGTAATTCATATGAAATAAAATGTATTGCTAAAAATTAATTTGAAGATTCAATTGTATTTATACCATATTTTACTCAAGACTCGAATTCATAATGAAATATCTTGTTTAACAAATATTAAATCTGATTATGTTCAACATTTGCATGAAGTATTTAATGGAGAAAATACTGTTTATTTAATTTAGGAGTATTTAGAAGGTGTAAATTTATATGAATTAATAATGAATGTTGCATTAAACAGAACTTAAATATTAATTATTATGAAAGTAATTATAAATATCAGTATCATAAAGTAATTGATTATTGCTGTGAGAGATATCCATTCTAGAAATATTATGCATAGAGATATTAAACCAACTAATATAGTATTCAAAAATAAAGATTCCATAGAAGGATTAAAATTAACAGAATTTCATTTAGCAGTTTATATAGATCCATCATAGGAATTAAGAGTATGTGGAACTCCTGGTTATGCAGCTCCAGAAAAATTCAAAGATAGTTATAATGAAAAAGTTGATCTTTTTAGTGTTGGATGTATTTTCTTTAAATTGTATAAATATTTTATTTCATTTTTTATAGAGTTACAAGTAGAGATTTATTTCCTGGAAAAACTTCAAATGAAATCTTGAGAATGAACAAAATTTGCAATATAGATTTTAAAATTCTTCAATTATATAAACTCTCAAATGAAGAAAAGGATCTTTTGATTAATCTTCTTGAAATTGATCCTGAAAAAAGAATAAGTGCAGAAGCAGCTTTATCTCATCCTTATTTTTAATGTCAAAATATTTAATTAGATCAATAATAATTGACTAAAACTAAATCTATTTAAGGTTCTACAACTACTACAAGTACTGAAAGATGCAATAATTTATTTTAAAAGGAAATTAATGAAATCGAAAAGCATTTAGATGAATTATAAGTTGATCATGAATCTCCTCATATTAGTGCAATTCCTACTTTTAAAGTTTTAAAAAAAGATTTTCAAATTCAATTATCTCAAATAATAAGAAAGAATTCAAAATTAAAAAAAAGTGAAACCCAGGAATATAATCAATTATGCTTTAAAAATTCCAAATTTTAACCAAGAAATTCGGTTCATTAAACAATTGTTTGATTATAAACTTTTGATAAAATATTTTTTATAAATCTAGCAATTGTTTTAAAATTATATTTTAATCATAATTAAATGTATACACAAATAAAAATTAATATAAATAATTATCAAAGCAAGTTATCAGCTTATAACACAATCTTTTTCATTAATTAAAAAGTGTCTTAACTTTCTAGAGCACTTAACAATCCCAAAACATAATTTGAACCTTTAATTTTAATTAATCTAATTAAATGAATTTCAACCCAGATAGGCATTGATTATATTTTTTAAATGCCACATTCTAAAAAATCGACCATAATTTTCTAAATTCTTTTGAATATATTTAAATATTTACTACTAAATTAATTAAACATGATCATCTTTCAATATATGTAATAGAGAGTGGGACACTTAAACTGATATAACTCGTTCATTTAATTTTTCAAATAGTTTCTATGCTAGTTTTGTCTGTTTAAGCTTCAAAGCTATTTTACTACATTTATAAAGAAATATTGATTCATGTTTAATGAATTGAAAGTATGTTTGTTGCTCATCTGAATCTTTGACTTAAAGACCATTTATAACATAAAAATCCTAAATGGCTATTCTTTTCTATAAAAAACTTTTATTTTTCAAAGATTCTTTTAATTGAGATTTAAATATTTATGTTTTTTTTTATTTTGGTGTTTATTATTCAGAATTATTAATAGATTATTAAACAGAATTTTAGCAAGTTTAGGATCTTTGATTGTTGCTAAAATAAAATAATTCCTCAAGAATCTTTTAAGTTTATGAAATGTAATTTACAAATTCATAGAATGAAGGGTGTAAAGTGTCTTTTTTTCTTTTCATCATATCTTCCATTTCAGTCTATTTAAATTATGGAACATCTTAAAGATAATCGATATACCCATAAATTTATACTTTCTTTTCTTATGTAAAACTTTATTCACTTTATGGTTTCATTGTATTTGTAATTTATAAAGTTTGGATTGTAGATTTTTTAAATTTATAAATATCATCCCTTTCAGATTCAATACTCTCAAATGCATTTTCTTGAATAACTAAAGAGTTTTTGCAGATTTATTATTTTTTAAAATCTTTTTGAGATGCTTTATTAATTGAGAAAATCATTTTTGAGCTACTTGATTATTAGTTAGTTTTGATAGTGGAATTTAAAAAGTCAAATGACTTATTTTATAAAAAATCAGGTTCTCTTTCATCTGAATCCTCATCATTTTCTGAAAAAATCTCAGTTAAGCTCTTTTTATAAAATAAAAATTTTTACTTTTTTAAAATGACATTAATTAGCTTTTAGATTTTTGGATTTTAATTTAATTTCTAAACATTTTTTGTCAACTTTATTATCATGTAAATTGTATAAACTATGAGGTGGAGTATAGAAATGATGTTATAAAAATTTTTTTAATTTTTCATGACCAACATCAATTGAAAGTCTTATTATTTCTTTTTATAATACAGAGAGTTCTTATTTATTTTCTAGTAGTAAATTTTATGATATAAAATCTATTGTCTATTTTTCAATTCTAATGTTCTAATTAGCTATAAATTTTGATACTTAAATATTCCAAAACTAACAATATAAAAATTAGATACTTTAAGTTACTTTTTATCTAAAAGTCTATGTCTTAATAATAATTATTCTAGTACAGGATGATTACTTAATTAGGAAAAGCTTTCAATTTTATCAACATAAATTGGATTGATAACTGCATAAATTTTATCTAAATCATTCACATTTGTTATTGAATTGTCTTAAGTCATCACTCGATAATTTGAAATAATTATTTCACGCCAAAAACTTTTATTGGTTCTCTTTCCTTATAAAGATGCAGCTTTGTTTAACAAACTTAAACTAATTTGATAATTATTTGATTTTCTAAATAAGGTAGCCTAATATATAAACTTTTTTTTTATACCAAAGTAACCCAAACAATTTAGCTTTCAAAGGATTTTATTAAAGTATCTTTCAACGTTATTAAAGCTTAATCAAATTTTCTTAATTTAATTAGAATCTTTCCAATCATATACTGTATCAAATTAAATTAATTGCTTATATAAGATATATTCACTAAACACGATAAAGATTTTTCGTAATTTCTAAATTTAAATTTATCAATACTTCATTTTATAGTACAAAATGCATTTGATTAAATAAAATACTTCATTATCTTAAATACTTTCTAATTCTTTTATTAAGATAACTAATTGATTAGATTTTACTAAATATGAAGCTAAAATGTCTAATGGCCAACATAAATAATATAAAATTTCTTTAAATTCAGGAAAATTATTATTAGAACTAATTTTTTCAAAATCTACAAAAATCTAAGGATTTACTGTGATTAACTACAATAACAATTGAATCACTTCAGATAATCTACTATTATTTTTTAAGTTTATATTGTTAAAGAATCTACCAACACTTGCTAATTTAAATTCTTCATCAATAGCTCTTAGTATACTACTAATATAAGCACCTTACCAATGCTATTAAGAAGGCAATATTTATTCTTAATTCTCTTAAACAGCAAACATTTTAGATTTATGTAAACCTTCAATTGATAATTAAATTTCACAAACCAGTATTGTTTTTGTAAATAAATCATAACAAAGGTAGGATAACTATTTATTATAGACATTTATACTTTAGAAATATAAGGAATTTTAGAAAACAAGGATTAATGTTCTTATATTTCTTAATTCTGTAAAATAGTTTGAAGATAAGCAAATATTTCAGCTTAAGATGTAGGACATAGACCTTAAACAAAATGAAATGAAGATTAGGTTTCAAAAGATGATTTTCTTAAATTTGTAGGCGCTTATTTTGTTATTATACAAACATCTGGTACACCCAAACCCTAAAGTTAATCAAAAATTTGATTTTTCAATTACTTATATTTGTCAACAAATTTTCTCTGACTCCATCTAAACGATTGTCTTTAAATTCAAATATATTCTTGATAGAGAGCATTTTCATTAAATGATAAATAAATTATGAATCAATAATTTTTGTTCTATCTTTTAAATATTTTATTTCTATTAATTTTGAAGTAATATAATAAAGTATGTTTTTATTCTCATTTTTTAACTATTAAATGTACCAGTTCCTTTGTTTACGCTCAAATTCTAAAAGCCTAATAGAATATAAGCACAAATCACAAATCTCGTTGCTCAGTTGGTAATACCCGTCAGTCTAATATGCTGATGGTAGAGGTTCAATCCCATACAAGATTAGTTTTTTAATTGCATCTAAAATTTAATAATACATTAATACATTCTCTAAATATTTTTCTGTATATTAAAATTTTCTTGATAGATTTAATATATATTAAAAGGTAAACTAGAAATTTTTTAATTAAAAAAAAAAATAGTAATTAGAATATTAAATATTATTAGGTCAAGTATTTCAGCTAAATAAGATGTATAGAAATTATCATGAAAGTTAAATATAAAATATTTTTATGTAAAAATTTAAATATTCCAGAAAGGTAGTCGTTGTTTGAAATATCAAACTTCATACATTTTAAAGCAATTTCAAACATCTGAAATCATGGACAATATTTTTATTATTATCAAAATCTAGTAATTTGAATTGATCCATTCTCTCATTTTAAATTTTATTTAATAAAGCAATCATTAAATCGTAATTTAATATAAATTTAGATATCTTTCACATCAGATTTAGATAATTGCCACATTATCCCGTATAGTTAGAATAAATAGAAATTTAAGTTTAAATTTATATTAAATAAATTTAACAAGAATTAGATGTTTTTTAAAGTGTTTTTAAAATGCAATTTAGTATTTCCTAGTATTTTCTAATTAAGAAAGATTAGAATATTAGATATAATAATAATAATTAATTATTTGGATTGTTAATAAAATCAAATTTTGATACGATAATATATTATGTAGATAATGAGTATAAGACTTATTTTATTCAGTATTAGATATTTGTGTAATAGATGAACATTGATCTTAAAATTTTTGTAATCACTCTATTTATAAATGAAAGTATCAAATTTGATAATAAATGTGTAAGCAAAAAACAGCAAAGATGAACAAGTAAACAATTAAGACTTTAGCTCCAAATCTAAACTCATTACATTTATTAGCTTTATGAATATTTCTATTATATTTAAAAATAATATCATCATTTTTGGTTAATTCTTCTGTTTTTTTGGCTAATACATCTATTAAATTTCTGTTTCTCATAATGATAGTACATAAAAAGATACCAATCATTTAATGCAAATTTTGAAATGCAGATCATTTAAATCTTCAATAGATTATCTAAGATTATTCAAAGCATCTTTTTTGATTTAATTTATTAAAGTCTTTCATCATACAAGAGAATTAAACAGAGAATTGATCATTATTAATATTGGAGTCTATATATTAGAGAGTGAGATAAATACTTTTGGATTAATTTTAGTATTCTTAGAGAATTGCACCAAGAAAGACAAATGGTTTTTCTTTAATGTAATCATTGTGGATAATACAAAAAAATTTAAGATTGGAAAAGTATGTATGTAATGTAAAAGACATATTTATTCTACATTTTACCATTATATTCTTTACTAAATATTTACTTTTACAAATTGAGATTCACACTTTTGAGTATAATTCGAGCCATTTCTTCAAACTCATCTTCTAATTCTGTATATTCTGAAAAGACAAAAGTTTCTTTGGAAAGTAGTACATAAAGAATCATATAATTAATAATAAAAATAATGGGAAATTGTAATATTAATGAGTAAAAGGAAGATCTTATGGAAAATAATGGTATTGAGAGTAATTGAAATATTAGTTGTTTCCGTATAGAATTTTTAATTTATTGATGCAATTGGAAGAGGTGGATTTGGAAAAGTATGGAAAGTTAGATAAAAGAAAAATAAGTAATTTTATGCTTTAAAAGTGATGTCAAAACCAAAGTAATTAATAATAAAAATATAGAATCATATAAAAGAAGTCAGTGTAATCTGTAATGAATGAAAAGACATTATTGAGTGGATTGAAGCATAAGTATTTATAAAAATAGAAAAAAGTTTTCTGATAAATATGTAATATTCTTTCCAAGATCGAGAATATTTATATTTAGTAATGGATTTATTATCTGGTGGAGATTTGAGATACCATATAGGAAGACACAGAAAATTTAATGAAGAATAAACAAGTATATAAATAAAATGTAAAGGATAGAGTTTTTTTGTGGATGTATGATAGTAGCATTAGATTATTTACATTAATAAGGAATATTACATAGAGATTTAAAGCCAGAAAATTTAGTATTTGATAGTAATGGTATGATTGTTTAATTTTTTAAAGAACAGGATATCTTAGATTAACAGATTTGGGAATAGCAAGAATTTGGAAGCCAGAGAATTCATAAGATACAAGTGGAACTCCTGGATATATGGCTCCAGAAGTTATGTGTAGTAATTTAATATTGTTAATAAAAAGGACATAATCATGGTGTAGCAGTTGATTATTTTGCATTAGGAGTTATAGTATATGAATGCATGTTAGGTAGAAGACCTTATTTAGGAAGAAGTAGATAAGAAATTAGAGAATAAATGCTTGCTAAATAAGCTGTTATTAAAAGATAAGAAATTCCTCCAGGATGGACTTTAGAAGCTGCTGATTTTACTAATAAAGTATTTATGTTTTTATTCATATTTTTATTAGCTATTATAAAGAAAACCATAAAATCGATTAGGAAACAATGGTCCAGATGAAGTGAAGGAACATCCTTGGTTTAGAGATTTTAGTTGGGAAAAATTAATAACTAAATAGATTATTGCTCCATTTATACCTAATGTTCTATATTTTAATATAATAATATTAGGGTAATGAAGATAATTACCTTCCTTCTGATAGCAGACGAGATTCTGATGATTCTATTAATGAAGAATAATAAATTATGCTCAGAAGAAATTCTGTTTAAAGTATAAATTATTTTATTTATTAGATCTCTTTAATGGATATGATTTCGATAATAATACTGTTAGTGTTCCAAGCAGTTAAATTATTGTATCGAGTACTTCTTCATCTCGAATCACCAAATAACCAACAACTACTAACACACCAAAATCATCTAAGTTAGTATAAAAATTGAAAAATTGATTCACATTTTTTTTGCCTTTTATATATTAATAGGCCCACAATATTATTTATTTTATAAGAGTTTCTAAATTTTTTTATTATTCTCAATCTATATAATTAAATTTAATGGTATCGTGTGCTTAATATTGCATGTTTATTTCAGCTCCAGGATGCATTGTGATGACTTATTTAGGCTTAATGATAGCAATTGGATCTGAAACCGTTTATGTGGTACCTCATAGTAGAGTTGAAGGTGCCTTTGCATTATTTATTACAGCTGTGGTATATAGTTTAATGATTAAAGCTTTATGCTATCTTTTTTGCAATTAGCTACAATAGTGAATATTCTCAAATCTAAAGACAGCAGAATGTTGATGAATGGATTAATTCACAATAAATTAGAGAAGCTGAATTAGAAATGTAAGATATTCAAAAGTAACCAAAATCACATCTGTCAGAATCGGGAGAATAACCATAATGATATTAATTACCAATATCCTCATAGATAAGCAATTATATATATAAATAAAAAGTAAATGTCACTTCTATTCTTCATCTGAAGATTATGATAAGTTATTATGACTATTATCTCCTAGAATATTCATTAAATCATTCGCTCTATCTTCTCTTTCCAGAATTACCCTTGTATAATCTTATCCTATCAATGTACTAGATAAATGAGCATTAAGATTATTTGTAACACTACCTTAAGCATCTAAACCATCCATCATTCTAGTTAAATCATTCATCATATATTCAATCTTATTTACCATATCTTCCTACTCTAACTCTTAAACAGGAGGGTTATGATTATTTTCAGAGAAATTCAGTTCATTTATTACTTATTATTATTATTATTATTCTTCTTATTATTATTAAGGTAACGATTATTTATTTTGCATTTGAAATCTTAAAAATTAAACTTCTTATTTCAGTAATTGAATTATTTGTTACTATTTTTTAGATTTTATTTATAAACGATTACAATCTGAACAACCAGAATCATTATTTTTAAATCCAGATTTAAATTTCAATTAATCTTGTCTACCTGAAATAGACATTTGCTTAGTTAAATTATTAGGTTCAAACACTCCAAAAGACATTACAGGACTTTCTTAATCTGATATTACAGATTGTAAATTTTAAGGTATAGCTGAAACATTAACAGAAATATTTCCATTATCATCATCTATTCTTTATTATTAAATATCATTCTTTATATTTTTATTCCTTATCAATTTTTTAAATACTTCCTTCTATAATTATGATGTAGTTCCTAAATTTCTCCTTATATCCAAACTTGTAATTGTTGAATTTTTATCAAGCAATTCAATTAAAATCTCAAAACCATCCTTCTAAATTGCATTGTACTTAAGATTTATTGATTTAACCCATCTATCTCTTTCTAAAAATGGTGCAATGTCTTTTACAAATTAATCATTTAACTTATTATATGATAAATTTAACTCCCCTATTCCTATTTTTGAAATATCCTCTTCAGGACATTCCCCTTTAGTTCTATATAGATATTCTACATTATCTCTTCGTTTACCATGTTCTTATAGTAATTAACCCAACTAAACTCCAATTTAATGTGTTAAATAATTATGAGAGAAATCTAATATATGAAGTGATGAGTTTTATATTAGAGATGGCTAGAGAATGCTAAAATGATTAGAAGTCATCAAACATTATATTATATGTAATTCCTTTAAAGATTAAACTACTGCTATTCCTTAAGCAATTATCTACATATGTTCACTATTCATTCTAATATCTCGAATAACTAAAGTGACAACATCCAAGCTTTTCGTAAATAACTTTGTAATCACTCTCAAAAGTTCAAGCAATTCTAATTTATAATTATCTGTAGCCATTGATTTGTTTAATTTCAGGTTCTTCTAAATAGTTTTCAATGTAATCCTCTTAAATTTGCATTAAGATAACAGTAAAGATAGAGGCTCAATATCTATTCAATCTTGATGTTTTTACCCTATTAACTGATTTGGTCCAAATGTATAACAATTTCGGTCTCCTAAATCCCATTAAGTAAACTTGTTGAAAAATGAACATTTAAGTTCTTACAAATTTATTTATACAGATATGCGTGTGATCTCTCTCTTTATTTCATTATATTTTAATTAAATAGAAAGTATGATAATTAATTATCATATTTTTATGTCAGTTAATAAAGAATGGAAACGATTTTAGTCATGAAATCTATTTTATGCCTCTCTAAAAGTTAATGGCAAAACAATTATTTAAATATTTTAAGGTTTAAAATAATTTGTAGGATCTATATACAAAATTTATACTATTGGTATTCCAATTATACATTTTTAACTTGTATGATCTGTTGATTAATTTATGAAAATAATAAATCAAACTAATAAGACAACTAATATTTATATGAAAGAATTATAATAATTGTGGTCATTAATATTAAATAATGTTATAATATTGAACAAATAAGCTAATTATTTAAATACAATCACATGATTAACTTCTATTAAATCTGAATTAAAAAACAAGTATTTAATCTACTTAAAAATAATTTAACAATACTTCTAAATTATTATAATTATAAGAATTAGTTTAATAAAAAGATAGCATATAGAATAATTAGTTTAAAATAGAAAAAATATATAATCGAAGAAAACTAATCCATGAGAAAAAAATTATTCTAAACTTTTAGATTTCGATATTTTGAAATAATCAATTAAAATTTTTACAATATTCAATAATACTTTATTTATTTATTATATAAATATCGAATAAAAATGAATACGTCAGGCTAAACTAAATGGATTTATAAATAATTTTAAGGTTCTTCCAGAATAAAAGAGATATTCTTTGAAAAAAGATAGTTAGAATAATTCTATGATTTTTTATAAGTAACAGAAGAAAAAATTGTTTTAAACTAATTTCATTTAAACAAGTAAAAAAAAATTAAAACAATTATTAAATACTTATGGAATAAAGTGATGAATATTTTTTAACTGAATTTGAAAAAACATTGATAAAATATTTTGTTCCCGAAAAGAAGACATCTTTGATAAAAGCTCAAAAGCAATTATATATTTCTAATATCTATATATTATTCATTGAAATATTAAACAAGCAAATACATTAATAAAAAAAGAATAAAATTTTCAAAGAAAATCTATAAAATAGGCTATTAATTGTTGATTCTTCCTTTAATTTATAAGAAATGATGTATTAAAGTGTTTATTCAAAAAATGATTGTATAAATTTGATAATAAAAAAGCTTCATTCCAGAATTTTTAATCATCGATTATTAAGACAATTCGAGGTTTAAGGGTTGTTTATATTTTATTTAACAAGCTTATTTTAATTAATTATTTGGTTTTTGTTCCTTAAAATCAAATTAATAGATAAATATCAACTTACTTGAATAAATTCATCATTCTAATATAATGAAAAACTTAATTATAATTTAAGGAATCTAAAAATTGTAATGTTAAAATATCTTGATTAATTTTAGTTTAAAGAATATCCAAAAATTAAAGCCACTTCTTAATAATTTTGGATAAATCTCTCTATAATAGTGGCATAGAGTAAATTAATTTTTTTCTTATTTTATATTTTCTCATTATCATTGATTATAACAAAGAGAATATTATAAGTAAAAAAATTAAAACAAATCAAATATGAGTATCAAAAATAAATTTACATGAATATTGATTTTGGGAAAAAACAATAATCATTCTTTGAACAAGAATTTTGATTATATTATAATGATGAAAATTGAAATATAAATGTAATAATTTTAAAATTATTTAATAAATGAGACAAGGATAATCCTATGAAATTGAAGGTTTACTAAAAGCAGGTATATGATATTTCAGAATTTCTATAGGTCTAGATAGAAATGGATAGCCAATTTATGTTATTTTGCAAAATTTGATTGTTTAAAACAAAAATGAAGAATTGATCGGGAATAAATTTTAATCTTATCTGCAATAATTCAGACCTTTTAAGTATATATAACTTTTATTTGAAAATAGTGGATTTGTATTAATTATTTGTTCGTAAGATGATGCATAGTTGACAGCTAATGATGTAAAATGTTTATTGAAAAAAACCATTAAGTAATTTTGAACATTATTTAAGAGAAAGGTGGATTCAAATCAATTGAAGCGAATTAATAAATTAATTGTTATAAGTAGCAATTAAAATTATGGTAAAAGAGAAAAAACAATACCTTTTTTCCTCTAAAATATTGTAAAAGATAAATTTTATTAAATAAGCAAGTAATTAAATATATTTACATAATAAGTACTTCATTTTTGAACTAATATGAAATTGAATTGCATTCATCTGTTTTAAGGTTCTTGTGTAATAAAATCTAATTTTAAGAATAATAACCATTTTATGGAAGAGAATTAGATGCTTATCCCATTGGTTAATCTGGAGTTCCTGTATTTCTTGAAGAAATATTAAAATATTATACTAATAATATAGATTATTTACGTAGTGAAGGAGTATTTAGATTATCAGGTTCACATGAATAAGAAATGAAATTAGTAGAACAATTAATATAATCAAATTATGAAGATATGAAAAATTATGATCCTAATGTAATAGCTACAGTGTTAAAGAATGCCTTAGTAAATTTAAAAAACCCTATATTTCCTTTTGAAATATATGAAATACTAAAAGATACTAATCCATAAATACCAGCTAAGGAATTTATTGATATGTTTAGTATATTTTTTGCTCATTTACCTAAAGTGAATAGATAAACAGTTTTTAAAATGACAGAATTTATAAAATTTGTAGCAGAATTTAAAGTTGAAAATAAGGTAAAGAATAATAATTCAATTAAATTTAGATGGATTTACATAATTTATCAATAGTTTTTGCTCCATGTTTTTTTAGAACAAAAAGTGCCAATGAGTATGATTTTCAAGGTGCAAAGATAGTAGTTCAGCATTTTGAATCATTAATTCAAAATATTGATTAGTTTTTAGTAAAATAAAAAAGATAAAGTTAATGATTCAATATTAAAATTTGATATTGAGATTATTAATTATAGTCTAAATCTAATTATGAATGATTTTGTTTTTATTTTAAATAAGTGGAAATGCTCCAAATTTTTAATTCGATAAATCAATACCCTCTGGTTATTTCTCATAATTCTTGATTGAAACAGTAATTTAGGATTTTAGACTCTTTTATGTCTCATTTTATTTTGTTCTATTTTTAAATTATAAATTTCATCTGTAATCTAATAAAACAAATAAGATACTTTATGTTCAAGTTATCAAATTCCATCTACTTCAATTTAGATTTATACTTCATTGATTTTTTCAATTAAAAAATTGATATCTCTAATAATGTTAGTATCAAGAGTTAAATGTGTTTCCATCCATGATATATTCTTTGATGCATATATTTTATTTAAAATCATATCGGTTATAGGTTTTCAAATTGTTTATGTTTCTAAATTGATTAACAATTTTAATAGACTTTTCTTTAAACCAATAAAGTTTATAAATTTATTGATAAAACTTTCAATTATTCTTATAATTTTATTAATTATCATACAAGCTTAATGAGACATTAATTAATTTATTATAAGAATCTTTTTTTTGTTTTATTATAAATTAAGTTTTTGAATACCCTTTTTTCAATTCCTTACAATCACTCTTTATTTTACAAAAAACTTAAGTAGGTATTAATAATTAAATTTTCAGCTGATGATTTTTTTCTTCTTTTTCTTTCAGTTAAACTGTCACATTAATGATTTTTACTTCTTTAGTAACTCTTTATTGAAGATTTATTTAAAGAAAGCTACATACAATATTAATTATTGTTAATATCTAATTTTTAATTTAATTATAAATAATATATATATTAAAATTAAAGTAATAAAAATTCTGATTTATAAATAATAAATAAGTTTTTTAAAAATGATGATTATGTCGTTATTATTTTAAAAACTGTAATGAATTTTAATTAAGAAAAAAAATATTTGGTTGCTAATTCATAAAATACTTTAAAAGTAATTATTAAAAGGGATGAAAATAATAATATTTTTACTATAATGGACTCTTTTAGAAATAATATGAATTTCAAATAAGAAGTTGATAATTTCTCAAGATTTAATTGAGCTTGAGTATTGAATATACTATAAGTTTGTAGAATAAATTTTTCATTAAAATGTATAGGATTTTATTTATCATTTTGTCAACTAATTTCTGTATAGTCTTAAATGAAATAAAAGACTCATACAAAAATAATTGTGTAGATGATGAATGCACATTATGTAGAGCTCATTACTTTGTTTTTGAATTACCTTAAGATAATGATATATTAGGATTAAAATCAGGATAAAAAATCTGTGTAGAATGGTAATATTAAACATTATATAATATATAGTCCTTTTTAACAATTTATGGAAGATCTAGAAAATTTATATTGCGGAGATTGTCTTGATAATAGTCAAACATGGTAATGATTTATGATTATAAAAAGGAATATAAAAAGAGTTTGCAGTTATGATTATAAAACATATAGTACATATAACTCAGTATATCATAAAAAGGACAGGTTATCTAAAGAATTATTTTATGTGGTTGAATTTTATTAAGCAAATAAACCAGAAAAAATTTAATATACAACAATTAATTGCAAAGGGTGTGATCATTTTTGCAAAGAAAAATCATAGGATTGTTTTTTAGTACCATAAGAATTTTAATATGATACTAATAATATGTATTTCAGTTGTAAAGAAGGATACTCATATAATTAATAACGTTAAATGTGTGAACCTTGTCCATAGAATTGTTATTCATGTTATTTAAATACTTGTTTAATTTGTAACAATGGTTTTAGTAAAATAATAACTAGAGAATCTTTATCAAGTTTAAAAACAAGTACTTCATGCATTCCTTGTTTTGAAAAATGCACAAATTGTTATTTTGGTAAAAATGGCATAAATTTGAATGTTTTACCATGGGATTAGTATAATAATATAGATGGATTATATACAAAAGATCTTTAAGAAAATTAAGGACCTTTTTTTGATTTATTATTTAATAAATATGGAATAGCATAAAGATGTGAATAATGTGAAAGTACATCTTAATTAACTTATATTCCTTCTTTAAATAGAAGATCATGTGTATAATGTGGAACTAAATGTAGACGTTGCGAATATTATTCTTTTTGGTTAAATTAAAGGTAATGTTATTATTAATTTAGACCATCCCGAAATCCATTATGGATTGTAGAACCATAAAATAAATTAGAAACATAAGAATTATTAGAATCTTAATTTGTATTAAGATGTCGAGAGTGTTCAAATTATCTATAAATTTTCAATGCTATAGGAACAAAATGTACTGATTGTAGTATAATTCATTGCGTTTTATGCCATAAAACTGAAATTCAAAAGTAAAGCAAAATTCCATTTTCAACATTGTCTGTAGATTTTGAGCCTTAATAATTAGAAGGTATCTAATAAAATCATTTGTAGATGGTTTTATGGAAAAATGTGTTCTTTGTGAAGATGGTTACTATTTAACTGAGAATGGACTATGTTTAATATTTGATAATCAGAATAAACCTAAAGAAGGATGTTTGAGTTTTGAGAGATCGTTTGATACATAAAATTGTAGAAAATGTTAATAGGATTATATTCTATACTAAAATTAAACAAATTAAGTATGGGTTTGTAAGAAGGGTTGTGGGGAAATCTTATAAGATCCAAATTGTGAATCATGTATTTAATAAAAAGATTATTATCGATGTTAAATTTGTAAAGTTGGATATTATGTTGATAGTGTAACTAAGAAATGTAAGTCTTGTTCAGCTGATGATTATTGTCTTAAATGTTATACTTTAACATTAAATGTTGTTCATCATCCAGAATATTATGATAGTTATTATGATGAGGATTCTAAAGATAATATAATATATGGTCCATTTTGTTATTAATGTATACCTGAAGATAAAGTTGAGAATAAAGATGAAAATATAGAGAATTCAAATAATTATAAGATTGGACCATTTTTGAATGAGGATTTAAGGAAATGTGAAAAAGGTGGAAAAAAATGTAAAGATTTTTTAGCTAAAGGGAACAAAGGATTTTGTGATTAATGTATTAAAGATAAAATAAGAAGTTCTTCTGAAGATGGTAATGATTGTATTGATTGTCCTGATGCAACTATTGGATGCAGAGTTAGGAATTAAAATGAAATTAATCAATTAAATAGATTTTATAATCCTTCATTTGAAAATTAAATTTATTCCACTTTAGCTTTTAAATGTGATGGAGATGATCAATTACATTTAATTACTGAATTTGGTAGATGCATTAAAAGTGATATCACAAAAGAACGAAAATATATTATTGATGTGATTGCTGATTGTTCAATTAATTAACAAGAAGATAAATTACTTTGGAAAATTAACAATCTATATTAAAATTAAAAAAATGATAATTTATCAATAGATAAATCATTATCTAAAAATGCTACAATCATTCTTGAAACTAAATCATACAAAAATGATGATTCAAAATAAGATATCTTAAATGTTACAAAATTATATTAAGAATTAAATTTTAATATTAGTAATAAGATAATAATTAATCTTAATTTTAAATCAGATTTTAAAAGTTGTTACTTTCAAAAAGATACTTACTTTACTACTGATATTAAAAAATAAGTATTATCAGCTCAATCAATAGAACTTAATATTTAAGTGGAAAATAATGAAAGAATTAATTGGTATGTTTAAAGTAATATTTATTTTGAATATTTCTCAAAAATTACCATAACCGGAATCAACATTTAACCAGCTGTTGATTGTGATTTGTTCCCATAAATTAAAAAACTTTTCTAACCATTCAGTTTGTAATTTATTTTAAATGATGGTCTAATCATTAATTTATAGAATATTACTATCTACAATTATGCTGCATCCAAATTTTATTCTGATAAAAATCTCTATACAACTCCTTATAGTTAAATGTCAATATTAAAGAAAAAGTTTACTCCATTCTATTTCATATTTACAAATACATATGATTTATTCTTTAACAATGTTGTCATTTAATCTTTAAATTACTTGATATTGCAAGATACAAATATTAAATAGAGATTATTTGAATTTTTATATGATTAAAACATGACATTTCCATATTTTAACTTTAACATTAATAATGTTAGATTCTTTGATCTTGGATTTGAAGAATAAGCTATATTTGATTTAAAATAATGTAATGTAATAAAAAAGGCTTAAATAAATATTAAGATTAATATTTAATCAGTCAGTTTTAATGATGTATATTTTGTTAATGGAGCAGGATTTCTTAGCACAACAGTGAAAAATAGTTTAAATGGATTTATTTAAATTAAAAATTTAATAGTAAATAATACAAGATTTAATCATTCTATAGGAATTGTTAATTTTAATAATATGGAAAAGATTACTGTATTTTAATTTAATATATTAAATTCATTTGTGAATCATACAAACTTATTTCATATTACAAATATTGAAATTGCAAATAGTTCTGTTAAGAATACTTAATTTAGTTCAAAAGGAAGAATGATTTAAACATAACATGAATTATAATCTAATCCATTGATTGGACCTAATTAATTAAGTTTGAAACTTTAGATAGAATCAATAAAATTTGAATAAGTTATATGTTCAACTCCTTAATGTTTAATATCAATTACTAAAATAAAAAATGTTTATGATATTCCTATCAATATTACAATTAAAAATATTGAAATCTTTTAAATAAATACTTAAGGATTTGATGTTAAAATAATGAATGCAACAACAAGTGCAGCAATAAAAATAGAGAAGAGTTATTCAGTATTTGTTTAGGATTTTTTGAGTGTAGAAAATTCAAATTTATCAATCTTATATGTTGATTAAGTTTGGAAGAGTAAATTTTAAAACATTCATTGTCATTAAGTTAAAAATGTATTTATTAAGAATAATTATTGTTTGTTTATTGATAACCCATATAAATCAGTGAGATTATTTAATGTAAAATTATAGAATTTGAATGCATAAGACAATTCATTTATAGGTATATCATCTTGGAATAATTTAATATATAATACAACAACAAAAGATTATGAAGAATTAATAAAACTAGAATAAATTTTAGTATAATATTGTACAGTAACAACAACATAACCTGGAATTCCATCATCTGCTATAATAATATAATCTACATAATCTTAAATATTGTAATTAAGTTATATGTAGTTTTTATCAAATAAGCATTTTATGAAGATACCAGGAAGTCTTAGTCCAAGTAATCCAACTTTTTTATTATAAAGTAGTTTAGGAAAGTTGGAATTAATGAATAGTAAATGGTTATTCAATTCAGTTGAAGGATATGCAGCTACTTTATATTTAGAAGCAGGTATTCAAAATATTAGAAATGTTATTATGGCAAATAATAATGATCAATTATCTTAATTAAATTCAGATAAAGATTTAAATACTGAAGGTGGACATTTAATGATATTATCATATTAAGCAATAGTGGATAATTGTACATTTTAAAATTCAACTGCTAAATAAGGAGGAAGTATTTACATAAGAGCATTAAAAGAAGGACAGATATTAATAAAGAATACTTCTTTTAAAGTCTCAAGAACTTTATTAAATAGTTCTTTTGATTCTAAAGGAGGATGCCTTTATGTTGATTCTAGAGCATCTCAATTAAATATGACAATTATCTAATCAAATTTTGAAGATTGTGTTTCAAGATAAGAAGGAGGTGCTATTTATATTTTAAGTTTATAATCTTAATAGTAATTATTTATATAAGACTCATCATTTTCTAATTGTTTATCCTTAAGTGGAACTATCTTAAAACTTACTTATGATATGAATTAAAATTAGACTTAATAAACTAAAATGGTTAATATTAATATTGAAGCTAACTAAGAAAATTATGAAAACTTTTTTAGTTAATTGGGAGAAATCTAAGAAACAGAAAAATATTTATTTTTAACAAGAACATCTGCTATTGAATAAGATTATGGAGAAATCATTTTAGTTAATGTCAAATCATAAGGGTTAATATATTAAGGTTTCTTATCCATTAAAAATCCATCACTTATAAAATTATCTCAAATTATTATTTAAAATTAGATTTTATCATTTAATCCGTCAATTGAGATTATAGAACCTATCTAAAATAAAGTTATTATTGATACTGTTAAATTTGCAAATATATCTTCAATCAGTTTAGAAAATATTAAATGTTTACCTAAAACAAAAGAATTAATTTGTTTAATACTATAAATAAGAGTTGATTTCTCATATATTTAGATTCGACCTTCATTAATGATGATTGATATGATTACTCCATAGACTTTTCTAACTTTAAAAAGTATTTTAATCAATAAAATATTCTGTACAGAATGTATACATGGTTTAGTTTAGATTGTTAGAGTTTCAAATATAGCATTATAATAATCTGTTTTAATTGATTAATGTAGATGTACTGATACATTGACATCTTATTATGGTTGTTTTACAATAACAACTGAATCTTATTTTAAAATATAGAAAACTTAAGATTTATTATATAATTTTACAATCAAATCTAATTTGACAAAAGAAGCTATAATTAAATATACAGGAATATTACCTTCAATTGAATTATTTTAAATTTATCAATAAAATCAAAGAATATTAGAAAATCAATAAAATCAAAGAATATTAGAAAATTAAGAAAATCAATAAAATTAAAGAATATTAGAAAATTAAGAAGAATACTTTTAATATGTTGTCCCAAATCCATCCTATTTATCACATATACTAATTAAATAATTATTCATTTAAAATAATACTTGTATGCATGGATGTGGTTTATCTATATATGAATTAACAACCAATCTTACTAATGCATATTGTACTTAAAATTATGCTTCAGGTAGAGGAGGTTGCATTTACTTTGAATCTTAAATCCAATAACGTATCAATATGGCTTAATCTAATTGCTTTTATAATAAAGCTTCTATTGGTGGATGTATAACTCTATAAGGAGTTTATATAAATAATTTAACTAGGGCAGGAAATCAAATTACTAGAAATAATGCTACCATGTTTGGTAACAATATTAATACATCTCCATAATAAATGGCTATTTTAGTTGATTAAATTAAACAAACAATTATTTAATTAGAAAATGGAATTGAATTTGTTGCATCTCCTATTATCATGCAAAGTGGATATAAATTAAGTACTTATAAAAATCAAAGCATTTAAATCTAGTATTTAGATGAAGAATAATTAGAAATGAAATATTAATATCCTGCTACTTTAACATATTTTACAGATACTTTTGATAACAACACAATACAATAACAAAATTGTGAAATTTATCCTATTTCTAATAGTTCAAGTATTATTAAAAAATATACTACATAATTTGATAATGTAATATAGGGTTTCTAATTATCTGATATTTCTATTTGTTTTAATCCAAACTTGAATAAAAACATAAATCTCACTCTATTAAGTAGTCATATTAAATAGCCAGTTTATGTTGATGAATATCCTTATTCATTTAAGGAATATTAAAAAAAATAATATTTTGTAATAATCAAATTTTAACCACTACATTGTCGACTTGGAGAATATTATATTGAATTAAGGTAAATGTGTGTAGTTTGTCCAAAGAATTACTACTCTTTAAAATAAAATACATCATGTTTTAGAATAGATGAATCTAAAATGAAAAACACAACTGGATTTCATATATATTTATATGAGGGTTTTTGGAGACCTGATCCATATAATGATTAAGTTGAATCTTGCATTAAAAAAATGGATAAATGTATTGGAGGTTTTAATGTGGGAAATTAACTATGTACAACAGGATCAATAGGAGCTTTATGTGAAAATTGTGATATCCATTCTATTATTTGGGAAGACAGTTATTTTTTAAATTGGCATTCTGAATGCCAAAAATGTGATACCTGTACAATATATTTAGTAGACCCTTTAGTGATTATTACATAAATTATCATTATCTTGATTTTGGCGTATATTGCACTTAAAAGTTAAGAAAAAAATATTTTGTATTTTTTAGATAAAATACTTAAATTAAGAGCTAAAAAATCTTTTATATAAAGATTTCCTTTTGTTTTAATGATATTAATAAACCATTTGTAATTCCTTTCATTTTTAAGGTTTTTAAATTTAGAAGACAAGAATTTCAATACTTTTATAGCCTTCAATTCTATGGCTATGCCTGCATTTAGTTTAAAAATACATCTATAATGCATTTCTGAGGATAATCTATACTATGTAATTTTATATTCTCTATCAATAATTTTGGGTGGAAGTTTATGTATTTTTTTTATCTTCAAATTAAGAAATAAGAACATTTTCTCCTTTTTTAATTTCATAATATTAGTTTTTATTTATATTTAGCCTGGCTATTTAATTGAACTAATTAATTTAATTAATTATAGAAAAATATCAGGAACTAAGTACAATTACTCAAATATATCTTATCAATTTGATGATAATTATAATTGGAGATATAATCTTATTCTTTTAATTTTAATTGGAGTTGTATTAGCACCAATTATATTTTGTGTTTATATTTATTTTAAATTTGTTCCTACCAAATATAAAAATTTAAAAGTCTTGAACAGAATTGGAATTATTTACTCAAATTATTCTAAAAAGGCATTTATCATATAATTTATATTCAGATAAATTAAATTGTTAACATTTATTTTATTATCCATGAATGAAACATTGGTAAATAATTTATTAGATATTTTTAGTTTTTTTTGATCCCAATTTTTTGTCTTTCCTTAATCATGTTTAGTCAATAGAGTCTGTTTGGCTCAAATAAGTAATATCCATATAAATGGTAATTAATAAATAAACTGGACGAAATATCTAACAATTTAATTATTCTTTCATATGTTATCTCTGCCCTTTTTAATTAGAAAGATATTGGATTTACAAACTTACCAAAAATCATCATTCTTTTTGTATTCAATTTATTTTTTTTTATCTATTTTTTTATCTAATTATACCGATAAAAGGTATCTCTTTTTTTAGAGGAAAATTATGTTAAGGAGAAGCTTAAGAAGAAGCATAATTTAAGGAAAAAATTTAAGTCAATATATGAAAACTGGAAAATTTTATAATAACCTATAAGATATGATGTCTATTTAAATAACATACTTTATGAGAATTAAAAAATAGCTTTATAGAATGAGTAAGCAGAAATTTAGAATAAGTAAGCAGTAATTTAGAATAAGTAAGCAGAAGTTAAGAATAAGTAAGCAGATATTTAGAATAAGTAAGCAGTAATTTAGAATAAGTAAGCAGTAATTTAGAATAAGTAAGCAGAAATTTAGAATAAGTAAGCAGTAATTTAGAATCAGTAAGCAGTAATTTAGAATCAGTAAGCAATAATTGAGAATCAGTAAGCAGTAATTTAGAATAAGTAAGCAGTAATTTAGAATCAGTAAGCAGTAATTTAGAATCAGTAAGCAATAATTGAGAATCAGTAAGCAAGAATTGAGAATCAGTAAGCAGTAATTCAGAATCAGTAAGCAATAATTGAGAATCAGTAAGCAAGAATTGAGAATCAGTAAGCAGTAATTCAGAATCAGTAAGCAATAATTGAGAATCAGTAAGCAGCAATTCAGAATCAGTAAGCAATAATTGAGAATGAGCAAGCAATAATTTAGAATTAGTAAGCAATAATTGAGAATCAGTAAGCAATAATTGAGAATCAGTAAGCAGTAATTTAGAATAAGCAAACAATAATTGAGAATGAGCAAGCAATAATTTAGAATCAGTAAGCAATAATTGAGAATGAGCAAGCAATAATTGAGAATAAGCAAGCAATAATTGAGAATTAGAAACGAATACAATTATGATTTATAAATTAATTTATTTGTTCTGTAAAAGAGGTATGGTAAATAATATAATGAAGTAATCCATTCAACTTACCCTGGTTTAATTGTACCTTAACCTTCTTCTTTAAGACAATGGATAAATGAATTTATATTCTTTTTTTAATTTCAATAAAAGGATCTTTAAATACATATGGTAATATAATTCTTTCTTTGTTAATTTATTTTTGTGGTTTAAATTTTTAATTTAATGAGATTGAACGTTTTTAATTACTTCGAAGAGTGGTTTCAAAAATAACAGTATCTAGAAGTGGTTTAATTCCTATTCTATTTCTTATCAAATGTTCATACTCAATTTAGATCAATATGATACTATTGACATAATTGCTAATTTTTCTATATCTTTAGTTGTATGACATTTTTCTGTTGAATGGGTTTGTCTACCAAAACAACTTGGAATATAATGAACAGTTTTATTTAGATCAGTATATTAAATAGGGGCTCTAAGGGTGGTCATAAAAGTGATATTCACATTGTTAAAAGATTAATCCAATCTATTTTGATGATAGCCATTTAAATTATGGCTTTTAAGTTTATTACTCATTGTTATTTATATATTTTATTTATATTATGATATATAATTTTATTTATTCAAATTTATTTATATTTTAATAAAAAAATCTGTATTTCATTGCTTTCTCCAAATTTTAGTAAATTTATTTATCCATTAATTATAAATAACTTGATATTCCATCTTGACTATTTATTCTATTTATCATTCTCTTATAATCCATTATAGCTTATATCTAATATTTATCCATTTAAAAATGCTTTTAATTTTCCATTATTCTTATCAATACTTATAACTATCAATTAATCTTTTGCTATTATAGTATTTAATTATGAAATTTCACTCTCCAATCCTATTTCTAACATTTTCTTCATTTTTCTTGCTGTTTACAAAGGAATCTCATCATAAATTCTAATTGAATTCTAACCAGTTAACCATCCATTACTAAAAGATATTACTCTTAATTTTTCTTCAATTATCATCTAAGATAAACTTGATGTTTAAGCAAGTTCAATTAAATTTACAATTTCTCCTTTTTGAAAAGTTTTTAAATCATCAAATATTTTTATAATACAAATTCTACCATCTATACTTAATGTATATATACATTTCGTAGATACCTATAATTACATTTCAATTATTTCAATTGTTGGAATTGATAATATTTAATGAGGTTCTCCTTTTATTAAATTCCAAAAAAACATTTTAGAATCTCTTCCTAAACTTACAAATGTATTTATATCTCCCAATTAACATAAAAATCTAACACTTTTCTCATGTCCTGGAAAAGTTTGTATTTTTTTACCAAAATATAAATCAAACAAATAAATATTTGGATCGAACTCACTTCCACCTAATAACATTAAATTTGAAGGTATTAAATTTTTTCCATTCAATTTAAACAATTGTAAACAAGAACATGGTACAAATCTCATTGAATCAATTTTTTGTATTAATGAATTCAAACTTGTATCATATAAAAATAATTCATTTTCATATGTTGCAACTAACATTTAATTTTTATTCAACAATGGAAATATGTCAAATATTTAACTACAATTAAGCATTTAACTTTCTTTATAGGAGATACTATCAATTTGATTTGATGTTCTGCCTATTCTTCCATCTTTAAATCCTCCAACTTCTTACTATATTTATTTGAATTTATCTTTTAAAGCTATAGGATTAGGTAATGATACGGCCTCTTTTAAATTTTTCATGTATAATTCTGCAGCCTTTAATAATAGTTACATAACATCTAATAATGAAGATACCTATTAATCATCATTTGTAGCTTATTTATTCTCTTATAAACCACCAATTGAATTTGAAATTTATTCTCTCAAAGCTATTCATTATTAAAATATTGTGATTACTTCTCAAATTTAAGTTTGCATAGTTCTAAATTTCTTCCCATAAGTATTCATAATTAACAAATTGAATGTTTTATTCTTTAAAGTCTCTTATTTCTCTATAATTCTATCTAAACTCAGCAAAGTTTCTATCAAGAGTTTAAAAAACTTCCAAAGTCGATTAATTTATGATTGTTTAAATCTTATTGATAAGTACTTCATTCTATGTCTTTATAGCCTTTTATAAAGTATTAATTTGATCTTAATATTTCTTTTCTAATTCATCCATTTTTTAATAAAATAATTCTTTAAATGAGTGAAGAAGATATTGAAATAATTAGATCTGAAGAAGAATTCTAAAAGTAAAACAAATTACTAAAATCTCTTTAAGCTGAGAATGCTGTATAAAATTCAATATTTTTTAGAGATTGCATTAAGTTGAAAAAAAATTGTAAAAAGAAATATAATAATTACATATTAAATTTTAAAATATTGAATCAGAAAGAACAACATAATTGATTGAGATTAGAAATTGGAGTATTTATTTAAATAATGTTAGGGGCTGAATTGGAGAGTAATTTAAAAAAATCAGAATCATAAAATATTTAATTTGAACTTCTTTTAAGAAAAATTAATAAAAAAGCTGAGAAAGATGAAATTGAGATTTAAAGCTTAAGCTAGTAATTATTAGAATTATAAAATAATATAATTGAAAAAGATAATAAAATTTTAACTCTCAAATAAGAAATTTAAGGATTAAATGATAAAACTTTTCTTTTGAATTAGGATCATAATAAAAGAGTTAATTTTTTAGAAAAGGAAATTGAAGCTTCAATAAAGTAATTATAAGAAAATTAATAAACTTCTCTTTAATGGTAGAATAAAATTTAATATTTGGAGGATGAAATATGTAAATTAAAAGAGTTAAATTAGGTAAAGAATTTTGTTATTAAAGGATTTAAATTAATAGAAAATATAGTTAATTAATCAAATAGATGAAATTTAGATGAAATTAAATTAGACTTTATTTGAAAATCAGAAGCTATCTAATAACTTTGGTTAATCATAAACTT
Source organism: Paramecium sonneborni (assembly GCA_905182985.1). Taxonomy (NCBI): domain Eukaryota; phylum Ciliophora; class Oligohymenophorea; order Peniculida; family Parameciidae; genus Paramecium; species Paramecium sonneborni. Next base: position 208,127 of record CAJJDN010000085.1, on the reverse strand, counting down.
AATGTTAAGAAACTTAAGATAATTTAGAAAAGATGATTGCTTAAATAAAGTAATAATATGAAGATAAAAAGTAAGGATTTTATATATAAAATGAATAAATAAATAAATAGTATTAGGAAAAATGTAATTAATTAGAAGAAATAATTTAAGAAAGGGTATAATTATTGAAAAAAATTAATGAATTAGAAAATCTTAATATTAAATTGAATTATAAAGTTAAAGAAATAGATGAAATAAGAGATAAATTACAAAAATTTGAAATTGAAAAAATTAAATAAGATTAGGAAACTTAAAAAATTGTAGAAAAGAGCAAAGGAGAAAACTAAAAGAAAAAGAGTGAAATAATAAAATTAAAATAAAAAATTAATGAATTAGATAACAAATGTTTAAATTACAGTAAATAAAAATAATCATTTCATGAAACAATGTAAAATTTGGTAGTTGAGTTGGATCAATAGCATATTTAAAAAAAAAAACTTGGAGATTAAGTTTAAAGATTGTCAGAGGAATTATCTTAATAATAAATTGAAAAGGAATATATTTTAAAGGAAAAAGAAGATCTTAAATAATAAATTTATACTCTGAACGAAATAAATAATTAATTTGAAGGCATTGAATTAAAATAAGTAAAGGTTCCGAGGTAGAAAAATTAATTAAATAAATAATAACCATCTACATTTGAATAATTGTAAATTTTAGAAAATTAAATAATTGATCAATAAATACAATTAGATTATATATAATAATGTAAAAATGCATTATATATTATAATTAGAAAATTTACCTGATACTCTAGCATTTATTTCAGGTTTGATATAAACAAAGATAAAAGCCTTTTTGGAAGAATAAGAAAAAGATTAAGATTTATATCAAACAAAGCGAGATTACGTTTTACAACATATAAATGATTATCTCATTATATTAAAAGAGCATTTAGAAAAATAGAAAATAACATTAACTCATAATATTCAATGAAATATGATGTATCATCTTTATTATATAATTTAAATTAATGATATAATAAATTTAAATAACTTATATTCTAATCTTAATAGCTTTAGTTTTTACATTTTAATAAATAAATTATTTCAAATAAATTTAAATAAAATTATCACAACTAATAAGACAATTAAGCCCATCAATATAAATTAACCTTTATTTTAATGATAACGTATTCCATTAATTAATTAATTAATTCCTTCAAATTATCCTATTATCGAAATGTGAAATACCCATATATTCAGTGACTTTATTTTAGATTGAAGACACTCTATAATTTTGATCTGAAAGACTTGAGTGAATTGTTGAAGCTATGTCTAATACATGAGATGCTTAATTAACTCCTCTAGATAGAAAATCATTTATTTGGTAATCTCTTTTATATTTGTTATTTCCTGATAAAGATGGATTTTTTATAGCTTCTTTAAATAGCTCATATTTTTAGATGTTAGTTTTCATTGCTTACTATTTATGCTTTCAAGTAGTACTTTTAATTTAAAAAGTTCTTTCTCATGTTCTTAATGTATTTCTTTGAATCTCTTTAACATATTATTCTTAAGTTTAGATTAAACTTCTTCAGGACTGATTGTATATTCATTCAGCATTCTTGACATTGTGCTCATTATCAAATTTAGATCATCAAATTAATCTTAATACTTTCTTATATCAATAGATTAAAATTATTTTCGATTGTCTTATTCATCCTCTTCACAAATTGGATCTGATTTGCTATCATTGTATAGATATGTTCAATACTCTAATTAAATTAGTTTTCTTGAGATTTCACTATGTAATTCATTTAACGATTTTAAAGATGTTTATAATACATTTTCTTATTGATAATATTATTTTTTGAATGTTTCCCAATCAAAATATTAATTGTATTATTTTTCTATAAGTATAGGTTATCTTTCTTGATCATCTTAGTCTTTATTCATTTCTAAAAATGAAATTAATTTAAATATATATAAAATTTAATATATAAATCAAAACCATTATTAATTTCTATAAAAATACAAGGCATACTTTGGATAATCATGATAAACTCTATTATTTCAAGTTTGGAGTTGAAACTACACTTGAAATTTTTATGGCGTTTGATTCATTTAATGTTTCTAAGGTTAATCTCTATTTTTAATTAAATTGAACTGTTTTTTTCAATAATATTATTGGGATTATCCATTCTTTTAATTATGGACATTAAATATATAATAAATAATTATGGTATTCATCTAGCAATTTATCAATATTGAATAACGGAATGGACAATCATTTTTATATATAACATATTAATTAAATAATTTTTTGAATTGAGACAAATTTTTACAAAAGTAATATTCAATACATCAGTTTTATTTATTAGAAATTTAATACATGTTGACAGTTAGTATATTCCATTGAGTAGTTGTATCAATTAATGGTGATATCTATAAAAATTAATGTTTTCTTTTTTAAGTTACATCTTACAGAAGATATCTCTACAATTAAAAAATTATCCAAGTTTAAAAATAACATTATCTATATTAAAAGTATTATTTAAAAGTTTCTAGAATGACAAACTGAAAAAATTAACACATTTTAATCTAATTTTTATGTAGATTTTCAAGTAATAAAGTGTAAAATAGATCGACATAGAAATTTCATCTTAAAAGAGAGTTTTATTATTGTTGAAGAATTTTTCATAAATTAATCTAAATTATACTTAATTTTATAAGAATAAAGTGCTGATTATAAATTTAATTAAATTCAAAATAAAAATATTATTTTATTAAGTACTAATTTTGTATATATTTGATAGTGGATTAATAGTTTTTAGGGGTAAAAGTTAATAGTTAAATTTATAGGATGTTAAAAAAGAATTTAATAGAAATAAGGGCAATATAAATAATGTATGTATATATTATTTTATAATGGAATCAACTGATTATTTCTTCTTATTCCTATTCTTCTTCAACTTTTTGATTTGGTTATTATTCTTATTCTTGTTGTTATTATTATTGTTCTTCAGGGGAATTGATTTCTTCAACTTTAACTTCTTAAACTTAAACTTTCAGATCTTCATGGGTTTCAATTTTAGATTGTAAATCATGTTTTTCTTAGACATCTTTTAAATTCTCTTCTTATTTGAGTGAATTATGATGATCAGGTAAATGTTTATGGATATCATCCTATGAACCTTTTCTACCAGGTTCTTAATGTTCTAATCCTTCATGAGCCTTCCAATATTTATTAACAGTTTGATCAGTTATGATTTCACTTGCTTAAGGAGATGTCTTTAAAGTTTATTCTTAGAATTAAATAATTTATTCAACTAAAATAGATTGATAATTAAATTACCAACTTTAGGACTTGTTTCTGGACTATTGATAACTTTTTCAATTTCCTCTTCATCAACATCAATCATCATTTCAGGTTTTTTAGAATTGTTTTCTTAGATTTATTCTGTTTCATCTTTTTCTACATTTTTAATATTTTCATCTAAATCATCATCATTTTATATTTCTTCTGTATCTTCTTCAATTTCAACAGCTGGTTATTGATCTTATTATTATACTTATGATTATGATTATTGGATATTTTAAGTATTTTTATTTTTCGAAAAATTCTATAGGATATTATAATAAAATATAATACTTTAAACATTTCATTCATATTGTCATCATTTGTATCCATTTGTATCTTAGGTTTAGGATTGACTCCTAACATATACTAATTTTCAATAATGCTAATAGGTTCAAGTATTTATTCAACATATTGATTCCATTCTTAATTATTATTAATTTTGTTAATGAAATAATAGCTCAATTTACTTAAGATTCCAACATAACCTCTTTTAATTTTAGTATTTAGAGTTCCAACATTTTCTTTATCAAATCTATTATATTTAATAATGAATTAAATAAGATTTAAAGCTAAGAAATCTTCTTAAATTTTTTCAAATTGAGGTCTATCAAAAATGAATGTTGTAATTTCATAGAAGTAATTTTGTAATTGATTATTGAATTCATATTGAATAACAAATTTCATTAGTATTTCATAGATACCTTTATGATTAAATTAATGGATAAGTTCAATATTATTGATTCTCAAGATGGATAGATATAATTGTAGCAATTTCAATTTCATCTAACTAAAAGGCTATTGTGAGATTCCATAAGTAGTATTGAAAGCACCTTGAATAAGGAAGTGAAATTACTAATAGATATTTTATCAACAAGCAATGCACTCTTGAATTCCTAGGCAATTGGATAAAATTAATGATAAGAAAATGAAAAAGATGGATTCTTATCTTATTGCTATTAAACATAACGATGGATGGCTTCAAGTAATGTAATGATTACAGAAACAACAGTAGCAGAACTAGAATTTAACTATGAATATAATTTAATATTTACAGCTATGGTAAATAGTTTTTCAGGTATATTAAGAACAGATAGAAACAATTCTGATTTGTTTAGAATTTCAATTATGATATGACTACAATTATCTGTTACATCATTTTAATGAGTCTTATATTCAAAAACTCTTATGACTCTACGTAGCAATTCAATTCTCTCATCCTAAAAATTAGTTTGATTATCTTATTGTTCTTAATTAGTATCTAAGATAATTAATTTTTCAATTATTTCAGCTATATGAAATACATCCAAATTCTTAATCAAATTACTTATAATTGATTTATGTTCTGGTTAAGATAGAAATCTCCATAACTTTTAATAATATGTATTATTTGTACATCATAACCTCTTCTTCTTATAATTCCACATACTACTTTTGATAAATATCCAGCAAGTGTAACATTCAAATAATCTCTATCCAAAATATCAAAAATCTTTGGTAAGAATTTCTGTCTTGATTCTTCATTCTCTTCATAATTTGGATTCTATTTATCTCCTTCAAATAGATAATCTATTATTGGACCATTTTCATTTCCTATTGCCTCACTTATCATAAAAGGATATCTTAATCATTTTTAAGTTTAATCATTTTACCTAATCTATGTCTTCTCATTATACTCTTCATCTTCATTTACACACAAATATCCTATCATCTTACTAAATGTATCTATATTTTTTGTTACACTCTAATAAATCAATTTATAATTACAAATTTCCAAACTTTGTTGCTCCATTTAATTTTATCTCTTATAATGTGTCATCATCAAGAATCATCTCTAATGTACAGTTCTCTTGAGACAGTAAAGGGTCTAAAACTGAACCAAAACCTGCAAAGAATCTTTAAAAGCTTAAACTATACAACTTATAAAATCTTACTTGAAGAACATCATTTTTANGTGAGATTCCATAAGTAGTATTGAAAGCACCTTGAATAAGGAAGTGAAATTACTAATAGATATTTTATCAACAAGCAATGCACTCTTGAATTCCTAGGCAATTGGATAAAATTAATGATAAGAAAATGAAAAAGATGGATTCTTATCTTATTGCTATTAAACATAACGATGGATGGCTTCAAGTAATGTAATGATTACAGAAACAACAGTAGCAGAACTAGAATTTAACTATGAATATAATTTAATATTTACAGCTATGGTAAATAGTTTTTCAGGTATATTAAGAACAGATAGAAACAATTCTGATTTGTTTAGAATTTCAATTATGATATGACTACAATTATCTGTTACATCATTTTAATGAGTCTTATATTCAAAAACTCTTATGACTCTACGTAGCAATTCAATTCTCTCATCCTAAAAATTAGTTTGATTATCTTATTGTTCTTAATTAGTATCTAAGATAATTAATTTTTCAATTATTTCAGCTATATGAAATACATCCAAATTCTTAATCAAATTACTTATAATTGATTTATGTTCTGGTTAAGATAGAAATCTCCATAACTTTTAATAATATGTATTATTTGTACATCATAACCTCTTCTTCTTATAATTCCACATACTACTTTTGATAAATATCCAGCAAGTGTAACATTCAAATAATCTCTATCCAAAATATCAAAAATCTTTGGTAAGAATTTCTGTCTTGATTCTTCATTCTCTTCATAATTTGGATTCTATTTATCTCCTTCAAATAGATAATCTATTATTGGACCATTTTCATTTCCTATTGCCTCACTTATCATAAAAGGATATCTTAATCATTTTTAAGTTTAATCATTTTACCTAATCTATGTCTTCTCATTATACTCTTCATCTTCATTTACACACAAATATCCTATCATCTTACTAAATGTATCTATATTTTTTGTTACACTCTAATAAATCAATTTATAATTACAAATTTCCAAACTTTGTTGCTCCATTTAATTTTATCTCTTATAATGTGTCATCATCAAGAATCATCTCTAATGTACAGTTCTCTTGAGACAGTAAAGGGTCTAAAACTGAACCAAAACCTGCAAAGAATCTTTAAAAGCTTAAACTATACAACTTATAAAATCTTACTTGAAGAACATCATTTTTATTTAATTATTATAGGAGAAAATTAATGTTTCCTTTTATAAATTAATAATTTATTAAACTTAATCAAATTATGTACAAAGATGAAACCTATTTTAGAACTCCACCTATTAGAAACCTTAATAATGCACTTACAATTTAATAAAAAATCAATCAACTCAATAAAAAAAGCAGTATTAAATTTTCTGAACTGACAAAAGATTAATCTTCCAATTAAAAAATATCCTATCGACGACCAAGTCTTCCAAGAAAACCAATCCAGCGAATTTAGTAAGGTACTCACATTCTTAAACTCTTACTATAGCTATTACCATACAAAGAAATCTTTCATAAGAACCTCAAACTCAAGGTACATACAGTGTAGTTTTTACTAATAGTGCTCCATAAAAAAGAGATAAGAGGAAAGTATAAACTAGTAATTGTGATTAAATTGATGAATCTAAAAATAGCTAAGCTAGAATTGTCAAAGGATTCTTTCCATCTGATATTAATAATACTAAATAGATTTTAACGAGTATATTATAAGGAATGCAACATAAAATTTCAGCTGAAAAAACTATGGGAGTTATGGGATTATAAGTTATTCCATTTAATAAACTAATGGAATAAAATACAGTACTCACTTAATAGACAATCAGATAAAAAGCATTGTCTTAAGATAAAGAAAGAGATAAATCATAATCATTTACCGAAGAAATAGAGAGGAAAAATAAATGCAAAGTTCCACAAAAAATAAAATAAAAAAATTCTGTTAATTATAATAATGCTAGTCCAGTACCTCCTAAAATAATGATGCCTTAAAGTAGTACAACATAAATTTAAAGTAATAATTTTAAATTCTCATTAACTGAATATTCATAATTATCAAGAGAATAATTATTCTAGACTAAATTATAAAATTACCAACATTTTTTGTTTTTAGTTTCCACTTAAAGTGGATTCTATACTTTACCATAAGATTGCTTAATTGATTTAAAATTTAAAATTGGTAGAGGAAATAATTCTCATTTAATTAAAGAAATTTTTAAATTAAGATGGTGGTGGAACTTCTTTAAATTTAGTGAATTAATTGATTCAGATAGTAATTTTGTTTGGACATAAATTAAAGTTTAGAATTACATGGATTTATAAAATCCATCTTGTAATGAAATAAAATCATTAATGAGAAAGAAAATCAATTAAAGTCAATCATTAGCATAATTTAATAAGAAAATCTAAATTGATCCTTTACTAAGATTAATGAATGATGATTCTGATTATAAATAAATAGAGAGAAATTAAAAAGCGTACTTAAAATTAATAAATCAAAAAGGATTAAGTTTAATGAAGGTTCATTAAAATTTGAAGGTAATTAATAATTATTAATAGATAGATTCATAATCATATAGAGAAGAATTATCATTTGGGTAATAAGAAAGCTTTATATCATAATTTGAAGAGATATTATGAACTATTAAAGTAAGACTTGCATTCAATAATACCGATAACATTCCATGTTTAAAAAGGATAGAGAGATAAAGTGTATTTACAATTCTTAGAGCATTATAAGAAACTACCTAAGTATTATCAACTTACCTATCTAGAGGCTCTACTTGGATAGTGAAACCTGGCGAATTTACAAACAGAGGAACAGGTATAATCGTTTGTTAAAATTTGACTGAGATAAATAAAATCATAAGTAAGAAACAAGTGCATTAAAATGGAAAGCCATTTACTTATTTGATTTAGAGATACATAGAAAAACCATTTCTATATAATAAAAGGAAATTTGATATTAGATGTTACTTTCTTATAACTTAATTAAATAATATTTTTAGAGCATATTGGTATGAAGATGGATATATAAGAACTTCATCAGAAGAGTTTGATTTAGATGATCCTGCAAATTTATATGTTCATTTAACAAATGATGCTATTTAGAAATATGCTGATACATATGGAAAATATGAGAATGGGAATAAATTATCTTTTTCTGAATTTTAACGTTATTTAGAGAATTAACCAAAGAAATATAATTTTTATAAAGATTTATATCCAAAATTAATAGAGATAGCAACAATAAGTATAAAATCTGTATATTGTAAATTGGCTCTTCATAAAAAAGAATTTAATTTTGAGATATTTGGATTAGATTTTATGATTGATTCATAATTTAAACCATATTTAATAGAGATAAATACAAATCCTTGTTTGGAAACAAGTAGTCCAGTTTTATAAAGAATAATACCTTAAATGGTAGAGAATGCAATGAGATTATCAATTGATACGATAATACCACCTCCAGATGGAAATATATGGCCACCATGTAAAAAGCATTTAATTTTTTATGATAATTTATTGGAGAATAATAAATTCTAATTGATATTTGATGAAAGAGAAGATTCAGAAGAATTGATAAAATTATATGGAGGATTATTATAACATGATGAAATAGATGAAATGGATGAGGAAGAAGAAGAATATGAAAGTGATAATGAAAATGAGAAATAAGAAATGTGATATATTTATTTTAATGATTTTTTAAATTTAATATTTACTCAAATGTTAAAATGAATACAAAATAATAAATAAAAAGAATGTAAGGAGAAGATTTGTTACCAGATCATATAAATGATGAAATATATCGTACATTAGAACACTTATATTTAAGATTGAATGAGATAGTTCGTAAAGCAGAAGATGTATTAGATTTATCTTAATCAGTCTCTTTTTAAGCAACTTTAAAAAGACTTAATACAGCTTCTAAAGGTGAAAATTACTAAAAAGTTCCCAAGAATTATTTTCCTCCGCCTACTGATTAAGAATCTTTTGAAAGAAAATTCAAATTATTAAGAAGATGTGGACATATATTATCTGACACTATGTTGAAAGTAAGAACCTCTTTAATAGAATTACATGATGCAACTCGTAAATAGAAATAAGATATTGTCAAAATGAAAAAAGATGAATATGCAATTAAACATGAAAAGTCATTTCCTATTAATTAAATATAAAAAAATGGAGTTCAATAACAAAAGCTTACCCAAACTATTTTATTAGATGAAGATGATGATCTAATGATTCTGCCTAAAATTGAATTCGTTGTTGAATAACCATCATTGTTATCTATTTCAATTGCTTCAGATCCTGTTTATTATCTATCTTGTACTTGTTTACTTGAAAATACACTTTAATATCAAATCCCAGAAGAACTTAAAGTATGTATTGCTATAGAATCCTTATAATATTATGACAAATTCTATTTAAATTCAAACATCATTCAGGAATGTAAATCTGCTAATAAAATATTACTATCATTAAATGGAGATTCTAATTGTATTACTAGAAACTGTCTCTTTTATGAAAAGATTTATTTGAATATGATCAAATAGCCAATTGTTTAATTAAACTTTGCTAGAATCTAAAGAGGAGAGTAATTCTATTTTCCTCTCTTTTCTGATATTACAGATTTATTTAACGATTAAACTTTATTTCTTTATGGTATGTATTAATTTAGTAGATCAATTGGAAGAGCTTAATGTTAAAAAGTTGGTAATATTAAATATTTAATGAATCTATTGCATACTTAATCTACTTCAGGACTTGTTATTAATGCATTTAGTACTTCTCTTGATAAAAGCTAATTTTTAATTGATTTTCTAACAGCTATGATTCAATTAAATGGTAAAGAAATTGTTATCGGACTCAATAAACTCACATTCTAAGAATGTAAACGTAATCCTAGAATTGTTTTAGTTAGATACACACATAAATTAAGTTAACAAGATAAAGAATTATTAGATTAAAATCTTAAAGATGGAGTTGATGGAGGATATAGAATTAATGAATCAAGTTGTAAATTAAAAAGAACAATCATTATATTCAGTAAGGAAAAGATTTTCATACCAGAAATTGCTAGAAATCTTAAGCATTGGGAAATACCAATTGATTTCTTAAAATAATAATGTGAAAATTATCATTATTAATATCTCGTCCATTATATTGATCAAGTAGTTAAATGTAAAATTTAAGATAAATTACCTAAATTCTTTAGTGTTCTCATCACCCTTATCAATTAAAAAACGAATAACCTCAAAGAATTTAATCAATCAATCATTCGGGATTTTGATTACTTCATTAAAAATAGAAATTATGTTAATTACTTTAATTTGAAGACATATCATAAATTAACTCATATAGAAAATTACTTATAAGAATCTTTGAAATCATAAAAATTGATTTGCCATAGCAAAGACATTACAAGATTATTAGGAGTTGAAGAAGAATGAAAATTAAATATATATATATAATTCAAAACAATTCACATATTTTTCATTAATTTACTTAAATCAATATCTGTATTGAACCGTTTACATTAAGATGATTGCTTAAATGATTCAGAAATTAATTATTAAATATTTGAATGTTATTTCACTTAAGATACAGGAGACAAACAGTTTTGAGTCTTTTATTATTATTATTTAGATAAACTTTATTTAGATAATCCTTATTATCCTTAAATCTATCTTGATTTTGTTAATTACTCTAAAATATTCTATCTATGATCTATAATTCTCTTATTTACATATTCAAAGTGTGGAAATGCACGGGTGAATTTATTCTAGAACTTAATTTAAAACTTACTTGCTGTTTTTCCAATCTCATATTCTCATACAATTTCTTTTAAAATTCTTAATCTCCTTTGCTGAATTCTAACTCATCAAAATTATACTTTAATAACATAGGTCGATAACTGACCTTACATTTTCTCTTTACCAAAGCTTCAATATCATAACCTTAAAACCATTTGTGTTATAAAATTGCTTTAATACCATTTTATGCTCCCAACCGTTTTGTAGGATCTTTTATCAACAATTTTGAAATCAAATCCTTTAAGTCAGGATTTATATCTCCATAAGGAGGGAATTAAAGTTTATCATTCAATATGCTGTTGTAAATTTAATCTATGTTTCTACAATAAAATGGTGGTGATCCAAAAATAAATTCATAAAGTAATGCTCCTAAACAATAGATATCCACCATATAATTATGTCCTTCTCTTTTTAACATCTCAGGAGACATATATTCAGGAGATCCACAAAATGAATAAGCTGTTACATCTCGACTCATATTTGGTTTAGATAAACCAAAATCAGATAATCTTATATACCCATCTAAATCTAATAAAATATTTTCAGGTTTAATATCTCTATAGACAATTCCAAATTTATGTAATTCATTAATTGCTAAACAAACTTAAACAAAGTACTGCTTTGCCAATTACTCGGATAACCTTTTCCATTTTCTCAAATGATAAAACAATTCACCACCAGCACAATATCTACATTTAAAAATAATAAGTTACTCCATTACAAAAACAAGATAGAAGTTTGTCTCAAATGAGTAAAATAATTTGGCCAAATATGGAGAATTTAATTGTTCCATCACATATTTTTCATTGCAAATAATTATTTCCTTGTTAGATTTAAGTATAAAGTTCTTGTCAATAAGTTTCATTGCATAAAATAAACCATTATCACGTTTTCTTACCAAATATACTCTTGAAAATCCACTATTATTTTAAAATCATATTAATACCCTACACCTATACATTTCAGGATATCATAATCTTCAATACTCATTTGATTACCAACTGAATTTGTATAATATGGTTCTAATTTCAAATGTCTTTATTCTTCAAATACTTCTAACGGTTAAAGTTCAAGTGATAAGTAATAATCAATATTATAATTCTTCACACTACTATGTGTTTGGAAGTGTTTTATTTTACTTACAATTTCAGGATTCACTTATAGTACCTTTGTTATTAATTTCTTATATAAATCTGTAGTGTTTTGGTGAATGCTTATTGGAACAATTAATCTACTTTATATTCATTCAATTACTTCTAACCATTAAGAATTAATGTTATTGTGAGCTCAATTGGGTCTTTTTCACAGTTTAATGTTTTTACAGTCTAACATCTCCCAAATGCTTAATTCATTTTATTAACAGATGGTGATTGAACTCTAGTCAAATTTTAGTTTACAGAATGAAAATCTGATGACTTATATTTATTTAATGGTAGAGATGGAGGAATTCTAGCCGATAAAACTAGTGATTGCATTATATAATTTAAAAATAGTAAAATTCAATTTGGTAGTGTGATAGTTTATACTTCCACTCTGAAGTTGGGTGAGAAAATTTTGTGTTTTTTATCCTTAACTGCTCTGTCAAGCATATATTTATCAATTACTAATAAGCCATTGGATTCAATAAAGCCAGTATGAAACCAAAATTAAAACATTGTTTCTTTACCAATCAGTGATTTATTATAAAAAATAATACGAGTATCTTTTTAAACTATTATGTCAACAGTAAATAAAATTAAACTATCATCAACTATTCGAAATTTAGTGAAAGTAGCTTAGTTTTCATAGTTTTGTATAATAATATAAGGATTGCATGAATTCGAGTAATTCATTGAAGGAATTGTAATCAAGCGAATTTATAATATTTGAATTTTTGGTTAAGGTACATCCTTTACAGTATAGCCAAGTTAGAGAGCCTTTTCAAAGTACAAAATATATCTTATTTGAGAAGGAATAGTAACTCCTTTGTGATTTTTAGTTCGCATCATTCCATAGTATCTCATGACTTCAAAGCTGGTTTTAAACAATTCTGAGAATAGAAGATAACAACATATCATAATTCCAGTTCTACCTTTTCCTGCTTTACAATGAATGGCAACAACATTTTATTTATCTTAGGTTACATAATTGTGAACATCAGCACATAATTTATAAATCATATTAAATTAAGGTGCTTGATGATCTTCAAAAGGGTATTCTGAAACATTACCATCAAAATAAGTATGATCATATTTTCTCTCAGAACATAAATTAATAATCTTGTAATGGTTTTTGTGTCTCTAATTGAAAAACCTTTAAACATCTTCCATAGAATTTCTATAAATAGCTTCATAATCATTAGCTGGGAAACCCATAGCAATAACTTATTCTGTAATGTCTCAAATTTAATTTTAAAATGTACATGTCAAATCTAAATCAAACCCATTCATATTGAATCTATTCTTTTACTTGCTTACCAAAGATTTTAAGGGATTAGAGAAACCACCATTATTTTTAGTAGTTAAATTTTACAAGTATTCTTTCACCAATTTACTTTATTCTTATAATTATTCAGATCTTCCTCTAACAATAAAGAACTATTGTAGACCTTTTTCTGATCGAAAATCCGATATTGAAGATAGATCAAAAATACTCTCTTAGTCCATAAAATTAAATAATCATTTTTTTATCTAAAGCACCGGGGACTGTGTAGGTCTGTACTAAGTACCACGTGAAGCTGACATATAAACTAAAGGTTTATCGTTATAATAATTATCATAAAAGGAAGCCCCTTATTAGCTTAGAAAACTAGGTTAAAGACCAAATGATGATTTCTCTTTTAAGGAGGATTAAAGAGATAATATTTCTTCTTCAAAAATAAGTTAAATCATTAACTCTCCTACCACTTTACCATCTGACCAAATTTATATTATATGCATATCCTTACGTTCTTTCAAAACCTTTTAAATATCAAGTCTTCCCAACCCTTTCATGATTGGATCTCCCCAATAATCCCATAACTAAAATTCAATCAATTATGAGACTAACAAACTAAATTTATCTCTAAAGTCGTTTAATCCATGTTAAACTTTATAAGTACTTGTAAAATATAGTTCCTTACCTGAAACAATCACAAAATAACACTGACTTGCCTGTCCTATTTCATACTTGAATTATAATATTTTTAGTTGTGTGTTCATAACTATAATATATTAATGTATAAACTACCATCCTCAAGGTTTACTTTAACCAATCATATTACATTCATTAATAAATTCAATTCCCCTCTATATAATAAGAAGAAATTTATGATTCACAACCTAACCAAAAAGAACTCATTGAAAAACTATGAAAACTACCCCAAAAAATCTATACAATAAAAAAATAACCTTAATAAGAATTTGATTCACAACCAACTCTTTGATAATAATTATTTGTAATCAAAAAAAATCTTTAGAATCTCGTGCCAATACCTTAATAATAAAATGTGACTTAAAATACTCAAAAAATAATTTTATTTAACCTTAAGAATTATCCTCAATTATTTGATACTTAAATAAAAAAACAGAATGAATGATAAATAAATTCTACATCATCCTCAGCTTAGTAAACTAAAAAAGTATTATCTTAATAAACCAGCTTTAATTATACTATCAATGAGTCAATTTTTTATTATAAACTTCTCCTTTCTAGCAAAAACCTAAGATAAAATTGGCATTCTAATGGAAGTTATAAAGCACTCAATAAAAAGTTTAATCAGAAAGTTATTTGAAATAAAAGGATGTTGAAGTTGCAGAATTGATTTAAAAAACTACAAAAATTTATAAATTATATTGAATGATTTTATCAATCAATTCATAAATGATATACTAATAAAAAATAATTAGATGAAAGAAATAAATCTTTTTTATCTTGAGTTAGTAAAAGATAATACTGAAAAAAAAATGACTATTATAAATTTTTGGGATTTAATAAGTTTTAAATTTATATAATCTATGAAATAACTCTAACTTATCAATTATTAAGTTTATGATTTAGCTTATTAAGAATTGATAATCGTTAAGATATTTGATTTTCTTTTTATTGTAATTATAATTTCTAAACCATAATTTTAAAAGCATCGCTTTTTGTCATCCGAATATAATTTTGTAATAATTAACAAATATATGCTAAAAATTTATATTAGACCTTAATTTATTGTACATCTAACAACATTACATCTTATAAAGCATTTATTTATTTTTCAGTTAGTATTTAATTACTTTATGGCACATCATATCTAAGATATGGCCGAGATAACATTTTTTTAAATTGTTCTAGTGTTATTGTTTCAGGAAAATCAGGGTAAATTGAAATATACATAAATCTTAAAATTTAATAGACATTTGACTCTAGTTCTTTAGCAGAATAAATTTTAGCAATTTCTCTATAATTCCAAACAAGATCCCAATCAATGAAAAGATCTTCATCAATAAACGTTTGTTCTGGTATTATATTTATTATTGTTGGAATTTAATTTAAACTATTTTAAATATTTTCTAAGATGTTTTTATATTGGTTTATTCTTGCTGGCAGAGATTAACAAATTATTTGATTAAACAATTTATTTACTTGACGTAATAGTAAAATTTATTTTACATTTAGAAACATTGTGAAGTTTATAATAATTTCTGTTCTAAATTTTGAAAACAAAGAGCAAGATTTTTTTTTCTGGAGTAAAATTTTTTATTTTTAGAGAAATTCTAAATTTCTGCTTTATGTATGATCTTTAGAGATTAACGCAAGTTTAAGGGAAATTTCTTGCATTTCAATGAATAATTTATTAAGTTTAGATTTCTATTGGTTTGAATGTTGATTAAGAATAGTTATGTCAAATTAGAAATTCATGTTTGTTTTATTTTAATAAAAGAAATAAATAAATGAAATTGTATGTATGTTTTTATAAATAAACTAAAAAATATAAATTTAGGATAATAATATAATAAAAACTGAAGTTTCGAAGATTTGGATGTAAAGATTGAATAAAAAACTTAAAAAGGGAATAAGTAAATATAGTCATTTTTAAATTTATAAAAAATTGAAGCTCTTTTTAATCCATTAAGGTTATATATTGTATGATAATTTATCTGGAGTTTCACTAATAGAATGCTGAAATCTTTATTATCCTTAACCAAAAGCAGGAGGATCTTTGGAGATAGGTTTTTTATAATTAGAAGTTCTTTCTATTCTTTCTATTCTTTCATCTTCAGATTCTTCTATTATTGCTTATTTCCATCTTTCTTC
The DNA here is from genome assembly GCA_905182985.1 of Paramecium sonneborni. Classification (NCBI taxonomy): domain Eukaryota; phylum Ciliophora; class Oligohymenophorea; order Peniculida; family Parameciidae; genus Paramecium; species Paramecium sonneborni. The sequence continues at coordinate 191,795 of CAJJDN010000085.1, read as the reverse complement.
ACCTATGCCAAATGGAGGTTTATCAATTAATTATTCGACATTGTATTCAATTTAACTTTTTTATTTTTCTTAAATAGATCCTAATGATGTATCATAAAAACCTGGAGGTGGAATATCTTCTTTAATTGACATTGATGTTCTTTTAACTTTGCTTTTGAATGGACTAGATGAGACATCTTTTTTTTCTATTTTTTTTGGTTAATTATCATAATATCCAGGCCCTGGAGTGTTTTTTGGTTTTGTTTTGGAAAATCTTGGTAATTTGCTGCCAATCTCTTAATTAGGACTTTGAAGTAATTTTTAAATAATTTTGTCTTTCATTGAAATTTTAGGTGAATAAGTATTGGGACTAGGAGAAATAGAATTAGAATTTGTTTTGAATCTTTCAGCTTTAGAGAATTCTATTTATTAATTAATGGAAACAATATCTGGATTATATTAACCAGGTCCAGGAATATTTTATTTTTAAAGTGCAAATCTTGGAGCTTTATTTAAGAGTCTGGGTCCAATTGAAATATTAGTTGATTAAGTTTAATAATAGCCTGGGCCAGGAGTAGAATCATCTATAAATTCATATTATGAAGTATCAGAGTCTGAAGTTGAAGACTTTTAGAAACTATAATAAATTTTATTATCTAGTCCTTTTTTAATATAATATTTAGGTTCTTGTGAGGTAGAGAATTTAATAGATTGTGCTAGTTTTTTGTCTTTATATCTATAAAATCTATCAACATCATAATGTCCAGGACCAATAGAAGTATCAACATCATCATGTTTAGAAGATTTTCTAGACCAATTACTTACTAGACTTGCATATTTATTGAGTTTTGAGTGTTATGTATCATAATAACCAGGTCCAACATTGGCTTATAATCTCTCTTAATTTATGAGTAATTATACTTTCATAAGGTATTGAATTAGAAGTTTAATAGGTACCTGCATACATTAATTATTCAATGATTTTTGGACGATGAGAAAAAGATTGTTTATTTTTTTATAATATGGCAACGTCATAATATCCTGGACTATAATAAATAAAAATTGATATACCCAATCAAACCTTATTTTTCATTTTTGAATCGTTCTTCTTCATTTTTAAAAACTGCACTATTAATTTGTGTATTTTGAGATGAACCTTTAAAATCATATGCACCAGGACCAGGACTAAGTTTTCTTGGAATATCAATTAATGGTAGGGATGGGGCTTAGGTACTAATTCTTTCCCACTTTTTATCCACCTCATAGTAACCTGGTCCTGGTGATGAATCCAAAATTTAACTCTGATTACGAGAACGATAAATAAATGCCATTTATATTATATATATAAATATATATATTATTCAAGCCAACAAGCATAGACTAAATTTAGAGCCTGGTTTAATAAGATATGTTTTGGATTCTCCAGTTTCTATGGCNTGAGACATCTTTTTTTTCTATTTTTTTTGGTTAATTATCATAATATCCAGGCCCTGGAGTGTTTTTTGGTTTTGTTTTGGAAAATCTTGGTAATTTGCTGCCAATCTCTTAATTAGGACTTTGAAGTAATTTTTAAATAATTTTGTCTTTCATTGAAATTTTAGGTGAATAAGTATTGGGACTAGGAGAAATAGAATTAGAATTTGTTTTGAATCTTTCAGCTTTAGAGAATTCTATTTATTAATTAATGGAAACAATATCTGGATTATATTAACCAGGTCCAGGAATATTTTATTTTTAAAGTGCAAATCTTGGAGCTTTATTTAAGAGTCTGGGTCCAATTGAAATATTAGTTGATTAAGTTTAATAATAGCCTGGGCCAGGAGTAGAATCATCTATAAATTCATATTATGAAGTATCAGAGTCTGAAGTTGAAGACTTTTAGAAACTATAATAAATTTTATTATCTAGTCCTTTTTTAATATAATATTTAGGTTCTTGTGAGGTAGAGAATTTAATAGATTGTGCTAGTTTTTTGTCTTTATATCTATAAAATCTATCAACATCATAATGTCCAGGACCAATAGAAGTATCAACATCATCATGTTTAGAAGATTTTCTAGACCAATTACTTACTAGACTTGCATATTTATTGAGTTTTGAGTGTTATGTATCATAATAACCAGGTCCAACATTGGCTTATAATCTCTCTTAATTTATGAGTAATTATACTTTCATAAGGTATTGAATTAGAAGTTTAATAGGTACCTGCATACATTAATTATTCAATGATTTTTGGACGATGAGAAAAAGATTGTTTATTTTTTTATAATATGGCAACGTCATAATATCCTGGACTATAATAAATAAAAATTGATATACCCAATCAAACCTTATTTTTCATTTTTGAATCGTTCTTCTTCATTTTTAAAAACTGCACTATTAATTTGTGTATTTTGAGATGAACCTTTAAAATCATATGCACCAGGACCAGGACTAAGTTTTCTTGGAATATCAATTAATGGTAGGGATGGGGCTTAGGTACTAATTCTTTCCCACTTTTTATCCACCTCATAGTAACCTGGTCCTGGTGATGAATCCAAAATTTAACTCTGATTACGAGAACGATAAATAAATGCCATTTATATTATATATATAAATATATATATTATTCAAGCCAACAAGCATAGACTAAATTTAGAGCCTGGTTTAATAAGATATGTTTTGGATTCTCCAGTTTCTATGGCTATAATAGGTATTTAGTTTTTTAAAGCTGTAGCACAATCAGCAATATTTTTTACATATTAGCTTAATTAGGGATTAAGAGATTTATTCGCTAAAGGGAATCCAAATTAATCAACAATTAATGCTCCTTTAACATCCTCTTACATAATAGAATCAATTTGTTGTAGTAATTGTTTATCCATATAAATATTAATAATATTAAATTGATTATTGTAAATCATAAATCTTTGATATTGGTAAGATATTTTATACTACCTAATATTTTACCATCTAACAATCATAGAGAGACACCTTCTCCAGTACAGACATAACTAAGTTTATCATTTGTTTTATTAACTCCAACAAGATTAATAATATCACTAATCAAATTTTTTTTTCATCAAATAACCAAAAACTCTTATTTTATGATTGATGCCAACCATATATCTTTTAATCCTGATAATTCTTTTCTAAATTTCTAAGACTCTCTTAATCAGCTTTATTTTTGTTTCAACTCCATTAATTCCTCTTATATTTGAAATCTTAAATTTTCTAATAAATCAATTTATCCCTTTCAGCATTCGCTGCTTCAATACTTCAACATTAACAAAATTAACTTTTGTTCCCAAATATACTTCTAACTTAGTAACTACTATTTTCAGGGAATCTTTTTCAACTCTATAATTTATTATACTTTTCTTACCTCTTTCCATCTGTTCTTTCCATATTAATGTAACATTCTTTGGATTCTATTTTAGAATCTTCTTTATACTTGGAATAGCTCTTTAGATTCTAGTTGCATTCTTCATTTCCCTTCTTTTATTGGTACATTGAAATTCACTCTTATTAAAAATTTCTTCTCTGTAAATTAACGTAATACACGATCTACTTTTGCCTTAGAACTTAACATTTAAGATTAATATATTTACTATAAAAGAAATTCCACTCCTCAACTTTATATATTAATTATGTTAACATTATTATTATTGCTACAAGTGGTGTTATCACAGAAGATTTTGGATTCTCCACTTGAATAAGTCATATGGTGCAAAACAGAAACCTTTATACTTACAGCCAAAGGATTGCTCTATAAAAATTTTACATCTGAAATGCCTAAATTCATTAGCAATGTAATCAAATCACATTTACTTTTTTAGTTTACTATTAGAGAAATCTTGTAATCAGAAGCAGATATTTAAGTACTCTATTTTATTGGAGATTTTGATACATCTTATGTCTCTTAGAATTGTGGAAAAACATATACCAAATTTAAACATGACAAGACATTGCATGATTTCAAATTAAATCCTTTAGAAGCTCATAGTTTAATGGCTTTCAAAGATTTTAGATGCAATTCCTCCACTCCTTTATGCAAAGATAAATATAAAAAATAGATTTATGTAAGTAATGATTATGGTGCTAATTGGAGAATGGTACTCAATAGAACCAGAGATGCAATATGGGATAAATTAATAGAACTCCCAGAAATTCCAGATTCAAGAATTGTTGCTTCCTATCTCAATGATTTAGGTCATTTATAAGTAAGTTACAGTGATGATTACTTTAAAACATTTAAATTATTAAGAAATAATTCCTATGGATTTTATTAAACTAAAGAGTATCTATTTATTTTGATTGATGCTGACTCCTTAAGCAAAGGTTATGATTTAGAAGTTATAAAGTAAGGAACATTAAATCCAGTAGAATTGGTGTTACCTATAGAAGATCATCAAAAATACATTTTCACTGTATTGGACACTGTTAATGGATCTATATTTATATCTATTTCGCATCTTGAAGATATGCCAAAAATTATGAATATTTATTAAAGTGATAATAGTGGCACAAAATACACATTATCATTATTAAATAATGTTAGAAGTTTAGATACTGGAAATTGTGATTTTGAACCTATCATAAGAGGAACCTATATTGCTAATATTTATGATAATACAGAATTTGAGAAATTCAAAATGAGAAGATCTACTAAAAGTACTGACGGAATTAAAAGATTAGAAAATTACAAATAAACAAGAATTACATTTGAATAAGGAGGTGAATGGCATGCACTTAAAGCACCTAAATATGATTATAGAGGTTAACCAATATAATGTAATGGTGATTGTTCCTTACATCTAGTTGGAAGAAGTGAAGCTCCTCGTAATAGAATTATTAGTCATTCCTACATTGCCATTGGTACAGGCAACACAGGTATTTATTTAGGAAATTAATATAAAACCTATCTTACTAGAGATGGAGGTCACACTTGGTTTGAAATACTAGATGGAATGCATATATATGATATTGCTGAAAATACAGGACTTATTGTATTCGTAAGTGATGAAGAATAAGCCAATGAAATACTATACACTTGGGATGAAGGTTTGACATTCTAAAAAATCAAAATGAATGTTACTTTTGATATCACAAATGTTGTATATAAGAATGGCAAGTTTCTATTTCATGGAATATAAGATAGCAAAACTCTTGGAGTTGCTAAAGAAGATGATTTTACATCAAGTACTCTTAAAGGAATTGTTGTATCATTAGATATCAATTAAGTTATGGTTAGAGAATGTTAAGGTTTTGATTAACCAGGCGAATAAGATTCAGACTATGAATTTTGGTATCCTTCAAATTATGCAGGAGACAAATGTTTATTTGGATAAAAATAAAAATATATTAGGAGAAAGAGAAGTTCTTAATGTTATAATAAGTAACCTAGTTTTCCAGTTCAAACTGAAAATTGTCCATGCACCAGAGCTGATTGGGAATGTGATGTAGGATATTAGAGAAACATATATTCAGAATGTGTTCCAATGAAAGAAATTAAACCTAAGCCATGTAGAGGAACATATTTAAAAAGCTAAGGATATAGGAAAATCTCTGGAGATGAATGCTAAGATGGGTATATTATAATGTTTACAATTTAGAGTCTATTTGGGACCTATTGAAACAAAATGCACTGAAGAAGATTAAGTGACCTAAAAGGATAATATTAATATCAAATAAGGTAGAGTTAGTGAGATACCAAATTATACAGAGCCATTGAAACCCCAAATAAATATTCCTTAAAAGACAGTTTCAGTAAGTGAAAAAAAAACTGAAGGGGGCATTAAATATTAATATTTAATATTTGGACTTGTCTGTTTAATATTCACATACGTTATCAAAAAAAAATATTTTGATGGAAAGTATTAAACCAAAAAAAGATAACCAGCATATTATTATCCTGTAAAGTCATCTGAGAAATAAAGATTATTTGCTGAACCTTGAAATTTAATTCTTATATTTTGTGTATTTTATTTAAGTAAATATTGTTTTTTTATTTACCAAATATTATCTATACTATTTATATTGTATTAAATATATAATATTATGATATTCTTGATATTTACAAAGTTGAAGAGATGGCAATAAAATCAATCAAACAAATTAAATAAGTAACAATAGTTTATTGTAAATTTTTTATATATATAATAATTAAATTAATTAATTCAAATGTCAGCTTCTCCGTTGATTAAAGTAGCTAGTTCAGCCTTTACAAACGGATCTGCTTTGACATTTAAAAAAAAGAAATAATCAAATTCCTAAACATAAAACTTTATTGCTGTAAGCTCTCCACTTAAATCTACAGATGAGAATGAGTAATCACCTTCAAAAATAATAAACATTTACTCCGATAGTGGATTATTTAATGTTGGAAATTCTTACTCAACAGTTAAAAATCCTCCAATTATAGAAGAGGAGAAAACTCATAAAACTTACACATATAGCTAAATGCCTCCTGAAGAAGCAGAGAAAGCATATTGCGAAAGATAAAAAGTTATAAAGGAATAGATAAAGAGAACCAAAAATAGTGGCAAATTTAAACCAAAAAAGAGAATCGATCCTACCAAGCCTACTTTAAAAAGTGCATTAAAAAAATAACAATTAGATTATTCAACTGCTTAATCTTAATAGATAGATATTTCAAGAACATCTTAAACATTTAGAAGAAAATCAATAGATTAACCAATTCAAACTGTACCTAAACCTCATCCTAAAGTAAGTAAGATAATTGATAATAATAATTCAATTAATAGTACAAAATAATCTTAAGTAAGTCCTGGTTGTTCAAATGTTTTACAATAATCTTTCCATTATCAGCTTTAAACTAAAAAGTAATAACTGCTAAATGAAATTGCTTAATTGGATAAGGAAATAGTAAAAGAGAAAGAGAAAAAGCAGTAGTCTCTTGTACAATCAATAAATATTTCTCCAAGAATTTAATAAAGAAAATAAATTCCTGCTTTGCAAGATGATATGAAATCTACATATGAAAAGAGATAATAAATGAAAAAGGTTGCAGATAAAGAGAAACAACGTAAGGAAATGGAATAATGCACTTTTAAGCCATAAATTTGTAGTAATACAAGTAGAAAATTGAACACTTCTTAGAGTTCTAAGTTTACTCCATTAACTTCTCCAAAGTAAGCATCAGCTTCTCGTCCAGTTAAAGTTCCTACTAGATCTTAGTCACAAGAGGAGAGGAGTGAAAAGAAGGATGTATTAAAAAATTCAAAGGAGGATTTAAATTGTAATAATAGATTATTTAAATTTAGAACGGTTATAAAGAATGAATGATAAATATAACTTGATATTAGAACAATCTAACAAAATTAGAAACCAATTAAAATAAATCTGAATATTTTTAATTAATATTTATATGGATATCGATGAATTATTAGATGAGATAGATCTCAACAACGAGTATAAGCCCTCTAATTCAAAAGATAGAAATAGAAGGTCATTTATAGATCCACCGTAAATAGAATTATTTAATGAAGGAAATTTGAGACTTAAAAAATTTCAAACGATCCATATGAATTTGATAGTATTCTTAAAGCATCAGATTCTCCTATTGAGAAATAATAATCCTTTGTTTCACGTTAAAGACCCTAAACAGCTATCATTGATGAATCTAAAAAGCAGAAAATGGCAGATTTATTTTAATTACCAAAGCCAAATGTAATAAAAGATTAACCGCTTACCTAATCAATAGAAGAATCCAATAATAATAATAATGATCTATTATAGACATAAAGCAGAAGAGGGAAAATGAGAATGCTCTCTTAAAATAAAGGATAACCTTAGAGAAGTGATATGAATTCAAGTTAAGACCCTATTATTAATTACAATTAATAATTTGAAATTGAAAAATAATCTGTTTAATCAGATTATTCAATCAAATAAAATAAATAACCTGAAATTGCATTCAATCTTAACAACAATTAGTTAAATAATACAAATAATAATCTCAATAATGTTAATTTATAAAAATTGTAAGATGAATTATAATAGTTAAAATAAGAAAAAGAAAAATTAAATCAAGAAATTTAGTAGATAAAAAATGAAAAAGATAGATTATCAGATGAATTAGATATAGAAAAGAGGGAGAGAATAAAATTGTTTTAGGATAAATAAGATCTTGAAAAAGTATTTATAAAAGAAAAAGAATACATGAAATTAGATTTTGAGAGAGAGAAATAAAGAATAATAGATACATCAAAATTAGAAGTACTATATAAATTAATTTATTTTAGAATGAAATTCTTAAATAGCAATTAGGGGAGTAAAAGTAATTAGATCATTTAGCTGAAAAAATAAATGTGAGTGCCAAAGAATTGGAATTGTTGAAAAATTAGTTATATTAAAAGAATGAATAATAGACTTAAGATAAAATTAAATAGCTTGATAGCAAATAAAATGAGATAAAAGAAAAAGAGTCTTAATTAGAGAAAGAGAGATCATATTTAGAAAATGAAAAAAGAAGATTAACAAACTTACAAGATGATATAAGCAGAAGAGAATAATTATTTTAAGCATCAGTAGATGGTGAAAAGAAATCATTATAAAGTGAAAAATAACTTTTATAGGATATAAAAGAATCATTGAGAAATTTGGAATTGGAAACTAAGAAAAGATTAGAATAAGAAAACTTATTATTATAAAGATAGAAGTAACTATCGTATTTATTAGTATAGAAATGAATTTGAGATTCATAAAAATGAATTGAATTCTTAAGCTCAAAGTAAATTAAGACAATTAGATGTAGACAGATAAATTTTTGAATAGCAAAAATTAGAATATACTGAGTTTACATAAAAGAATAATGAAATTATTTAATAAAGGTATGCAGATATTGAAAAACAGTAGTAAAAAATTGGTGCTAAAGAAATGCAACTTATAGCTTAATAAAGAGATTTGGATATGAAAAATAACTAAGTTTCAAGTTTGCATGCTGAATACACAAGAAAATTGGCTTTGGTTGAAAATGAAAGATAATTATTATTAGGAAAGTTAAAAGAAATAAATGATAAAGAATAATTTTATTAATAAGAAATTACAAATATATAGGAGTTTAAATAATAATATCAATAAGAAAAAGAATAAATTCAAAAGTAAAAGATTGAGCTTAGTTCACAATAATCAATGAATTAATAAGATAAAATTTAAATTGAGTAAGAAAAGAGTCAATTGAATATGATGCATAAAACATTATCTCATTTAAGATAAGAAATTACTTAAAATACTCTATAAGGTTTCTCTTAAACTGCAGCATAAATTCCACCACGATAAAGTTCAAAGAATAAAATAGAGAAACCTAGATCTGCATCAAAAATCCCTTTAAATAATAATACAAATCCTTCAATAAATTAATCATCATAAAATTTTGATGTCGCAAGTTATATGAAATTTTTAAAGAATGTTGATTATTTACATTGAAATCTATAATATCAAATATATATATTAGCATTCTCTCCATATTTTATTTAGATGAAAAAGATATCTTTAATAATATAAATGAATTCTTAATATTTAGAAACAATTTATTTTTTGAATTATTTTTGTTTTAATCTAGTATTATAGATAATATTCGTTAAATTCAAAATTTAAATATGAACTAATAGAGATGTCCCAATAAACAACATAATTTATATCGGCATCAAGCCATAAGATACAAAGATGAAACAATTATAGATTCTACTCATACAAAATCATAAATATCAGATTAGAGTATAAAATTATGAATAATTTGAGAAATGTCTAAAATATCAGAAATCAAAGTCGTAAATGATTTTTCAATAGATTCATAATATTTAGATCGTAGTAGTATTTTAGAATAATCTTTGGAAAATGATTTGCGTTAATGGTAATAAGCTTATAAGATAGACAATTTAATTGTTTAAAAACTTGAAAAAGGTTTAAATTACTAATATAGTAGAAATAAAAGATATTGATAATTAAATAGTTTAGATTGCAACATAATTCGATGTTTGTATGAACTTACAATAAAAAACAGAATCCAAATTTAAAGAGTTTTAATAACTTATGAAAGGTACATAATTTATTAAATTTTCCCGATCTAACTGTAAAAAATGGGATTAAAGAATGATTTTTTATTGTTCATTTTTAGATTCAATATGTTGGAAATCAAAATCTTCAAAATTTCCATCNAATAAGAAAAAGAATAAATTCAAAAGTAAAAGATTGAGCTTAGTTCACAATAATCAATGAATTAATAAGATAAAATTTAAATTGAGTAAGAAAAGAGTCAATTGAATATGATGCATAAAACATTATCTCATTTAAGATAAGAAATTACTTAAAATACTCTATAAGGTTTCTCTTAAACTGCAGCATAAATTCCACCACGATAAAGTTCAAAGAATAAAATAGAGAAACCTAGATCTGCATCAAAAATCCCTTTAAATAATAATACAAATCCTTCAATAAATTAATCATCATAAAATTTTGATGTCGCAAGTTATATGAAATTTTTAAAGAATGTTGATTATTTACATTGAAATCTATAATATCAAATATATATATTAGCATTCTCTCCATATTTTATTTAGATGAAAAAGATATCTTTAATAATATAAATGAATTCTTAATATTTAGAAACAATTTATTTTTTGAATTATTTTTGTTTTAATCTAGTATTATAGATAATATTCGTTAAATTCAAAATTTAAATATGAACTAATAGAGATGTCCCAATAAACAACATAATTTATATCGGCATCAAGCCATAAGATACAAAGATGAAACAATTATAGATTCTACTCATACAAAATCATAAATATCAGATTAGAGTATAAAATTATGAATAATTTGAGAAATGTCTAAAATATCAGAAATCAAAGTCGTAAATGATTTTTCAATAGATTCATAATATTTAGATCGTAGTAGTATTTTAGAATAATCTTTGGAAAATGATTTGCGTTAATGGTAATAAGCTTATAAGATAGACAATTTAATTGTTTAAAAACTTGAAAAAGGTTTAAATTACTAATATAGTAGAAATAAAAGATATTGATAATTAAATAGTTTAGATTGCAACATAATTCGATGTTTGTATGAACTTACAATAAAAAACAGAATCCAAATTTAAAGAGTTTTAATAACTTATGAAAGGTACATAATTTATTAAATTTTCCCGATCTAACTGTAAAAAATGGGATTAAAGAATGATTTTTTATTGTTCATTTTTAGATTCAATATGTTGGAAATCAAAATCTTCAAAATTTCCATCAGCTAAATAAACTATTCCTATAGATTAAATAATTTAGATACATACTAATTATAATAAGTAATATTGAATTAATATTATGTAGATATAAAATGATAAAAAAGAGTTTTGTTTTACCTTAAAATGCTGAATAGGATTGTTTTTTAGCGATTGAAGCAAAAAATGGAATTCGATTAGAATTATTGGCAGAGAATAAAGAAGATTAATTGTTATATGCTAGAATTTTGAATCTTTTAATAAATAAAGAAAGAAATGTTAAAAGCTAAAATTAAATAATAATTGAATAATATAGTATGGATATTAATCTAATAAGAAAAGTATTGTTTATTAATAAATGAAACTAGAATTTAGAAGGATCTAAAAAGAATTTCTTAGAAACTATTGAGAAGCTATAGCAAACTTTTATTTCTACAACTTCAACATTATTGAAATAAGAGAGAGAGAAAACAAAAACGATAAAAAAAAAATCTTAGCATTATGTTTTTTAAAGTAAACTTTAATTAGAAGATATGAATAAAGAAAATAAAATATAGAAAAAGTAAATAAAGGAATTGTAGTTAGAAAATGATTATTTAGAAAGTAGAATAGAATAATTATAAGAATATTACACTTAAAGATAATTATAAATTAAGAGTTCAAGTAATCCTTAATAGATTTAGTTATATTAAATGATAAAAGACATAATAGGTATGAATGGAGATTAAAATATTCAAAATGAATCCTAATATGAATATTAACCATAAGACTATCATGAAGAAAATATTAAAAATTTACAAAAGCTTTCCACTCTCTATGATAGATAATCAAGTACTGAAATAGAACTAAGATCATTTATTAAAGAACTATAATAAGAGAAATAGTAAATAGCTACTCAATTATAATAATCATAATTAGATTTACATGAATAGGAAACGTATATAATTGAATTAGAAAATATAAACAATTTGTTATAAACTAAATTACAAGATGTGAATCAGGTATTAGAATTCAAAGAGTAACAATTTTCTAATTTAGTTTAAGATATGCAGAAATTACAATAGGAAATTCCTAAATTGATGAATAATAATTAATAATCTATTCACACAGAAACCAGAAGACTCTAAACTGAAAATGATAAACTAAAAGATACTATACAAAATAAAATAAGAGAATTAAAAAAGTATATATGATATTAATGTTAGTTAAATGATAAAGGATGAATAAAATTGGATGTATTTCTTTGTTCAAATTATTTCTTAAATTTGTTACTATATTGCACCTGATGATTTATCATCTGACATTAATATAACTATTTAAGGATTGTATTATAAATTGTGTGAAAAAGCATATGGAGAGTCATAATCTTAGTTAGAAAACTTGATCAATTTGATTAAATAAAAGGCTAACTTCTTTTAAAAATAATATAAAGAACAGTTTGAATAATTATTTAAGGATTAATAGGCTATATTATGTAGTTTAGCATCTAGTAATAAATAAAATAAAATTATTAGAATTGCCTTCTCCAAAAACAACAAATTCTAGATAATCATCTCATTAAACTTTACAATTAGATAACACATTTTAATCTCCAAGTAGAGTTTTTGTGAAAAATAAGGCTAAATTAACAAAAGATAATCATCCTTTAGATTCTTTATAAATATAATATTTGACTTAATTAATTAAATGAATTTATTTTATATATAATATAAATCATTTTAAAAATAATTCAAGTAAATTTTAAGGGATAGGTAAACCACATTTAAATTCAAACCCTGCTTAATGAAGTAAAGCAACACAAGGATAAATAGGTCCTTTTTTAAGTTGATCTGTACAAATGGCTTTTCCTAAAAAATTATCATCGTATGAAAATGCTAATACTCCTCTATTCATATCAAGCAATACTCCTACTTCACCCATGTTTTTAAATTTAACACCATATTCAAATCCCTATATTTATTTTTTTATTATACATTAGAATTGCTTCCATTTTTAAATTAACCTACTGTATAGTAAGCATAGCCAAAATTGTAATCAGAAAAAGCAGTATTAAGAGCATATCTATCAGAAGTTGAAACTCCAATTTTCAATTCATTTTTTGTCATAAACATAGGATTAATTTTCCAAAAATGAATTCCATTTTAAAAACCTTTAGAACAAGTAACAGTTTTAAATGTGTATTCTTCCTCTTATAATGTAACAGATTAATATTTAATTACAATACCTTCTCCACATTTATCAAAAACAAAGTTTGTGCAACCAATTTAATTTTGTTATGTTGGTATGACAATCTATTAAAATAATTAAGTTGGCTATTTATTTTTAATAAATTATTCTATTGAAATAATTTCTTATCTAATTTTTGTAAAATCTTATTATTCGACTAAAGGAAATAGTTTAGAGAAAAATAAACACTCTTAACTACATACTTATTCATTTTTGTATTATTAATTAACATTTTGCTTGCAAATCTCATAATTTACACACATTTCTCTTAAATAGATTTATTATGTTCTTTATTCTACGACAGAAAGTTTAGGAGGAGGAGGCTTTTCAATTTTTTAATTTTTTACTATTTGAGATTTACTAAGTATTTCATCATAAACCTCTTACAATGCTGATTTTTTAATAGATCTGAATGATTAGGATTGGCATTAAACACATTCATAATTTTTACCAAATATTTCTTTGAGACACATCTTGCAGTACATAGAACCACATTTTTCGCATATTTAGGCTTTAATAGCTAATTTCATACAAAGACAACATTCAAAACCTGTGTCAGTCATTTTGTTGAATTTTATTTTAATTTTAAATATTAATAATGAGAAAATTGGTAATTATAATTTTCTTTATGAATATAAAGAATCACATTTAACTCATATAAACGCTTTGATTGGAACTACCTTTATTGGTAAATTATCCTTCAAATGCTAATTTATCCATTTTTTATTTGATTTCCAATTCTTTTTTGATATTTTGATATTTTTATAACAATCTAATAAAAAAGTAATTATGTAATTGTACTTTTCGAGGTCGAGGCTACGATTTTTTTTTTATTCATCTTAGCCTCCTTTGATTCTTTATTAGAGAGCATTGATTTCATTTTTATGTCTCATTTTCAATTATTTCAATTAAGTATTAATTTTATTAGTCCTTTCAATTTAATATTTCTCATAATCAACATCTTCAATTTAAATTCTCTATTCTTTGATTTTCTAAGCTTCAACATAACAAAAAATTATAGAAATCGATACTTTTTTTGTTTGGCTAAATATTCTTCTCTTTTTTTTAGATTGAGAACATCAGAAGATTCTTTTGGTTTAATAGGAATAGTTCTTTCTAATTCTTCAGAAACTTTATTGAATTCATTTTATTATCTATTTAATAAATCTGATTCTACAGCTGATGCTTCATCATTAAATTTTTACATCTTCTCATCCCAAAATTGATTGAATTAATTGAATTCATCAAGATGAGCTCTTTCAATTTCTTGTTCTTATTAATAATGAGCTTGTTGCATTTCTTTTCTTCTTCTTGAAACTAATAGTTTTCTTAATTCTACAATTCTTTTTTGAGCAGCATCAGCTTACATATATTCTGCAGATTTTTCACAAGAATCTTGAAATTGCAAAAGTGTTTTAATATATTATTCAATATCATTAGCTGTATTAAGATTAGGTTCATTAGGGAAAGAATCTTGAGACATTATTACTATGATATTTAATAAATAATAAAAATTTTCATTTTTATAAGAATATAACTATACAAGTAATATCGTCTCTAGCTAAACTATTCTTAAAATAAAAAAAATACTCTTACTCTACGCCATGCTTAAGTAGCTTCAATAATGATACGTTCAGCAGCTTGATCAGGATTATCTTTATCCAAGAATGGAATAACAATACTCATTACCTAATTGATTTGTAATGTACCTCTTAATTACTCATATATTCCCATACTCCATCAGATGCAATAACAATAAATTAATCTTATCCACTAATTGTGAATTATTTGATTTCAGGTTCAGCAATAACTCCAGCTTATGCCCCAACTTTATCACCTAAGGATCTAGTCATAGCTAATCCTGGAGCTTAGATGTAGGATAACCATACTCTATATGGTCCTATACCATTTCCATTGAAATCTAGATTTTGTTATTAATTTACAAACCCTTTTATTATTCTACTCTTCCCCCTGCCTCTAAAATTCTTTGTTTTTCTTAAGGATCATCTGGTTTATGATCATGACTCAATTCTATAATTTTCCATCCATCTTCAAATCTACACATTATTGCTCTAGAATCACCTACATTTGCAGAATAAATCTATTTCATTTAATTATATACAATATCTTTTGTTAAAAGTAAAGATACTGTTGTTGATCCAGATAAATTTGTATCGATTTCAGAATTACATAATTCTTTATTTGTCATTCCAAATGCTTTACTAATTTAACTTTCTATATCATCTGTTTCTTTTAAAACTCTTCCTAAATGTTTAGGCAATTATTATTTAATCTAATTTGAAACCATATGACCATATTAACCATGTCCATCACACACTCCAAAGAATTTATAACCCATACTATTTATAAAACTATATTTCTAACATTTCTAAATTCTTTGGACACAATATAGCTGCATCTTGATTTATTTTTGTAGCTTTGTTTGGTTAACAACCAGCTTTTGTTCTCATTGCAAATTAAACGGAATTTCTCTTTCCTTGTCTTCTTTCAGGTGTTATTGATTTTCTCATCCCATCAGTTTCTGATATTTATTTTTTCCTTTATAATTGTTAATCACTTAATTAAATAGATGGCAATTTATTCACTTTCCCTTTATAAATCTATACTGTCTACTCTATCTTACTCAACTTTTTTAAAGGAGGTAAAGCAGGAAATGATGTATTCCCTTAATACTTACTATTACTTCCTACATCTACACTCTCAGGATATCTAGGAAGTAATCTCTAAAGGTTCTCTTTCTATGGAGAATACATTCCTACAGGCAGCAAACGATATTCTCTATGCAATCTTGTTAAAGATGATTATTAAGGGTGCATTATTATATTAATTAATTTTTACAATCGTTATAATAATATTATATCATATGCCATCTGAATGTGTGAAAGTTATTGTTAGAGTCAGGCCATTTAATTAAAGAGAAAAAGACAACGGTAGCAAAACATGCGTAAATGTTCATGAAAGTACAAATTGTGTAGAACTCTTTAGAGTATTTAATACAAAATTATTGTATGAGTAGAGTTCAGACAATGATTAAAAATAATATACTTATGATTATGTATTTGGACCAGAGACTCCTTAATTGTAAATATATTAATAGACTGCATTTAATTTGATTGAATCAGTGGCAGAAGGATACAACGGAACAATATTTGCATATGGTTAAACTGGTATAAAGAATTAATAATGATTTAGGTTGTGGTAAGACGTTTACAATGATTGGAGATGCATAGAATGTATAATGAATCACATAAATCTTATTAGGAAAGTCTGAAAGGGATAATTCCGAGAAGTTTCGAATAAATAATTAGTATAATCAATAACAATAGTGATTAAAATAAGAAATTCTTATTAAGATGTTCATATATTGAGATATATAATGAAGAGATTCACGATTTATTGAGTAAAGATGTTAAATAAAGATATGAATTAAAAGAAGGATAATAAGGTGTGTATGTTAAAGATTTGAACATTCCAATACTTAAAACATTGTAGGAGATGGAAAAGTATATGACTTTGGGTGCTTAGAATAGATCAGTTGGAGCAACAGCAATGAATAAGGAATCAAGTAGAAGCCATTGTATTTTTACAGTATATATTGAATGTTCATTGAGTGATGAAAAAGGAAATGAACGTATAACAGCTGGGAAATTGAATTTGGTAGATTTGGCAGGAAGCGAAAGATAATCAAAGACTTAAGCTACAGGTGATAGATTGAAGGAAGCAACTAAAATTAATTTATCATTATCTGCCTTAGGAAATGTGATTTCAGCTTTAGTTGATGGTAAGACTTAACATATTCCATACAGAGATTCTAAATTAACAAGATTATTATAAGACTCCTTAGGTGGGAATACAAAGACAATAATGATTACTGCAATATCTCCATCGGATTTTAATTATGAAGAGACTTTATCTAGTTTAAGATATGCATCTAGAGCTAAAATGATTAAAAATTAACCTAAAGTTAATGAAGATCCAAAAGATGCTCTTTTAAAAGAATAAGCTGAAGAAATTAAAAAACTTAGGGAATTATTATTAAGATAAAATTAAGAGAAAGGGGATAGGATTTAAATTGATAATATTACAATTAATAATCATTAACATAATAATCATTAACATAATAATCAAAATGAATAAATTAATTAATTTAAAGAGATTAATAATTAATTACTTTTGGAAAAGTAAAGATATGAATCTGAAATGAAATAAAAAAGTGAATAAGCTGAATAAGAAAGATAAGCAAGATAGAGATTAGAAGAATTACTAAAAGAAAAAGAATAAATGATGATCAAAGGAGGTAAAGGAACTGATGATGATAAAAAAAAATATAAGAAAATGCAATAAGCTATAGAGTTATAAAAAAAAGAACATGAATAACTTAAATCAATGTAAGAATAAAAAGAAAAAGAAATGCTTGAAATTGAATATAAATATAATAGTGTATAGGATGAAGTTGAAAAATTAAGAAAATAAGTTAAATTTCTAAAAAATAAATATGAATAATAAAAATAAGAATTAAATGATATGAAATAAGATTTTGAATATGATAAAGAAGAATTTTTAGATACAATTAGATCATAATCGAAAGAAATTAAATTATTTTCTGGAATTTTGAGAATGATACTATTATAAGAAGATATTGACAAAATAACTAATATTTGTGAATGGAATGAAGATTTAGAAGAATATAAAATACCTCCTTTTAATATTAAAGCTAAAAAAGTTAATTTTCCTAGTTTGCCATATTAAAAAGCAATGGATTTGATTGATGTAGAAAAATAAGAAAGATAAATTGAAATTAATTCAAAATAAATTGAAATTAATTAAAGATAATTACCTTCTAGTTATAGAGATGTTGAAAACACTAGAAATAACTCACCTTATAAACAAAGAAAAGGTATTAAATATTTATATATAATTAGGTGAATCATAACCAAAAATGAATGGAAATAATGATAATAAAGGGATGAGTATAGTAGAAAAGACAAAGTTAAATTAATAGTTATTAGAACTTTATGAAGGAAAGACTAATAAACATTAAAAAGACGAATTGCAATAACAATAATAGTTATAAAAAAGAGTGAATTAGAAGATTATTTTAAATCCTATTGATAATAGAGGCAATACAGTTTCTAGTTTTAATAATTAATGTGAATTAATAGTTGTTAATAATAATTAAAACACATCTTAAATAACTCCTCCTCCCTTGAATAAAAAAAGTATTAAAAATGAATATTGTAGTATCAAATTTAAATCCTTTGGAATAAAAACCTCCAACTGGAAGATAGATGTAACTGTAAAAGACGTAATAATAATACTGATATATATATATATAAAATCATTCTTAATAAATATGTGCTCCCAATTACCAAACTTATAAAATATTATTATCTTCAACACTAGATATTACATAATTTTCATTAAGATTCCAATCTAAATCACAAACTTTAGATCTATGTCCTCCATGAACAAACTAAATGATTTGAAATAATTAAATACTAATAATTCAGGAGGTCCATCTTAAGCTTCTTCTGGAGTTTGCGTTTTTCCACATCTTCCAAAATCCCATATCATACATCTACGATCAGCTGAACTACTGGCAAATGTTTTCATATTGTGTGGTGACCATTTCAAAGATAAGATTTAATCACCATGACTTTCAAATGTATGAAGTGGTTTTTCAGTATTTCTCATATCGAAAAGATTTATTCTCTTATCCTCTGATCCAGTAATAAAAAAGTATTCATTAAAATGATTAAAATCTAAACAATAAATATCTCCAGCATGAGTCTAAATATCACTTAATGGTTAAGGTTTACGAGTGTCCCAACTATAAATATATTATTATTTATATTACATTCTTACATGTCTATCATCTCCACATGTACCAAATATTTCTGGATGAAATCTATGCCAACAAACATCTTCAATTTATAAATTATTTGCTTGAAATGTTTATTTTGGTTCTGGAGTATTTGTTTCAATATCCCATATACATATTTTACCATCATAATCTCCACTCAATAAATGTCCTAATTTTTATTCACTCCAAGATATACCAAATCTATATATTAATTCATATAATTATACCCTTCTTTTTAATGACCAACTAATTTTAAATCAGGTTTTACTATATTATTTGATGGCTAAGAAGGATGTTTTATATAATCAAATATATGAATTTCTCCTTTTGGTGTAAAAGTAGCAATTATATTTGATTTTTATGGCATATACCTTGCTCTATTGACTTCTCCTTCATGGTTTATTCTTACATCAATTTCTATTCTACTTTCTCCTGTTGCTTTACCTATTCCACTAGATTCATTCTATTTATATTCAGAAGGATCTTATTATACATCCGAATCTTTTGGTAATCGAACCTAATATTAATTGTGTTTGTCTACTTTAGCAATCATCAATGAATTCATTTCATTATCTCCTGTATTTGTTCCAATTATTAATTTATGAATTGAATAATCTTAACCTTATGGTGTTTCTTTCTTTGGTAACCATTACACTGTTAATGATGGCCATTCTACAGGATGACTTATTGCTAAATCATATAGAAATGGTGCATTCTTTTTCCATATTTTGTATTCCTCATTTATTGTTACTTCCTAAGATTATTCATCAAATATCTAATCTTAATTTGCTGCCATTTTGGCTCCAAAAATTAAATTAATTAACTTTCATTATAAAATCAACCAATTATTTCTTCCTCGTCTTCCTCCTATTCTTCATTTAATATGTTTTAATTTTCTACTTAAGTATCATACCAAATCACTCCATTTGATGGTAAATCTCTTACACTTGGTGATAATATCTATATCCAATTTCTTACATCTCCAAATATTTATTATAAATTAAGTATTCTCTTACTCTTTTTAAAATTAGGATTCTTATCCCAAAATTCTAATGTGGTCATTCCTTTCATTGCCAAATACCAATTCCAACCTGAAAATCCTGATAACATTAAAAACAACGATATGTTTAAGGGCCAAACTACTGTAAAAACTTTTGATTCTAAATTTTTGTACTAATCAAATTTGTTGCTAATTCCATCTAAAATCAATACTTCATCATTATATTTAAATTCAATATCGAAATGTACAATGTACCTATTGCTATATGAGTTAAAAACAAAATAAAGAATCGATGATTTTAATGTCCTACACATTATCCAACCCAAGGACAATGATGATCCATTTTTAGTACACATTTATTACATATACTACAATGATGTGTTCTCTGAGGTTTTGGTAAACAACATTTATCACAATATTTTAATGTACTCTAATCTAACTTTATATTCAACTATGTTTTATTAAACTTGCATTTAATTGGATCATATATGTATGGACTCCCTATTTTATCATCTGTTTTTATAAATATATCAGATGTCAATCCTGGTGACACTATTATCACTAACCCATAATTAAAAATCACATTGAATGCTATTATATATTCATTCTATACCTTCAATCAATCCTATTAACATCAATATACTAATAAGCAATTTATTATTGTAAACCAAATAATATAATAGCATTGTGTCACGGATAAATGAATAAATTATAAAATAATATAAAACCAGAAAGAATGCTATTAATAAAAGTCCCATCATTTTCATTGCAAGACTATATATCTTCTTTATTGATCTTTTCTCATTCTAACTTAGAGTTTTCATATTTAATTTTTTATTATTTAATATATTAAAATACATATAAATTATTTATATAATTGACTATCATGCATATTTCATAAAATTAAGGAAAAATCAATCTCTTTATATATTACTAATTTTATCACACTTTTTCTAACATTTATTTTTTATTAAATACATATATTATCGTTATATATGTTAAAAATATAGAATTAATTTTGTCTGTCTCTAAAATACAAAACTAATTATGTAGGTAGCTCAATTACAAAATTTTATGAAAATTTGGGGAACATATTAAGTCTGATTAAATTTTTTATTTTATAATATTATCTCCTTTATTTTTTCAATCTTTGGATTATAAATAACTTTTAATTAAAAAAAACAAATTTTATTTTCAATTTTTCTCAAAAACTTTGGCTTCTTAATTAATTTGATGATTAAAGTTTTAATCTACTAAATAAATAGGATTTCATTTTATTATTAAGACTTTTCGAACATTAAACTTCAATCTAATCTAAGAGAATTATTTTCTAAAATGTCAAATTTATAAATAAAAATTATTAACAAATTTATTAATAAATTTATTACGTTAATAATTATTATTAACAGATATGCTATCTTGTCAAGAAAGTGATCATGAATATTCAGAAATAATTGGAGTTTGTTTAAATAATGTTTGCCCTAAATAAGGTTTATGTTGTTTTGATTGCATGAAAAAATTTCATTCCAATCATTTATTTGATACAATTAAATTTAAGGAGCTTTATAATTGGAAAAAATAAAAATAATTATCTTTAGATTCTTTTAAGGATAATATTTTATAATTACAATCTTTCATAGTAATGCTATCAGATTTCATAAAAGAAACTGTTGTAAGTAGTGATTTTGTTGAAAATATGAATTATACAAGTTTAACAAAAGAGATAAAAAGATTATTATTAATAGAATAATCTGAAAAATCTATAATGTCTAAAATAGCTGATTTAGTATCCTAAATCCCCATTCTTAAGCAAAGCCTAAAATAGTTGCTATTTTCTAAAAGTATTTATATTTAATTATTAAGGTTAATCTTAGATTCCTGGTGATTAAACTCCGAAAGCTAATGAATGTAGACCTCAATCTCATCCTTTGATTTCATCAGGATAATATTAAGAAAGGAAAATAGTTCTTCGAGAAATTTAGACTCCTATTTCTAATTAAACAGTTGGTTAAAACTATACATTATCAAAAATGTGTAAACATAACGATATTGTTGTTGATCTTGATGGTAAAATAGCAAATAGCTCATCATTTTTCAAAGAAACAAGATACATAATGTGTGATCAAATAATAACTGGCAATTCCATAGCAGCATTAACTATTAATTGCGGTGAAGGAGCTGAAGTTGGAGTTTGTCATTAAAATATAATATTTTAAAAGGATAAAATCTATGAATAAATCTTAGATGGGTATGTATCGTTCAGATTTATTTAGTGCATATATCTTAAATAATTAAGGTTTCGTTACTTATTTTACTTAAAAATCTAAGAATAATTATTTTAAATGTTTTGGAATAAAAAATAATGACATAATAAAGGTTGAGGTTGATTTGAAGAATTAAAAAATCAAATGGACAAACAATACAATTAATGAAGCTTTCGTAAAATTTTAGATTAATTTAATAGACATTGAATATTGGTGGAAATATAAAAGAACTTTGTTTTATAGTAGGATTAACAAGTAGTGCTTTAGGATAATCTACGATGAAAATAATTTAAGAATTATGATTATAATTTTTATATATATTATACTGTTTTTCAAATATTTTAGATAGTAAAATATGTTGTGATAAAATAATTATATAATTGGAAAAGATAATTGTATAATTAAAATGTAAAGCAGAATAAAAAATAAGATTTTAAAAATAATAATGATGAGATTGATTGATTTAGAAATAATTTTATAAGTAATATTTTAATT
The DNA here is from genome assembly GCA_905182985.1 of Paramecium sonneborni. Taxonomy (NCBI): domain Eukaryota; phylum Ciliophora; class Oligohymenophorea; order Peniculida; family Parameciidae; genus Paramecium; species Paramecium sonneborni. The sequence continues at coordinate 168,732 of CAJJDN010000085.1, read as the reverse complement.
CTTATTGGAAGTAATAAATTTTAAATGGGAAATTAATGTACTGCAATAGATCATTGTTCAAAAGCTGAGGTTATTTTTGATACAACTAATAATGAAATATACACAGAGAATATAGAATTAACAGATAGGCCATCAGAAGATTTTGTATAATCGATAAGAATGAGTTATAGACCCTAACAATCAATTCCAATATAGAAAGTATAGGTTTCGGTAGAAGTTGAAGATAAGATAGAGGAACGACCAACTTATTAGTTTCCAGATGGAGTTCTATATACAGGGTAATGGAAAGGGACGATACGGGAGGGTCATGGAATATAAGAATGTAAAAGGATTATAAAATTATAAAGGGCCTGATGGTGCAAGATATGAAGGATAGTTTCACAATAATGTACCACATGGTAGAGGGAAGTTTATTCATGCAGATGGAGATATATATGAAGGAGAATGGAATGAAGGATAAGCAGAGGGATATGGTACTTTTTATTATAAACTGAATGGAAAGTATGAAGGAGAATGGAAGGAAGATGTTTAACATGGATTTGGGAAATAAGAATGGCCAGATGGATCACGTTATGAAGGTAATTATGTAAATGGAATGAAACATGGGGAAGGAAATTATTATTGGGCAGATGGTACATCATATTAGGGAGAATGGGCATAGAATTAATTTAATGGATAAGGAGTATATGCATGGGCAAATGGAAGATCATTTGAAGGATCATTTTTAAATGGTTTTATGCATGGATATGGTATATATAAATGGCCTGATGGAAAATCATATTAAGGAGAGTTTAAAAATGATAAAAAGGATGGTTTTGGTGTTTATACATGGGCAGATGGAAAGAGATATGAAGGAAGTTTTGCAGATGGATTATAGAATGGAAGAGGAACTATGGTATTTTAAGATGGAACGATCAAGTAGGGTATTTGGGAGAAGGGAAAGAGAATGGGATGGTTAGATGAAAATAATGAATTGCAAAAAAGTTTAATAATGAGTTAGATTGGAAATTAGAGCTTATATTAAAGTTAGTTGCCAAGTTAAGTAAGAATGGTTTAGGATTGATTTAGATATATATTTGTTTTACTAATAATTATAAATAAGAATAATTAATTAAATTTAATGTAATAAGAGGAGGAAGAATAATAATAATAATAATAATAACCTTAGGATTAAGATGATGATTTAATGATTCCACTTAATGTGTAATCTAGACTTGCTGAATTTACTGATAGATATTTTGTAAAATCTTTTTCAGAGCATCAATATGTGTTTTAGCATTCAAATCGTCTATATTTGAGTGGAATCAATAAGAATCATCCTATAGTGTAGAGTGAAAGTAATATTAAGGAGATTGAGTTTCTATAGAAGGAATAGTAAGTGAAGGGAAAAAAGAAGAAGGGAGGTTTGAAGGTTAAAAGTGATACAAAGATGTTGAAGGTGCATTTAGAGAATGGAGAGACTTATGAGATTGTAGCTGGACATGATGGATACATTATAGAGATGAATGAAAACTTATAAAGAAATAAATAATATTTAAAATAATATCCAGAATCAAAAGGCTTTGTGTGTATTATATAAGGTTGTCGTAAATGATTTATAAAAATGTATATAATATTAAATAAAATATTTAAATTATGTATAATTAATATATCTTTAAAATTCTTTTGGATCTAATTATATAGTATGTAAAGCAATAACATTTAGATGAGCAAGAATAGAATGGAAGAAGAATTTAAATATTATTGATACTATATAAATATGTAAATTTTTATGTATATATTTGTCTTTATAATTTTCAAACAGCTGAGGCTCCTGAAATAATTTCACATAATTCTACTGTAATTTTGGCTTATCTGACTTTATTGTATTCAAGAGTCAACTTATCAAGCATTTCTCCTGCATTTTTGGAAGCATTTTCCATAGCATTCATTCTAGAAGAAGTTTCACTAGCAAAATTATTCAACATAGCATGATAGAATGCAGTTGCTAAATAGTACTCATACATATAATTTTAAACGAATTCTTTTTCTGGTTCTGCAGTATCATATTTAGTAACCAATCTAAATTAAGCAATAAAGTTCTTTCTATTAAGTAAATCTACTCTCTTAACAACTTATTGAACTACATTTTTGAATTAATTGAAAATAATAGCAATTTAATCAATATCCTCAGTAGCATTAAGTTGAATTTAATGAGCAATAGAAGAACTATTAACAAAATTAATTGGTGTTTAAATTGCTGTGACAGCCTATGTTAACAATTCTGGGAATCCTCTTTATAATGCTCCTAAAGACTATAATTAAATTTGTATTTAATACCTTCTCACCGACCAAGAATAATTTATAAGCATTACGATTCTATCTAACAATACTTCTTGTTTCTCTTATGATTGAGGAATTGATGCCACCACAAAGTCCTTTATCAGATGTAATTGGACAAATCAAAGTCTTATTAATCTTAAATGTCAATTGCTTCTTCTATAGATAAGTTTCTTAAGCAAATAAATCTTAGACTGAACGAATTCCAAAGTACTTTCCATTCTCTAATCTTTAAACATCTTGCTTCATTTTAGAAGCAGCAACCATCTTCATTGCCTTTGTAATCTTTCTAATTGATCCCACAGACTTCATTCTCTACTTCAATTACTTTAGATTCAATGTTGCGAATGCATACTATGGTACTGGAGTAAAGCTACTCCATAGACCGAGTGTGGCACCCTATAATCTCTACATATTTAATTAAATAAATAAATCTTTATCACAAAAGAGTACATTATTTTAAATCTCAACCGTAATTAAAATTAAAGAATGCTCCACACTCTACGCTCCATATAAGCTCCTTTCACCCTTAATAATACTGCTCGTGCACTCTTCGCCAAATTTGTCAGAGACAAGCCTCATCTTAATGTCGGTACCATAGGACACATCGATCATGGTAAAACTACACTTACCTCTGCCATCACAAAAGTCTTGGCTAAATAATAGTAATTATAAAACATAAACAAAATAGACTTGCTGAGTTCTAAGAATATGGTAAAATTGATAAGGCTCCTGAAGAAAAGGCTCGTGGTATCACTATCAATAGTGCTACAGTGGAATATTAGACAAAAACAAGACATTATGGGTAATAATTTATGTTATATTTAATTATTTTAGTCATGTAGATTGTCCAGGACATATTGATTATGTCAAAAACATGATTACAGGAGCTGCCAAGATGGATGCTGCAATATTAGTTGTGGCAGCCACAGATGGTTGTATGGCTTAGACACGAGAGCATGTACTTCTTTGTCGTTAGGTTGGTGTGGAGACTATTATTGTGTTTGTTAATAAGATAGATTTAGCCAAGGATCCAGAAATCCATGAATTGGTAGAGATGGAAATAAGAGAACTTCTTAGCAAATATGAATATGATGGTGACAATGCAAAGATTGTGAAAGGTTCTGCATTATTAGCATCAAATGATTAAGAACCAGAATTAGGTGAAAAATCAATACTTTAATTACTTGATACAATGGATAAGGAGATTAAAATACCTTAGAGACCAATTGATAAACCATTTTTAATGTCAATTGAAGGAACATATCATATAGCTGGTAGAGGAACAGTCGTGACAGGAACAATTGATTAAGGTAAAGCATCTATCAAAGACAATGTCGAAATAGTTGGATATGGAAAACCAAAATAGACAGCAATAGTTGGAGTTGAAACATTTAAAAAATAATTAGACTTTGGAGAGGCTGGTGATAATGTAGGAGTATTAATAAGAGGTCTTACAAGAGATGATGTTAGAAGAGGATAAGTATTATGTAAGCCAGGATCTTTAACAACTCATAATTGTATTGAATCAAATCTATATATTTTGAAAGAAGAAGAAGGAGGTCGTAAAAAACCATTTCCAAATGGCTATCGTCCATAAGTAATAAACTTAATTTTATTAATTTAGATGTTTGTTAGAACTGCAGATGTTGCTGTCACATTATAGTTACCAGATAATATTAAAGTAGGTATGCCAGGAGATAATTTTACTTGTAAATTGAATCTCTCTTATAATTTGCCACTCTATCAAGGTCAAAGATTTGCACTTAGAGAAGGAGGAAAAACTGTAGCAGCAGGTGTTATTTCTAAAATCTTACCAGATGAAGTAGCACCAACTTCAAAGAAATAAATTTTAGATAAATAAGAAGCAGCTGGTATAATTATTAAATATTTTAATAGAAAAAAAATTAAAAGAAGCAGAAGATAATAAAGCAGCTGCTGCAGCAAAAACTGCCGCTGCAAAACCAGCCGGAGGAGCAAAACCAGCAGCTAAAGCACCACCTAAGAAATGAGATTATATATATAATAATAGTATATATATAATAAGAACCATTATAATTAACTGAATTTATTATTATAGTTAAATTAATGTTAAGACTTGAATAACAATAGTAAGTTACATTCCAATCTAATCCTGAATAAATGTATCATCAAGAATTTGAATAACCACATGAACCAGCCATGTATTTGTCTTTAAGTACATATTTATTCATTTTTAGATTATCATAAGACTCATTAATAGATATCCTCTTAAGCATCCTAGTTTAATTAGCATTCCAAATTGTTTGATTTAAAGAAAAAATATCTTAAAAATAGAGAAGATACTTAAAGACGATCATTATCTCATCATAATAGAATTCCTCTTAATCGTTCACCTCCAAAGACTCAACAGATAAAAAAATAATATTCACCAAAACAAGAAAATAATCAACCTTAATTAAAAAAAAAGACACTTCCTATATCAAAAAATCTAGGTAGCAATTTGAGAAATATTCTTAAAACTAATTATGCATAATAACCTATTTTTGAAGAGAATCCATAAAATGAAAACATAAGAAAATAATATTCTGAAATTGTTGAAATTCCTTTAGAATATTAATAATTCAATAGTTATACTTTTATAAAAACACTTGGTATTGGAGCAACTGCTGAAGTTAAAATGGCTAGACATAAAGAATTAGAGATTGATGTTGCTATTAAAATTTATGATAAAAAAAAAATGAATAATATGCATTTAAAAAACTTGGAGAGAGAAATTGATATCTTAAATCAACTTAAGCATCCAAATATAATTAATTTATACCATATGTTTGAAAATGATAAATCTATTTATTTAGTCATGGAATATTCATCACCAACTAATTTAGAGATTTTTATGAAAGGAAGGCCATTTAAAAGAATAAATGAAGATGAAGCTAAAATTTTATTTCGACAAATTTCAGATGCTGTTTATTATATGCATTAACAAGATATTTGTCATAGAGATCTCAAATTTGAAAATCTTTTAATAGATTATAATACTAGAAAAATTAAACTTATTGATTTTGGATATTCTATTAAAATACAAGGAAAATAGACCTGTTCATGTGGTACTCCTTAATATATGGCCCCAGAATTGGTAAAAAAAGGAACTTATGATCAATCTGTAGATATTTGGGCTTGTGGAGTTATCCTTTTTAAAATAGTAACAGGAGTATTTCCTTTTAGAGGAAATTCTGAGAAAGATTTAAATAAGAAAATTTGTTTAGGAAAAATTGAATATCCATCATTTATTTCGCCATTAGTTAAATAATTAATTTCTGGTATGCTCAGAGTAGATCCAAAAGAAAGATTGTCAATACAAGAGGTTTAATAAAGTTAATGGTTATAGTGAATATTTTATCATTGTTTTATTATTTCGTTTCTAATTACAAATCTTTTATTCTCATTGAATTTCATAATTGTTAATTTTAACTCTTTATCTTTCTCTTTTAATTGTCTTTCCCTAATTTCAACATCAATTGTTAATTATTTTCTTTCCCTCTCTAATTCTTTTAATTTTGATTAATTTGTTTAATTTTTTTATTCAACTTCTTAAATTAATTCTTACAGTTGACTTTCTAATATTTAAACATCATCTTTGCTAATAAGTTTTTTCTTTTTCTTCTTATTGTATTCTAACACTCTATTATCAATCCATCTTAACTTCTCTACTTATTTATAACAATTATTATGATTCTATTTTGATTAATTTTCTAATTATCTCAATAATTCTTACAATTGTTTACTTTTTTATTTTTCTTGTTTTAAAATGGTCAATTTCTCAAGCCTCTAAAAATAATAGTTATTATTACTATTTTTTCATCTTATTCATTTATTCCTAATTAATTTAAAGCTTATTGCTGTTAATTATGAATTTTTTTTATTGAATTATTTTCATCTTTTAAGAGTTTTTCTAACTCCTATAAATACTTTAACTTATCTTCAAGTTTTGTTATTTCTTTATCTTCCAAACTTAGTTGTAATCTTCTCTAATTTGTTTCTATTTAATTTTAGAGTGATTTTATTTCAATCATCTGATCTTTAATTATGTTCTCATAATCTTGAATTTCTTATGATTTTATTGGAATTTATTTTTTTTATGCTTACTCCTTATTAATTATTTCATCAAATTTTTAAGCAATACTTAAAATTTACTATTTTAAATCAGCAATATGGGCCATTGATTATTTTTTAGGAGTTCTTGTCTATAGAATTACAAGTTATTTAGAATTTTATTAAGTTGTTTAGCTTCTTTATCTAACTTAAATTTATTTGATAGGAGATTGTATTTATTATTATAAAGGATCAGCAAAATTATCATTGACTTTGCTATTTAATATAATTTACCTTCGTTATATTCAAGAGTAGTCTAACAAGCTATATCTCTTTCTTCAATCATAACAATAATTTATATATAAATATTAGTAATATCGATCAAAACAAAAATTAAATAAATTTGAAGTATCACTTCAAAGAAATTAATTAAATAATAGATTTATTGATATCCTTAGAGTTTTAATGTTTGAATAAATTCTATATTAATGTTTGTGAAGATCGGCTTAAGTATCTAAATAAATGATGATATTAATGGAAAAATATATAAAAAATGGAATTAATAGATGTAAAATAAAAAAATAATTTCTCATAATAATAGTAGTGTATATACAATATCTCATTTAATATTCTTACATTTTAGAGCTATCTCTAACAATTTAAGTTATTTTTACTTTTCCTTATTTTCCTAAATTGTACTTGAGGGTGTTTTTCTATAAAATAGATCATATGTATATGAGCTATCTTTAGCTTAATTGATATTGTTTATGGTTTATTATAATTGAAGCTAATGTTTATTTTATGTCACAGTTTTAGGAGTATATATACTTTGCTTTGTATCCGTTAAATTATTATTGCTGAAAATTCTATTTATTTGGATGAAATGTTTGGCTTGTTATTCCTTATCATCTTTATTGCCAACAAAATCATCTGTTTTATAATGTCGTTTCTTCTATCTTTATTATTAGATGATGAATTTTGGAAATTTAAACTTAGTTTGAGTTTAACTTTTGGATTCTTAGATTCCACTTTATTGAATTTAATTATTTTATGATCTCTCACTGTTAATTTTTTATAATTATTAGAAATCATTTAATGGTAACAATTGCCTTCTTTATTTTGGTATAGATTAATAATTATCTTTGATATCTAGTTAAAGTTTAAACTTATTTTTTTTCAGCTCTTATTATTGCTTTTATTTTTCTATTAACTGCTGCTACTGTTTCAAGAATCTATCATCATTTGGATCAAATGCTCTATGAGTTTCATATTTATATTGTTCATTTATTGATAGAAACTCCATCACTTTTTTCAGCTCTTCTATTGTACTATTTTATTTTTTCTACATCTTGCTTNGAGTAGTCTAACAAGCTATATCTCTTTCTTCAATCATAACAATAATTTATATATAAATATTAGTAATATCGATCAAAACAAAAATTAAATAAATTTGAAGTATCACTTCAAAGAAATTAATTAAATAATAGATTTATTGATATCCTTAGAGTTTTAATGTTTGAATAAATTCTATATTAATGTTTGTGAAGATCGGCTTAAGTATCTAAATAAATGATGATATTAATGGAAAAATATATAAAAAATGGAATTAATAGATGTAAAATAAAAAAATAATTTCTCATAATAATAGTAGTGTATATACAATATCTCATTTAATATTCTTACATTTTAGAGCTATCTCTAACAATTTAAGTTATTTTTACTTTTCCTTATTTTCCTAAATTGTACTTGAGGGTGTTTTTCTATAAAATAGATCATATGTATATGAGCTATCTTTAGCTTAATTGATATTGTTTATGGTTTATTATAATTGAAGCTAATGTTTATTTTATGTCACAGTTTTAGGAGTATATATACTTTGCTTTGTATCCGTTAAATTATTATTGCTGAAAATTCTATTTATTTGGATGAAATGTTTGGCTTGTTATTCCTTATCATCTTTATTGCCAACAAAATCATCTGTTTTATAATGTCGTTTCTTCTATCTTTATTATTAGATGATGAATTTTGGAAATTTAAACTTAGTTTGAGTTTAACTTTTGGATTCTTAGATTCCACTTTATTGAATTTAATTATTTTATGATCTCTCACTGTTAATTTTTTATAATTATTAGAAATCATTTAATGGTAACAATTGCCTTCTTTATTTTGGTATAGATTAATAATTATCTTTGATATCTAGTTAAAGTTTAAACTTATTTTTTTTCAGCTCTTATTATTGCTTTTATTTTTCTATTAACTGCTGCTACTGTTTCAAGAATCTATCATCATTTGGATCAAATGCTCTATGAGTTTCATATTTATATTGTTCATTTATTGATAGAAACTCCATCACTTTTTTCAGCTCTTCTATTGTACTATTTTATTTTTTCTACATCTTGCTTTTTACATATTGGGATGAGTTCTCTTTGTCAGAAAAGAGATCTAAAATACATTTCAATAAAGACTTGATTTTGTAATAAGCATTTTATCTGAATCCTCTTTTTTTTAGCATAAACTATAACTACGTAGATTTTAATGTAAAGGAAGTTTAATTATTTTCTCCTCCTTATTTCTATTATACTTTGCTCTATCGTATTAATCGGCATCATCCAGCCATCCTGAGATCTCCTCTTCAATCATTAAACAAATAAAATTAGTTGTTAATAAATAAATTTAATATCATTAATCTTTCTAACTTAGATCAATGTTTTAGAAGTAGAAATTAAGAACCTCACTGTAAATTTATCTTACTTAGTTAATTAATCTTTATTTTAAAATTAATAAATTTCTTTTTTACTTTTTTAATGCTGCTATATTCATTATCTTTATATATCTAGATATAGTAGATCAAACCTAATTAATTTAACAACTTTAAAATAAAAAATTTTCATAATTATGATTGCATTTTACATTATTGCAAGAATTATATTGATCTAAATAATTAAAAAAATGATTTGAATAAAAAAATCCTAATAGTAATTAAATAAATTATAATCCATGTATTTTAAATAAAGCATCTTAAGTACATCTTTAAGCTTTTCTTATAAATAACACAAAAACAAAAACTATTGACAATAGTTTATATGAATTATAAAGAACATTTTTTATACAATATTACTAAACCATAATTTCACTAATGACAAAGGTTTATTATTTTTTTGATTTTCAATATACTTTTATTATAGAGGAAATGTTAGTTAGGAATGAACATATATGACTTTATCATTAATGAATTTTGCATAATAAATTCGGTCTATTTCAATTTTGTCCTAAAATCATGGTGGAGATTAGCTTTAGAAAATAAATAAAAAAAAAAAATAATAATATCTATTTTAAAATCTGAAAAAATTTGTAACAAAAAAGTAATTTGTTTAGAATAGTTCGAAAAAGAAAATATGTTTTGATTTTCTTTAATTCATTATAATATATTTTGATAGTAAATATTTCTTGGTATATTAGTATTCATAAAATAAACACAAAAGCATCAAAATTGCACTAAATTCACAATTTAGAATCTTCATTTTAATTATATTGCATTTAATTGGCTAATTTTTTTTAGTATCGATTTAGAAGGAATTCCATTATATTGTGTTTATTTGTTGAAACTTTGAGGATTTTAAAAGCTTACTTTTGTCAATTCAACGTTTGATAGTTAAGAAAGGGTTTCTTTTATTTACAATACTTCATCACAAGGATTATAAACACAAACAGTAACACAATCGTGAAATTCAATTGAGTAATTTTTACCCTTAATAATCTATCTTCCCTTAGTGTCAAATCTGGGTTTTTTGCATTATTAAAGTTGTTGTTTATTAAATTGCATTAACGGCTCTTCAGGTATAAGTTCATCACTATGACCAACGTTTATTTTAATTTGATGTTGTAATTTTGGACCTAGACTTGATTTATTCATTTATATTTAATTTTTAGATTTTTAATTGGGACTACAGGCAATTTACTTCTGAATGTTGCAACAATATTATGAATAATAATTCTAAAGAATGAGAGACTAATTTAGTGTGAATTTGGAACCATAATTGATGCATAAAAACTTAAAAATTTAAGTTTAAAATATCAGAAAAGAACTTTAAATAATTTAAAGAGGATTTTTAATATTAATAAAACTGAATTCAATAATTATTATAATTAATAGGTACATGCAAAAATAATTGTAAATAAAAAGTAACAGAAAAAGAATTTAATTTTAATGCTGTGAACAAATATAAAGGTAAAAAAAAGAAATCATTTTCACATGTTGATTCTAAAATGATCTATATTGTTCATCATAATAATTAATGAAGGTAGAATTAATAGAAGATTTTGTCGTTCCAGCAGATAAAAAAAGTAGGTTACTTATGACTAAGAATTGAAAGTAAAATACATAATAAAGCAAAAGAATGTTTTATAATTTTTATGAATAACCTCTTAAAAGAATAAGAAGAACTAAAATAATTGTAATTAGAATTCGAAAAGTATTGTGTCAAAGATTAATTATATAGTTTTAAATTAAGAATAGTTGTTTTAAAAATAATACAATGAAAGTTAAGAAAAATAATGAGGAAACTTATTAAGAATTAGAAAATTAATTTTCTTTTTAAAATTCCCCCCTGCAAACTGAATTAAATAAATAGCTGTTCCTTACTTGCCAAGATAAACCTCTTTATTCTACTAAAAAAAAAGTAGATTGTGATACAGTTTCTTAAAAATTTTAAATTTCTAAAACTCAAAAACCTTTAAAAAATCTATAAATATCCCCGTAAAGGGATATGATAAGAAAAAGTGCTTTAATAAAGATAAAATAAGGCATGGAAGAAATAGCAAGTATTATTGCAAATATTGGTAGTCTTAAAAATTGAATTAATAAGAAATAATAATAAGATGCATTTGAAAAGATGTTTAGGGATTGATATTTATTAGATGAAAACATTAATAATGAAAGTTACAATATATTAAGGAGTGTTAAAAGCATACTTAGAGAAAATAGATATTCATCTTTAAAAAGTATATCTATGCAAAAGATTTCTATAAAATCAAATTATACTTCAATAATTGATACTAATATGTTTTTAATATATATTAATGTGTTAACTTTTTCATTAGTTATTTTATGTTAATTTTTATTTGATTACATTTTCTAAGGTTTCTAGATCTTAAGCAAATTTTCTAATTCCTTCATTTAATTTTTCAGTACCCATAGCATCCTCTATTGATTATAATAAAAAATTACAGTTCATTTCCCATCTGTAAGTTTTTTCATCAACAATGACTTTTTCGATATTTAACTTATCCAAATTTTCAACTTTTAATTTAGGTTCCAAAACTGTACCTTCTAATCCTTATAAATCATTGAGTAATTTAATAGGAATTGTCATTCTATCACAACCACATAATTCAGTAGCTTCATCTACTAAACGGAGAGATGCTGCCTAAAGTATATATTAAATAATAGATTACCATAACAATTGTATCATATTTGAATTTTTTAAAGCTATTCCAAATACTAGTGACTAATTTAACTCCAGGATGATTTTATTTAGAATAATCTTCTCCACTTTTATTTTTGGTAAACCAATCTAAAATTCTACCAACAAATGGAGAAATCAATCTGACTCCAGCTTAAGCACAAGCCAAAGCTTGATAATAATTAAAAATGAGAGTCATATTGCATAATATGCCTTCTTTTTTTAAAGCCTTAGCAGCTTGAATTCCTTCCCATGTACTAGCAATTTTAATAAGAATTCTTTCCTTAGTAATACCAGCTGAGTCATATAGGGAAATAATTCTTTTAGCTTTATCAATGGTTGCTTATTTATCATAACTCAAACGAGCATCAACTTCAGTAGAAACATAACCTGGAACTAATTTAAGGATTTCTAATCCAAAATTGACACTTAATTGATCTGTTATTAATCCAATAACAATTTTTTGTTCTTCTGGATTTAATGTATTAAAATTGAATTATGGTAATTCTGGTTCAACAATTTCTTTAGTTTCAGGTTCGTCTTTCTTTTTTCTGGAATTTGTTCTTTTTGGTTATTTTTAACTATAGGTTAATAAGTAACATACACTGGTTGTTTAGAGAGTTGATAAGCTTTAATTCCTTTTTGTATTGCATCATCAATCAAGGCTTGATATTCTGGTAATTTAGCAGCTTCAAGGATTAGACTTGGATTTGTAGTGGCATCTTGAGGTTAGAATTTTTAGATATCATTGATCTTGCCTGTATCAGCTACTACCACAGTATGCTAGGATGAATAAGAATGAAAAATACATCTTTAAGAGAATTTAAAGCATTTGGATTTGATTTAACTTTCTTAGATGGTGAGGAACCATCATGTTGTACTTCAGCAGCATTCATAATTAAATAATAATACTTTAAAACATTTTAAGTATTTTTAGTGGAATTTATACTAAATTATATTTAATAAAATAGCGCCTAAAAATGAGTGGAGAAAATGAAATTCAAGAAGAGAAAAATTATGAAGAGTAATATAGAAATTGGAAATAGAATATTCCATTTATGTATGAAATTTGCATCAATCATTAAAACAAATGGCCATCTTTAACAGTTTGTTGGTTGAACGAACTTGAGATGTTTTTTCCATTATTATCATAGTGATCAAAATGAAAATGAAGTACACAGATTGATTGTGGCCACGCAGACTAATAATCAAGAATAGGATTATATAAAATTGCTAAAAGTTGCTATTCCAAAGTAAATTGATGATAAGATTGATAATACTTTGCTTAACAATATTTGTACTTATACATTAATATGTTGAGGGAAAACTTAAGCGGTGGGTAAAGTCTAAGAAGAATTACAAATTTAAGTGGAAGTTGAAATTAACCGAGTTAGATAATAACCAAATAATTAATTAATTTTAGCAGCTTAAGCAGGTGATGGGGAAGTTGGTATCTATCTAATCTATCCTTAATAGGTTTATATGATTTAAGCAAATAATCGAAAGTTTAAGCTTTAATTGGATAAAATAAAGAAGGTTATGGATTGTCTTGGAATCTCACAAATAGTGGATAATTATTATCAGCTAGTTATGATCATAAAATATATTTTTGGGATACAAATACAGCTTAATTAATAAATTCTTACAATTTTCATTCAGCTGAAGTAGAAGATGTTTGTTGGCATCCACAAAATCCAAATATATTTCTTTCATGTTCTGATGATAAGACATTTGCTATGTAAATTAATTATCTTATTTTTTAGTGCTGATGTTCGAACTAATTAAGGTGTCACTATATAATAAGAAGCTCACTCATAAGAAGTTAATTGTGCATAATTTAATAATTTTTAATCTAATTTATTTGCAACTGGATCTAATGATGCTTTGGTTAAAATGTTTGATATGAATAAACCAGAAGAGGATATACATACCTTCTCAAATCATGAAGATGCTATTTATAGTCTCTAATGGTCGCCTCATTAAAGAAATCTACTTGCATCTGGATCTGTTGATACCAAAATTGTTGTATGGGATTATTTTAAAATTGGAAATGAAATTAAAGCTGAAGATGAAAAAGATGGACCATCAGAATTATTGGTAATTATACTATTTTTATATTAGTTTTATCATGGAGGACATAGATCTAAAGTTAATGATTTATCATGGAATCTCAATCATAAACATTTATTAGCAAGTGTAGAATAAGAGAAAAACATACTCTAAATTTGGAAAATTTAATAATAGTTATGGGAGCAGGATGAAAATGATGAATATATTCAATCTCTTGTTTGATCTTTTTGGAAATTTTAAATTATTATTCAAAAATTACTTAACTTTATTTTTTTATCTAACTTTTTCAAAGTATTTGTTCTAATTAATTAAATTTTTATTTAAATGAAACACATTTTAATAAACTTTCATATAGAATCTAAGAATATTTCTAGAATCTAAGAATATTTAAAGGATAATTAAAAATTTCGATAAATATCAAAAAGTATTCGGTAAAATAGAATGATGATTCAAAATTTTTCACAACATTATTACAATAAAACAGATTTCATTTAAGATAACTAAAAAGAACTTCAGTTTAAAAAATTAGTTTCTTAGCTCTGATAAATCCTCACATCAATTTAAAGTGATTATAAATACGATACTTATACTTAAACTTATTAAAATATAAAATTGAATAAATTCTTCTTTCTCATAGAATAATTTTGTCTATCTTTTAAATTAATTTTTTTACTAGAATTTTTATTAAATCAATATTTATATGCATTCTTAAATAATGGTGTTTAATTTTTACATTTATTTGATTAATTATTAATTCAAGCTTAAAATAAATTCTAAGATATTTAAAATAGTGTACACTATTTTACTATTCTATCTTATTTTTCAGGTGCTATTGTTTCTGTTTAATTTTTCTGTGATTGCTAATTTTTTTTGAGAAGTTTTTTAAAATACTTACCTCTGATTATTGTTTTTAACTCTAAATACTAAATTTGTCAATCTTTAATTTGTAAATTTATTCATTTTTTCATTTAGAACATTGCAATCTTTTTTATTAATACTTCTTATACATAAGTTTAGTCTTTGAATCATATTATTTTTTTTAAATTATTTATATCAAAAACTCTTATTTAATAATCATAATTCTTTTGATATTATTAGTATTTATAGATATTTTAACATTATTATTTGAATTAGCATATAATTCTGCATCAAATAAATTTAACATCTTTTCGTTAAAGATCAATAAAATCCTAAATTAAATATTCTTTCTTTTAATTATTGATATTATTAATATATTATTAAAATCCATTTCATTAATATATAAATTAATCACTTAATATATGTGATGTTAATGTTATATAAATTATAGTAGAGTATTTTCAAAATTACATATAATATTAAATTAATTTATCAATTTTTTTTATGTCTATTTAAACGAAGCCTTAAATTTGCCAAATTCACTAGTTGGAAATTTTAGCAATAGATTTACAATCTTCTAACAATGTAGAAGATAAATATTATTGTCTTAAATGTTTAACTTAAAAGTTTGATTAATAACAATTAGCTTCAGTTTAAGAAGCTAAAGAGAAGATATCTTAAATAAGAGAGTAAGAAAAACAAAAATTAAAGGATGATTATTAAAAAAGAATAGAGAATCTTGAAACTCTTAGATCATTGATAAGAGAATATACAAATTCTATTAGTAAAACCATTAAAGAAATATCAGCTAAAACTGATGCTAAAATTGAATAATTATAAAAATAAAGTTAATGTGATACTTATTTGAATGATGAAGAGAGTTAAGATCAAGATGTTATTACATAATCCATAACTTCAAAAGAATAATCATAATCATAATCAAATCAAAAAATAGAGAAATAATCTTTAGATGATGATGATGCATTCTTTTGTTAAACTATACAATTATTAGCAGATACTTAAAATAGTAGTTAATATCAAGCTATTCTAAAACAATTTGAAAAAAGTCAAATTTGCAAAATAGATGAAATAACTTAATCATAAAATGCTAATAATGATAAATATGTAATTATATTTTAGATTATTTTAGAAAACCCCTAGTTTAAAAGTGTAATGTTAGAAACATATGAAAGAAATAATTATGATAAATACAAATCCTAACAATGATAGTCCTTTATTGGCTTGTGTAGTTTGTATATCAGAATTTCGCTCTACATATCTAGGTATTGGGGATTTTAATAAAAAATATGTTGAGTTTCAGAAAGAATTTATAAAGAATTAATATTAAGAAAAAAATAAACTCAAATTTTAAGAATTAACTAAAATATTGATTTAATGGAAAAAAAACTTAACGAAGTTAATAGATGAATTTTTATCAAGCATTAATGATAAAACTGAAATTATCATTGATTAAATTTAATAAAAAACAAATATAAAAGAAATTTTTGATTTAGATGAATAAGAAATTAAAGATATTGTTAATCAAGTTTTCATACAAAAAAACTATAATAATTTATTGTCAGAGAAATAGAAATAATAAAGTGATGATAATTAATAATTATATGAGTAATTAAGCTCTTTTTGTGAGCGTTTTAAATTATAGGAATAATAGAATTTATAAGAAATAACAAAAGTTATAAAAGAAAACTTTTCATAAGAAGAAGTGCAAAGTTGGTATAAAAGTTAGTAGAAGGTTTTCTTTGATGAATAAGTTGAAGAGAACAAAACACCAATAGATGAAAAGTAGAATGTTAAAGAGAAAGAAATAAGATCATATTTTTAAGAATTTTATTCAGCTGGATTTGTATCTAATTTTTGCGGAACTGATATTGAAATAATTAATAAACATTCAGTGAAGAGTAAAAATAATAATAGATAATTTAGATATTAAATTAGATGCAAATGGTCATAAACAATATGCTGTTATGAATTATGGTTTATCAAAAGAATTTATTTCAACATTTAGATTTAAAATTCAAAACCAGTAAAAATCATAATTAAAACTAATATAGCCCTAAAGATTTGATATTTATTGGAGTTTGTAATCTTGATGTAGTAAAATCTAATTCTTTTAAATTTAATGATTAGAATTAAATAGGACATGGAGGCTATTTAGTTTGCTCAAATGGATATTATTTAGTTAATTCAGATAAATAAAACAATAACAAAAGTTCATCATGCACTTTCTAAACAAACGATATTATTCAATGTACATACAATCCAAAAATTTAGAAAATAAAATTTACTAATTAAAAAGTAATAATTAAAATAAAGTTTAGACTAATGAGTTCATTTAATTTGATGTTCCTTCTAATGTGGTCTTATATCCTTGTGTAGCATTTTATTCTGTGGATGGCTAAATTGAATTTATACCTTATTGAAGAGAAAATATTTTTTATAAATAAAAATTTGATAATAGTATAAATAAAAATATTAATCTAATAGTCTTACTTCAAAATTTATTAATGATATTTGATTTGAAAACAATTAGATTAGCATTTAAATAAAAATATATAATAAATTTATATGATACACAGTAGTTCTTAAAACGAGGATGTTGATTAAGAATAGCTTCTTTATTTTAAAACACAATTATAATAATTTAAGTATCTGTTTTTAAGAAAAATTAAAAATCTATTATTCGAATTCCTTATAACCTAAATTGATTTAAACCAATAATTCAATTTGAAGTTGATTATCTTAGAACAAAGATAGGATTAGTTACAAAAGTATGATAGAGCCATTTATTATTGAAGCTGAAGAGGAATAAATGAGTATAAAAATAACAATAGGAATTTTAAATTTAAATTCTAGTTTTGATAACAGCAATATATTATTTGGAAATATCATACATCTTAATTAAAATCACTCCTCTAGATGAGGAAATATAAAATCAGATAGAATAAAATCAATCATCAGATATTAAAAATATTGAGAGACAGTGATTACAAAGCTGTCATTGAGTTCTTTTTAGAATTAATGTTTTTTGATTTTATTTTAAAAATGCAATTTAGAATATTAAAAAGGATATCTAAAATATTATTATTCAATTTATCAACAAATAAGTAAAAATAATATTGCTAATCAAACATACTTATAGAATATAAAGAATTGTATTAATTTTTATGATATTTATGTTATTCATTTTTGTCCTTTTTTTTAAAGTTTTTCTTAGACTTCTTAAAGATTTAAATTTTCTATTTCCTCATAAAAGGTATTAAAGTCATAATTTATATCTTTAAATTCTTCATATGGATTCTAACAAATTAAAAGATAAAGAAGAAGTAAATTTATCTCCGTTTCTTTACTATTAAGATTTTTTATGAGTTTTAAGTTTTCAACAATAATATCTCTATATAACATATGAAAAGTGTCATTAGCTTCAAAGTTATTATTTTGTATGGATTAGAAATTCTTGATCAAACTCAAGGTTGCTCCAGTAGCTTTTCCATTTACTAATTCCTCTTGTTGAACAATATTACATTTCTTTGATATTTCAGTATAGAAATCTAATGAGTGTTTCACATCCATTTAGATCAATTAGATTAATTTTTGGTATTCCTATACTTTTAATTAATATTTTACTTAAGATGCTAAAAATCTTCCCCAGGTTTCCTTATCAAATTTATCATGATCTTTCCTTTATAATTATTGATTGACTCTTTCAAGATGAACCATTTGATTTTTAGCAATTAAATAGATTAATCTAAAATAATTATCATTTGTTAATTAGAGTTTTGCTTATAGTTTAATAATTTTTTGAATAACAAAGTTAAAAAAGAAAGCAATGTTTCTTTCAAACAGAAAGTAATTGTTATATTTTAACATAGCATCTCTTCTCTTTTTTTCATTTTTGTAATTACTCATAATAATATCACCCTAATATTTGAATAAAAGTATTTACATTTGAATCTGAATCTAATTAACTTGAAAACTTGGCTGATTAAGATCTAGCTTCAGCAGAAGCCTCCATTGTCTATTAATTAGAATTTTCAAGAGTGTTAATTGGATTTTTAGCTAAATATCCAACAACTAAATTTTAATCAATATAGAGTTTATTAAGACTGATGGATTTAGAAATTTCGTCTTTATAAATAAGTATTTGATGTACCTTTTTCTTTTAAGATATTTTTCATGTTTTCTTTGATTGTTTCTTCATCTATTTTAATAGTAGGATCTTCGAAAACACCTTCCCAAGAAATTCTGTCCTTTTCTTAGACTCTCAACATTAGAGTAATAAGTTCTTTGACTTTTTAAGATCTTACAGGTTTAGGTGGGAATTTCAATGACTATAGTTAATATAAGTGGCTATACTTATTTTTTTATATTTTCTAGAAGTGAATAAGCATTTTCAGCTGACCAAGGAGTTCTACCATAAAGAAGTTCATAAAACATAACTCCAACAGACCAGACATCACATTTAGCTGAAAAAGGTTGACCTTCAAGAATTTGTGGAGCCATATAAAGTGGTGATCCTAATCTTGATAAATAAGCAGGGTCTAAAAGGAAGAATTTTGATAAAATACCATTCATTTCTGTATCCATGACACGTGCAAAACCAAAATCAGTGATCTTAGCTACTCCTTAGTGTAAGAGAATGTTGGCTGGTTTTATATCTCTATGAATTATTTTCTGCTTGTATAATCTTTTGAAGCCTTCTACAATATGTTTGATAAAGATCACAGCTTCAAGCTTATGTAATTGATAGCAAAAATTACCTCACTCAATCTTTTCTCTTCCTTTTTGGCCATATAATCTTTTAGATCTCCATCAGCACAATATTCAAGAAACATATACAAATAGTTGTTTGTACGTGCTACATCAAACAACCTTACTATATTGGGATGATTAATTTTTTGAAGGATAGCTATTTCTCTTTTGATCAACTCAATCATTTTTGGGGTGTCTGAGATTGTCTATAAAAGTTAGGTAATCCAAATATACAGCTATTTTTATGGTTTTGACAGCCACTTGTTTAGTTTCGTCTTCTTGAAGAAAGCCTCGATATACGATTCCATAAGCGCCTTGGCCTAAAGTTTTGTTAACGACCACATATTTGTCAACTTTTTTGGTTGTCCAATCTTCAGCCATCTTTAATGGATTGAAAATAATAATTAAGAATTGGATATATTTAAACAAATGGGTTTTTATGAGGAAATGATTCATTTCTTTTTTTAATTATAATCAATTGACTCTATAATATTGTATTCATTATAGTGAGAAATTGAGATAATTAATGTTAAATCAACTACCTTTCATTTATTCAATTATTTATTATTGTTAATCAAATATTAACAAATGTTAATATTTTTTTTAACTTTCCTCAATTCACTTTTAGCTCAAGAGTAAGCATCGCTACCTACACCGTCATTGTCATTTCTTAAAGGAAGTGAATTTCAAAATTTAATGGAAACATTATCAGGAAAATAATATGGATATACAAAAGCATAATTGGCAGAAATAGGAGGTTAGAGTGTTGCAGAATATATTCTCTATTTATCTAGAATAGATGTTCCTCTAAAGAGGGTTATTTTTATTATTGGATAAGATTTTTAAGGTTCAACTTACCAAAACGGATATTTTGGATTGGCAGCTGCTCGTTATTTAGCATAGAGAAAAGTAGAAGTTGATGTAGTACTTTTATATCCAAATGATCCACTTAGAAGCAGATTGGCTATGCAATGTAAATCACATTCGGCAACACTTCATTTTGATATTCTTTAAAATCTTCAAGAACAATTAAATGTTTAAATGACTAAGAACATTTTAGCTAATTGGTTAAATGATTATGATCTAGTAATAGATGCCATTACTTTGAGTTCTATAGAATAGCCAAAAACTCCAATTAGAGAATTCATGCATGCTTTTTCAGAAGTAAATAAAAAAGTACTTGCAATTAATTTACCTGTTGGATGGCATACAGATAATGGAAATCTGTATAATGTTTATGTGCCATAATTTGTAATCTCTTTGGGATTGCCTTTGAAAGGTATAAAAGAATTTGAAGGTCAGCATGCTATTGGAGGTAGATATATACCTTAAACTAACACTTTTAATTATGTTTTGCCTAAATATAAAATTGAAGATCATTTTCATGTACTATAAAAGTGAATTTTATATAAATTAATTTATCATGTTCTAAAAATTTGGATAACAACTCAAACCAATAATAAATCGTTCCTCTTCTGAGAACAGAAAGGAATAATCAGTTACTAAGCCCAATTATCATTTCACACAAAAAAGAGAGAGAAGTGAATCTAAAGTACAATAATCTACAGTTGAAGATTAAAATCAGAATAGTTTGAAACCATAATCTAATTTGATTTAGAGTATTCCAGCAGCATAGAGATTGACAATAAAATTGCCAGACTTAAAAGGATATTAGAAATAAATGGAAAAATCAATATCAGGAGCTGATTTGACTAAGAAACCACCTCTATTGAAAAACAGATTGATATTAGATTCAAAAACAAAACAATAGCTTTAAGGATAGCAGAATTCATTAACACAGACTCTTCCTATTAAGAGTTAAAGAGAGGAGGGTCAAGGTAGTTAACAATAATCAAAAAATAAAATAAAGATAACACATTGTAGTTAATCAAGAGCTGGGTTTGATGGCATATAAGATAAAACTAATTAAGATAAAGAACTTTGTTTATAATTAGATGATAATAATCATGCATTTGCAGTTATGGATGGACATGGGATGGATGGTGAATATGTTAGTTCATTTATCAAAGAGTTGTTAAAATGTATAAAAATGTTATGTATGTAGATAATTTAACTAAATTTTATAAGACATTTGATTTTCAGAAAGTCTTCTTTGAGATGCATCAAAAAATGAAGTTTTAGTAAGAATTCGGATGTCAATTCTCAGGAAGTACTTTGACAGTAGTATTAATAAGAGAGAATAATATTTAATGTGGATGGGTAGGTGATAGTAGAGCCATTCTTGTAAAAAGGAACAATAATAATGGTGGAAATTTAAATGTAGTTGAATTATCTGTGGATCATAAACCACATTTGGAAAATGAAAGATTGAGAATAGAATAAAATGGAGGAGTGGTTGATACTTATCATTTACCTAATGGAGCACCAATAGGACCCTCAAGAGTATGGGCAAGAGGAGCACAATTTCCTGGATTAGCTATGAGCAGAAGTTTAGGTGATACTGTTGCAGCTGCTATTGGAGTTTCATAAACTCCTGATATTAAATCTCATGATATTGATTCTAAAGATGATATTTTTATTGTTTTAGGCTCAGATGGAATATGGGAGTTTTTGGATAATTAAAGCGTATTATCAGTTTAATTATCAAGATTGCTGAACTTGTGTATCCATTTTATCAAAAGAATGATGCTTAGGGAGCATGTTAGAAAATTATTTAAGAATCAGTCGCTGCATGGAAAGCTCATAGTGAAGGAATAGATGACATTACTGCAATTGTTATTTTCTTTTAATATGAATTGTGATAATGTTAGAAATCATAATTTAGCATTTACTTCTCTCATTTTTTAGATATAATTGATCCCGCTGTGTACTTATTGTTTATTTAATGAATTCTCCTTTGAAGCAAAGTTGTACATGTTGACATAAACATCACCTTCTTTAGGTGCTATCAAGCTTTATAAGGAATTATCAGTCAATCCTTGAGCTTCGACTAAACATAAAGCATTTAATCTGATGATGGGGTAGAGTTGTTCTCTTGTGTCTTAAAGGGTTGTTATGTCTTGACTACTAAGTTAATTTTCTATTTCTTGGATAAATATATTTACTTAATAGTAATCCTTACATGTTATTCAACAACATAGTGATGCCATAGATTCTAGCTAAAACAGTTAAAATTTGTTTAGTGTCTTTAGCCTTGTTGTTAATAGTATCTACGAAACAAAGCATATTGAAATAAGGAATGAATGTGGATGCAGCTTTAGCTAAAGCGATTCCAGATTTAGTATCCCAACTTTCTTTTAAATCAGGATTAGACATCAATTTTTAGGCTGCATATTTAGTCAAATTAGCACAATTCAATCCTAAAAGTGTAACCAAACCGTCTAGAGAGGTGACATCATCTACTTTTGCTGTTTCGATAGATAGAAACTTAAAAAATGAAGGAACTGCAGTTGGTTTTGAAACAATGTGTTACAATTATTTAAGTAAGTATCTGGCTAATTGTAAATTTAAGATTGTATTCTCTCCTTCTAAAGTAATCTATTTATTATATATATATTGGATACATTTGGAGACATTTCAAAGAAAATAATAGGTAGTCCAGAATAATGAGCAAATCCATGTCCTCCACAACTCAACCTACACCATTCTGCACAATTTGCTACAAAATATGTATAGTTAGCTTTAGCTCCACTCAATACTGCATGAGTCAATCCGAGTAAACTGAAATCATTGTTTCGAGAAATTTTATTAAAATTGTCATTTACTAATTCCTTGATCTTCACACTTCCAAAAACACAAGCATAAAATTCTGCTAATAATGGGAATAATTTCTATTATTAACATTAATAATCTAAAATTCTGATTTCTTATTTATTATCATCTTTAAATTATTTTCTATATAAAGAATATCGAATAGCAATTGCCAAAGCTCTACCAGCAAATTTTGTATATTGATCACATAAAATGTTTCTCATATACATCATACTTCCATAACCTACTTTAGGATTACCTTGTCTTTCTACTTTGCCTTCTCTGTTAACTTTGATATACCTATTTAATAAACTATCTAAAGGAACTCTATAATGATCAAAACTCATGAATCCATTATCTTTAACTGCATAACCCATTTTGGGACCAATATCTCCAATCTGAATTCCTGATAATGGTTTGTGAGTCTCCTTGTCTCTTATTCTAATCCAGAATGGATGTACTCCATATCCTTTTCCATCAACAATTAATTAAGCAAATACTAAAGCAAATTCGCAATATAGTCCTAATTCTCCTGGCCAAACTAGTCTTAATAAATTACAAATACATTTTGTTGCTTCTATATTTGGAGTATGAATGACAAATTCACAAGTTTATTTATCAAAAACTGCTACTGTCTATAAATTCTATACATCAGAACCATGACCTAATTCTGTTTAAGCATAACATCCAAATGCACTAAAATTCTTAAGTGAAGTCATCCATTTTTTAATCTATTCATCAGATGCCAAAACTTAAAAGGCAGGTATCACCATTGCAAAATGAACTGTTGATATGAATATACCTTAAGGACACAATACATTTGGTGTGTAGTAATTTGGATCTTCCAAAGAAATTTTCTTCATTGCTTCAACTGTTTTTTCTGCATTTAATAGAATCTTAATTATATAAAAACAAATAAACTTGATCCTATCTTGACAAATTAAAGAAATCGTGATTAACTTTAAACATAGGATGATTATCAAAGAAGCTTTATCTCTCAATAAACTTATCAAACTATTCTTTCCCACCATAGAGTAAGTGAGACATCTCCAACATAGGAAATTATCCTTATTTTCTTTCAGCTTCTAACATTGTATTTTTTATAATTAATTTTTTTATGATGTACTTATTATGTAATTATTATAAATAATACGCACGTAAAATGAACATTACATATTTCAATAATATTCATCTTCTTCAACTTCATCAAACATAGAAATCGTTGGTTGCTTCCAATTCTTTTTGGTTTCTTCATCAACCAGAGTATTAATTAAATGAATCATGAATGCTTCAAGCTTATAATACAAAGGTTATTAAAATCTTAATTCATAATTCCATTCTTTCTAAATTTATAAATTTAAATGTTACTTCATCTTTCTTTCCTAATGCAATAGGAGAATATTTTTCTGAAATTCTAGCAATAGCTTCCATAAATTCTATCCATTGCATTTAAAACAATCGATCACTTTCCAATTCATCAACTTATGTCAACATAGATAAATTAAAGGCTAAGTTAACATCTCTTTCAACAAAATTTTCATCATATAAATTGGCTCTATTGCAAATATCTTTGAGTTCATCTAAACACATAAAAGGAGGTTGACCTGGTTTAACTTTCTTTTAAGAATTTCTCATATAAACATAATCAATAACCCACTTATATTTTTTACAAACATCATCACATTATTCTACAAAATAACGTTCAGCTCTCCATTTATGACAATCATATTAAGACATATGAGGCATACACTAATCCAAAATCATTTTAGTTGCTTAAACTATATTGATTTAAGGATTAAATCTAACATATTTATCATCTGACAATCTAACTAAGAATTCCATCATTTGATATCTAACTAAAGATCTTTCAGGATTTCTGTAATTTCCTTTCCAATCTATAGATGAAGCACTACATGTTGCAATAAACTTTAAATCTACATCAGCCAATTTTAATTATTTCCCATCTATCAATTAACATTAATTAATAAAATCAGAAGTTGGATTTACAGACATTGAGAATACATCTCCTGTTGGATTAACACTTGCATAAAATCTATAAGTTTCTCTCATTGGTTTATATGCTTGCCATAATAATTCCTTCACTTGATCCTATTCTTCTTATTTTTTTACAAATTTAGCTATTTTACAGCAAGCCCAATCTCTTTCAAAACATTTCCTTAGAAGTTCCTCAGTATCAAATTTATATTTTGGTGCCCAAATAGATATTGGATAACTCCAAACTCTTTTCTACTTTTTTCTTTTTGCTGGAATATATATTGGATCCTATGTTCTTGGTAAAACATCATATGTAGGATACCAATCTTCTATAACTGGCTTTGATTTTTTAAAACTTTCTAAATTTGTTTCATCAATAAGGACATTTACTAATTAATCTGCAATTGTAACTTTTGTTCTAAATTTTTCTATATGTTATTTAATTGGAGCAGTTTGACTAGCTATTTAAATTGAATTGGCAGTATAAAAATATTCTATATCTCCTGTTGGAATCATACGATGAGTCTTAAAATTACCATTAGAATCAGGTTTCCCTAAGAATATTGGTTCAAAGCCTTCATAATCTAAATGAATAAATATTGGCTCATCAGAACAAGCTCCACTTTAATCTATAATAATTTAATATAAATACTTGGAATCCACTCAAAAGTACTCATTTACCATTCATCACAAATCCAACAAACATCTTTTAATTTCTCAAAATGAGAAGAGTGTTCATATGGTTTTGGATTTGGAGATACTCCTTTAATCCTTTGATCTACATGAATAGAATTATAATTTTTCATATTATTCTCAATAATCAGAAATCCTTTTGAGTCCACATAACCAAAATTGCCTCTAAAATGGAATCCATAAATAGAATGATTGGATTTTAAAGCTTCAGAAATTTAAAGGCAATCCTAATATGTGAATCCATTTGCTGATAAATCCAAATGCTAAACAGTCTTATTTTCAATTATAAAGTCTTTAAGTGCTGTTATAATGATATTTCCAGCTCCAAGTAAATTATAAGAGAAATCTAAAACCTTTATATTCTTATTTGCTTAAAGCACTTTAAAAATTTCACAGCCTCCAGATCCTTTGATAGAATTCCATCTCATATATAATTCAAGTAGAGTATCATTTTATTCAATCATCTGCTTAATTGCTTGATAAGAAGCATTTGTAATATTGTTCTTTGATATATTGAGCATCTCTACAGATGGATTCTTACTCATGGCTTTACACAAGTCTAAAATTAATGCATCCCCTAATTAATTATCTTCTAAATTGAGAATCTAGATCCTTGAGATTGCAATTCAAATTTACTTGCATGTCTATAATGGTAAACATTATAGAATTGGTTCAAGACCTTTCTGTCCTATGGTATTAGTTTAAAACTCAATTTTTCTTGCTTATTTGCTGATTAAAGGAAACAACTACGATGCTCCATATTCTTTGATTCGATTATGATTAAAGTTGAAATCTTGGATAGTAGGTAATGTTCTTAATCCTTCTGATAGAACTTCTACATATTTATCACCAAATTTTTAGTTTTAAATGGCTATGGAGTTTTTATCTCCTTTAAGTTTGATAAGTCCCATTTTGCATGGTAAAATTTTAAGTTTATCTGCTTTTTAGATTAGATTAGTTTATACAGAATCTAAATAATTTTTTTTAATTAAATATACTAGCAATATTCTCGAATTGATTCTATTCTAGAATTCGTTTAATATTTTTAAATGTATGATAGTAGGATTTGTAAGCTTCGTCTCCAACAAGGTCTTTAGGCTTACGGTCTAGGTAAGGTTCTTCATGATTATTTGAAAGCGTGGCATATACATCTTTCTAAACAATAACCAATTCAGTTAACATCGCTAATCAAATCTCGATCCTTGGCAGATTGTTGGATCTTATAATACTATCTGTTATAACGTTTTGGGACATTACTCGTGTGTTCATGAATTCCACTTTGGTAAGGGGATTTTTCAAATTTAACAAAGGTTATTCTAGGTAGAGCCAATGATCTTATTGAAAAGCTATTCTATGATAATTAAACTCATTTTCTACCGTTTTTTTAGGTGTGTCAGTTTCAAGTGTTGTTATTTAATGCATATTTCTAATTTGTATATTATTATAATTTATTTATACTGAATATTAATTATATTATAATATAAATATTATTAATAATCAATTGCTAATTTCAAATATCACCTTTTCACTATAATGTGTTTAATCTTATTTGACAATTACTTCTGATTTATATTATTTTTTCAAAGCAATTTCATTAAATTAGTCTTCATCTTTAGATAAGGTTAAAATTCTAATAATATAGTCTTATTTAATTTTTTTCTTTTGAATTGTTAAGGATCTGGAGACTCAGTAATATATGTTTTAGTCGGTTGGTATATAATATTGGCACTTTTCCTTTAATTTAACTATTCTGGTGATGAGTTTATAAACAATTCATATAGATAAAGCCACGGTCTTACATCAGGAAGCTTGTTTTATGGAAAAATATATTAAATCTAAATAAAAAATTGAAGAATTTTTTCAAGTTCTCGATTTTATTTATCTTAGAAAAAAATCTTTTATTTTGCATCAATTTTCTGGATTCAATGCAAATGATAACAATGAATTCTTAAAATTAATTTATTAATATATACATCAAGAATAATAATATCTTTAAAATCTCAACCTTATTTATTTAAGTCTTTTGTTAGACCAGCTTTAATAATTGTGCAGCTTTCCCTAAACAATTTTTCAATGGCTTTTTTATCTGAATCAACAAAATTCATTACTGTATATGATAATGTAATAAAAATTGGATAGTTCATCAATAAATTTCTTAGCATAAAAACATTGAAATTTTATGATTAAAGTATAATATTATTTAGGAAAGAATGATTACATCTAATTATAAGTCGCAATTATCTATTGGTTGAAATTGACTAAGTACTAATTTTTCATATAAATCTTATTCGATAGTTTTCTTTTAACATAACTGAGTATTAATTGTTAATAAATATAATAAAATATGATTTTTGGGTGTCTATTTCTGGACTATAATGATTTAATTAATCTTGCTATTCTTTGTATTAAATATTTGCAAACATGTATTAATATTATTATTTGCAAATATGGATATAATCAAGAAAAGAGAGATCTGTTTTTTATTATTTTTATTATTAGTATATGATTTAATTGTTTGACATTAAAATATATATTATTATATATATATATTAATGATTGTTATCAATTTATGTGTGTTATCAATTTATGAAGTCTGTCAATTATCTTCTTAGCAGATGTCTACTTTATATTCTTTTTTCATGAGATTCAGTATAATCATCACTGATCAATTTAACTTAGATTTATTTGTTGAAGGAGACTCTTTTAGGTGAAACAGCATTTGCCATTTATGGAGAAGGAGTAGATTATAAAGGTTCAAGGATTATATGTTTTTTGTTACGTATTGTTAAAGGTTATTCCTCTACCAATTCAAAGAAATCCATAATATCTGAATGTTGACTACTGTTTGAATTTTTTCTTTTTAATATACTTTTTGGTTGATTATTTTAGGTTCCCATATCTTCAAATTTAACTAATTATCCTTTTTTTTAATTTTGTTATTCTTGGTTCAAAGAGAATTTCTTATTCTTAATAATGGATTGGTATGATGATCGTGATGTTTAAGGTTCCAATATTTAATCAATTAGACTATTCCTGGCAGACAATAAAGCATCGGTTGCTCTACTTGTTTAAGGAATATTTTAAAGAGATTTAAATTATTGGTACATTTGAATTTCAGGTAGAAATTGAGGTTTAGATTATTGATGAAGATTTCTATCCAAAGGTTTAAGGTCAGATTAATAGGGAGTCTTATAAAGCATATTAAATTAATTAAATAATTTTGTTTTCTCAACTCACATTAAGAATAGGATCAAAGTCATTTATAATAAATTGATGTTCTACCAATCTATTCTCCATATGATTGAATTTTGTGATTCTTTCTTTGTTGTAATTATATTCATCATCAATTAAAGTAGATAAAGTAACGAAAGCAAATTAGTTTGACTGAGATCGTTGTTATTTTCCAAACCATTAAGAACTTATTCTAAATGTTGGTACTTAAGTTATTTAGGTTTACAAATTAACATCTTTAACTCTTTATTTCAATAATGGACTTGATTGTTATTTTTGCGATGTTCTTCTTCCAATATTTGTTTTAGCATTTGTTATTACTTCATCAAATTTTAGATTAGGTGAACATTAACTTGAAAGTTTTCTTGATAACTTTAATACTGAACGCACTCTAACATTTTGACATTAAAATTAATGTATAGTCTTATGTGGACTGAAATCTTATCTAACCTAAAATTAGATTGGACAAGGTTATCTTAATAATGTTTTTATACGATTAGTTGCACATTCTCGAGATTTTATATAATTTTTTATCTTTTCTTATAGCATAAATTAATCCTCGTCTGAATTTTATTTATAATTAATGTTTCATGAATTTCTATAGGAGTTGGGTACTTTAAAAAATTCAGAGCTACCCTTTCCATTTAGAAATCAATTCAAAATAAAAGAAAACTTTATCAATCCGAATAGCAAACATTTCGATTCTATTGCTCAAAAGTAAATTTTTATTTTAAAATTACTTAGATTATTATCATAAGAAAAAGCAAGTATAAAACGTAAATGGGATAAATAATGTAAAATGATGTTCATTTGGATATTGGGCAAGTTTTTTTAATTGAAAAATAAGAAAACTATCAATCCAACTCAAGATGAATGGGAATAATTATCAAATATACTAAAAATTGATGAAATAACAATAAAATAAAGATGGATTACTCTTATAAATCCAGTTTCTAAGAGTATCAATTGGGATACAGAGGAGGATGAAATCATAAGATCACTTATGAAGTATTAAATATTAATAATTTTAATAAGCGATTCAGATGAAAAGCATATTTGGACACATATAGCTTTAGAATTGTATAATTAAAACAATGGATAATACATCAGAACTCCAAAATAGGTTAGAGAAAGATGGATGAATTATTTAAATCCAAAACTTAAAAAGTATATAGAAATATAATAAATCAATAGAACAAATTGGAGCTAATAAGAGGATCTCCAATTATTGAATATGGTAGTCTAGAATGGAAAGAGATGGTCTTTGATTTCCAGTCTTTTAGATGGAAGAACTGAAAATCAAGTTAAAAACAGGTAGTGATTATAAATTCTTAAATTAGATTTAAGAGTTTAATACAAAAGATTTATAAAGATGAAGATGTTGATGATATTGAAGAATTATAAGCCATAAAAGAGTATTTGAATAAGCAGAATGTGTAATAAATTTAGGAACCATAAAAAGAAGAGTCATAAATTAGAATAACTTATTTAAGATAGGTTAAAAATAAAACAAATCAAAAATAATAATTTAATAAAATTGATGAGATAGAACTTCGAAAAAAGAAAAGAAAAACAAAAAAGGATGTATAATAGATTGATTAATAAGAACCTATCAAAATATAAAAGGATTCTTTATCAATATTAAAATTATAGGATAATAAATTAAAATTAAAAGAAGAAGAAATCGCTTAGGAGATTTAAGTAGAATTACAATAATAATAATAATCTTTATATGATCAATAATTAAAAATGCAATAGCAAATCTAATCATAATTTTTGAATGAAAATAATAAAAAAGAGCTTTCTACTCCTAATACATTATATTATAATATTTAACCCTCATTTTAAAAGATAGAGGAATATAAGAATGATCAATTTGGATTTAGATAAGTATAACAATCTCCAATATAATAACCAAATTAATATTTATTTTAAGGATTTCGTTCTTATTAAGAAGAGATGCAACAATAATTTTAACAAACTCCTGTATAAATGTATATGGGTTAGTACTTTAAGAATTACCCATAAAATTATAATCTTATTTCTCCTTTTCCATAACTCAATCAAACTCCAATGGTTTATACACCTGCTTAAGCTATGTATATGTATAATAATAGCAATCCTTATAACATGGGCATGTCACCTCTTTTGATTAGAAGTCCTTATGCAGAGAATTAATCACCAAATATTGCACCATAGTAATAACAAACTTAAGCCTTTTGGTAAACTCCTCCATAATATACATCAATGGACTATTTGTAGAATGAATAAAAAATGTCAATGGTAATAATAATAACATTATTAATGTAGAATAAATTAGAATTTCTATAGTCTAATAACTTAGTTGATAAATGGAAATAGAAAAGAGTAAATGAAAAATAGAATGCTTCTTTTCTGGAATCCTTTTAATCACTTGATTAATGAATAAATTTTCTTTAATGATGATCTATTTATCATTAAATAATTTCAACATCATTTAAAAATTCTGGCTATCTATAGCCATTTTTATGTATGTATGTTTTATAATATCGAGATCCTGGAGAGTGATTTATCTATTAATTAAGTAAACGAATCTTTTCTTAATTTTAGAGTTAAAAATCATTGTCTCGTTGTTTCTTTTCTATTTCAAGTTTTCTAAGTAGACTATTCCTTTATTTTTATTAATTAGGTTTGATATCTTATTTTAATTGTTTAGTCTTTTTGAAGAATGGATCTTCATCTTCCATTTTTATTTATGTTATCTTTTAATATTTATCATCATTCAGAAGTTAATTAAGATGTGTATTATGTTAACAACTATTCAATCTTTTATGAATTTAAATAGCTTTTTCTAGTTTTGTTAAACTATAAAATGATTTATTTGATTGTAAACTAATCATACTTTTAGGTGTAGATAATTTGCCTATATTCTCTTAATAAGGTAATTTATCAGAAAAAGTGAATACTCTAAATTTTTTAGTGGATAAAGTATCCTCTACAATTAATTACTTAATTTAAGGAGAATAATTTAAAAGATGATCTAAAGTTTTAAGTCTTAATAATTTATTCTTATTCATATTTTATTATTTTAATTAACTATATGAAGATCCTCTTCTTTCTTAGATTGCTTTATTATCTTGCTATTTTTCATATTGAAAATCATTTGCTTGAAAACAAAAATCTAAATTCTTCTAATAATTTTTTTCATTTTCATCATCATCATAATTTTTTTCTCCTTCTATTTTTAATAAATCATCATCAATGTCTCAAAAATCTCTAATTATTTATTATTTTATTATTTGTATATTTGTTAAAATTGCTTCTTCCTATTCAGATGGAACTTCAAGATTACAAAATCTAAAATAGTTGAACTTTATTAAACAAAAAAAATAAAGTGCAAAAATAAATACTGAAACTCCACTACAAAAGAATCCAGCTGTTAAATATTCCTCTTATTTTATATTACCTTCTCTAAAATGTAACCAGCTAAAATTGAAAATAATGCCATTGAAGAATTAGTAAATATTCCTAGAATTCCAAATACGGTTCCTAAAACTCTTTATTGTACTAAATACTAAATAGATGGTATTAAGACACAACAATAGAGAAATTATGATATTTCTAATTTAATCAAAGAGATGATTGAAAACCAATTAGTAACCTAGATTCGTATATCCAAAGAGAAAATTTGCGATTGAAAAAAAGATGTATAAAAAATCGTCTCTGGCCCATTTTTTCCACATATTGACTTTATATATTACAGTAATACCAAAAGCTAGAAAAGCTAGATATGTTAAAGATAAAATCCTTCCAGATTAAACATAACTGAATTCAAACTTTTTTTGCACAAAATTATTAATATCATCTATAAAAGGAACATACAATTCCATGATAATAGTTCATAACAGTATAAGAATCCAAAATGTATTATTAAGACTTTTGATATCTTTCAAATATACTTTTTCAACTTTTCACTTGGATAATCCTTATAAACAATTTATAATTCTTTTTGTTTAATTTATGTTTTTACCTTTCTACATCCAATCAATTTTTTCTCTAATATACATAGAACTACTCTAAAATTGAATAAAAGAAAGCAATGGATAAGTTAAGCAATTTAAAAGATCATAAATTATTGGAGTGAGAAATGAATTTGCTGCTGATACTATTTCTGGTATAATCATAATATTAATTTCTTTCCCCTAAACATATACCTTTCATGATTATTTAATCAATCAGCAAACTTTCAGAAGCACTTCCAAAAAATACTCTATCTACTAACATAATCCAATACCTGTTAATGTATAGACAATAACTACTAGTGCAACTGAATCTCAATATAACTACCCTTATGCCTTTTGTGATAGAGATTCATTTAGTCAATATATCAATTAATACTCTTTCTATAAGAGTCAAGAATATGTTTGGAAATGAAAAAGCTGTATATAAGAAATTATATTTGGAAATGCTTATATTTAAATCTTCTGTTTAGTATTTTAGAAGAGCTTGAGGATCATGAAAAGAGTATTTGTTGCCAAATATTAAGAGGTAAGAGAAGAATTTTCTTATGATTTTTCTTATTTTGCTTTAACTTACTCAGAATCTAAGGGTGTTATTATTTACAAAATTTTCAACACTTTTATTAACTTTCATTTTGTTTAGGACTATTTTTATAGATTAGACCAAAAAGTAAATTATAAAAATAAATGACTATAAAATTTATAATATTTTAATCTTTAAATTAAAAGTATCAAAAAAGATATAATTGATTAAAACTTCATCTGTTCTTTTTTATTGTTTTACTTTGTTTATTAATTCGATTAATAAATTTGTTTAATGTATCTTAATCATCTTAACTTAAATAAGTAAATTCTTGATTTATTTCTTGAATTTGTTCTAGAAAGAAATTTGCTAGTTGGAAATTGTCATGTTTTTCCAACTTATGATCATATTTTCTTTTACTTTCTGATTGAGATAATATATTATAAGCTTCATTAATCTCTCTAAATTATGTAATTGCTTGTGCTCGACAACTACCATTCTTATCCTAATAATAGATTAATGATAATATCATACTGGATGCCACTTTAAGGCTAGTTTATAATATGCTTCTTTTATTTGTTGTTATTAAGCATTCTTTTCTAAGCCTAAAGTGATATAATGATTCTTCATAAATATTATTCTTTATCTGAATAACTAATTCTTCAGAATTAATCATTATGGAAATTCTAGAAAATAGTTAATAATTTATTATTGTATAATATAATAATCAATCTTCTGTAGGGTTGCCTAAGATTTAAAAGTTTTTTCCTCTGAAATCTCCTGCTTATCCTCTAAGTTTAACATATTCAGCAAAATCTCTTTAATTAGCAGAGAAGGCACCAATAATCTAAGATACTAATTATCTTTTCTATTCTCTAATTATATTTATAAAATTTAAATACCTTTTTTCTCTTGTTAATTAATAATTGTAAGCTTTTTCTCTACATTCATTTCCTCTATCTTCACTCTACTTATTTTTAGCAGCCAATCTAGCATTATAATCACTTAAATCTCTTTTTTAATCTTAAATTCTGTTATCTAAACTAAGTATGGCAGCTGTTAATTAAGCTAGAGCATTATTCAAAGTTGTTAAATCTTTATCGAAATTACCTTTTTCTAACATGAACATATTTAATCTCTTTTATTCTGCTTTAGTTTCCAAAGCTTTACTGTCTTCAATTTATTTAAGCATCAAATCACATAAATTAACAATTCTACTAACAGTTGGAGAATTTTAAAAGTCTTCTGTTTAAGCAGCATTGGCGATTTCAGCAAATACATTAAACATTTTAGAATAACTCTTTTTTATTTCAAATTTCTCTATAATATTAATATATTTATTTTACTTGCTTATTCAGAAGCATTTATAAAGTAATCTCTAACTTTTTACCATTATGATTCATTGTTCATTTATAGAAAACTTTAATTTTTATCAGAAAACATTCTTCTAACTGTTTCTATAACAAATGTTGCATAATCATGTTCTTCTACTTTTTTATCAAATTCAGCTTTCTCAGTTTCTCTCTTCTTTACTAAATCAGCTAATTTCTTTTCAGTTTCAACTTTCCATGCATTCTTAGCATCTGCTTAACCTTATTTATATGATCTTAATGGTTCTAATTCATCTAAAATTGATTAAATTTCAACTGTTCTTCTTTCTAAATTTGCACTCTCTTATTATAAAACTTTTATATCTTCTGTGCATTAATTCTAATATTCATTATTTGCTTTATCATCTTCTTTTTATTCATTTTCTATTGATGTTTCTAAGTTTCTCATTATTTCAATAAAACGAGCAATTGGTTCACCTGTACTCATTTACATTTAAAGAGTATCTATTAATGTTCTACCAAATTCATCTTCATCAAATGCTCTGAATTAATCAAATTTGTCTGCTGCTATAGTCAATGCTAATAAGCAAAAAACCAAGATTTTCATTAATAAATTAATTAAAAACGAATTTCAAGAATAATTAACAATTATTATATTATTATTTCAAATTATGTCAATTTGTGAAAATGAAGAAACTCTTAACAATTTAATGATCAAGAATTTATAGAGAGGTAAAGAAAAGGATAATCATAGTGATTATTTTGATTATAATCCTTTAACCTCAACTTATAAATGTTATGGCTGTCAAAAATAAAAACCAAAATAAGTCTCACTTTTATTGGCAAATAAAAAAGCTAAAAAGAAAAAAAAGATTTTCGAAACTTACAAAATGAATGATATTATAATAAAACCTTGGCATCCATTTTTGAGAGAATTTTAAAAAATATTCAAAAACTCAATTACTCCTTAACATAAATAACTTAATTATTAAGCAGAATATTATAAACCAGATGTTGTATTACAATTATATGAAGTAATTCGCAGATTAAGATAATAATTAGAAGAAAATGTGAAATGCATTTAAAAAGGAGAAATTTCTGTAGTACCTATTCTTGAAACCTTAGCAAATTATTCAATAGATGAAATAGAAATAAATTATGAAACATTACACAATAGTACTAAGTCAATTCAGTAAGAATCTACTAAGAAATCTTTAGGCAATTCAAGTATTAGGTATTAAATGTAAGAAAAAAAGATTTAACATTTCAAAGAATAATTGGAAATGACTAAAGAATAAGTCTAATTGTTAGAGTAAAATAATTCGATAGGTTTAAAATAGTAAATTGATAATTAACTTAAAGCATAAAAAGAAATTTCTTATTTGAAAAATCTTTTAAAAGAAACTTAGGATTAACTTTTGATAATGGAGAGAGAGTATGAATGGTTAATAAAAGAAAATTATTTTTTATTTTAGTATGCCTAATTAGATAGACATTATTTATTTATTAAAATAATGGAAGTATATTTAATTATTATATGTAGTAATATCCAACTGAATAATTAAAAGAAACAGATGTATCTTATTTTGATATATATTTAACGGAATAAGAAAAAGAATTAACTAAAATTAAATTAGAAAATACAAAATTAAGAATTCATGCAAATCATTTAGAAAAGGAGACAGAGGTGATGAAAAAAGAATCTTTTTCATAATTTTCAAATGAATTTTAAACTTAAGAATAGAGATGGAGTAATGAAAAAAATCATTTAGAGAAAACACTTGAATAATTGAAATAAGAATTAGAGATTAGTTAAAAATTTGAAAAGGAATTGAGAATTCTAAATTAAACTTTGTAAGAGGAACATGATAAATTGAGAAAGTAATTATTTGATTACCAAACTGGTATGAATAATATTAGTCATTAAAATTTATTATAGAGATAATAAAATGATTAATTATTAAAATAGAATTAGGAACTTTAATAAACTCTATAACAAATAGAATCATAGGCTATAGGTAGTACTAGATAATAATTTAATAAAATGAGTCCGAATGATTAAGCATAATAATTAGCATTAATAATATTATCGAAAGAGCGTCCTAATTAAGAATAAATAAATTTACTTAGATAAGTTTTTGGAGAATTTACAGATGAAATAATATAAAATTAAATAGAATAAAATTAGAATGAATAAGCTGAAAAACTTATAGAACAATTATAGGATTTAAGAAATTTTAAAGAAAAACTTGAATAATAAAATAGATTAAATAATAAGCAAATAGAAGAAATTAAAAAAGAAATTGATTATGCTTTTTAATAGAATGAAATATAATAATCATAAACAAAAGTTGGTAGAAAATTGAATTATGATGTTTAAGATTAAACATCATTTTTTTAATCTTTAGTAAAAATTAATGAGATTTTGAATAGTAAAGAAGATGATTTGTAAAAGTTGAATCGATTAAAAAGTCAATCTCCTTTTAATTAAAAATAAGATATATCATAACTTCATTGTTTATTGTTATTATAAGCATTATCTTTAGAGGAAATGATAATAAATTAAGAAGAGAATTAAAAAGAGAACTTCTCTGATTAAGATTTGAAAAGTTCTGAAGGGAAAGAATAATAATAACCTGAATTTTATGCAATAGATGAATAAGAAATAGAAGAAAGCTCTTAAAATGATTAAGATGAAGAAGTTGAAGAGAGTTCTATTCATTAACCTGAACCATATTAGGATTAAGAAAATTAAAGAAAGTGAATTTTTTATTCAATTAATTAAATTATGTGATTAAATTTACTTAATTATTATTATATTTATGAATAGTTCAATTAATTTCTAAAAATGCTCATTACATAATGAAACTGGAATATGGTTTGATGTAAATTAAACAAATCCAGAAAAGAAAATCACTTGCAAATTTTGTATAACTTAATAATCGCAACATTTAATTCTTCTTGAAGACATCCAGAAATATATATAAGAAATATTATTTAAATTGATACAAGGACGTTAAGAGTAAACATAAAATAATATAGCAATAATCAAAGAAATTATCAAATTGTAAGAAGAGATTAAGATAAAAACTATATTTTAAGTAGATAATAATTTAAAAATTTTGAATTAAGAAATAGAAATTATGAATATGTAACATAATCTATTTTCAAATACGGTAAAAGAGGTTTCTACTGATGAAAATCTTTTTGAATAATACAATTTCATTTTATAATTGAATTCAATGAATTAACATATTAAATAATTACTTAACAAATAATTAGAGAATTTGGAAATTATGGAAAGCAAACGTAAAATTCAATCATAAATAACATAAATTTAATTAAATAAACCTGATTATATTGATGAAATGATTTAGAATTTAGAAAAATAGTTATTTAAATAATCTAAATAGTAAAAGTATTTATGTTAAAATCATAATAAAGAGGCAGTTATGATTGATTTGAATGAATAATCCACAATACCTAGTAGATTTGCTTGTTTTGATTGTATTTCTAGTTGTCCTATTACTTATACTAAATTAGAAAAATTTTTTGATCAATGCTTAAATTAATAATAATAGAAATAAATTTTAATAGAATAATCAAAAAATAATTATTCAAATTATATGGATAAATAAATTTAATTTATTACAGATTGTAAACTTTCTATTGAAGAAAGATTGGGTTAAGCATTAACATAATTAAATAGTTTTATAGAAGGGTATTCAGATTAACTTATTAAAGAATAAAATATGGTATAAAAAAAATGGTAAAATTTATCTTAAAGTGAATTAATTAATACTGCAAATGAAATAAGTAATCCAAATAATTTAAATTAATATTAAGAAAAAATAAAGATTTAATATTAATCAGAAATAAAGAAAACTTAAGAAATTTAAACAAATATTTGTCATGATTTAAAATAATTAATTGCGATTTTTTAATAAAAATATAATTAAATTGAAATGTGTGAAGAAGAACTCGATATTGATAGAATTACAAAAAAAAAGAAATTAGTTTAATGTTAAAAAACTGTATAATTTGCATGTTTAATCTTAAAAAGATAAATAAGTAATCAGTCATAAATTAAAGAGAAGTGTTAAAAATAATAAATTTAGTATCAATAAGTTTGTACAATTAAATAAGAAGAATTATGTTGTGCTCTTTCTTTTTATCATGATGCTTCCTTAATGGTTGTTAGTTCTAAAAAATTAATTAAGGTTTTTTAAATTAGCAATTGTTAATTTCAATTAATTTAAACTTTAAATTCTCATTAAGGCAATGTGTGTTGCTTAAAATTTATGAAAAAATCATATAGGTTCATATCTGGAGGTTAAGATAAATAAATAATAATATGGTCAAGAGATGATAAATAATAATACTTTTGTGAATAACAATTAAAAGGACATAGTTATAGTATAACATGTTTGGAACTTAATAGAAGTGAAAATCTAATAATATCTGGAAGTATGGATGATAAAATCAAATTTTGGATTTTATAGGATGAATGGATTCAATCTGAAATTTTTATTAACCATGAATAACCAGTTTAAGCTTTAAGTTTATCTAAAAGTGAATAATTATTAGTATCATGTTCTAATAATGTGATTCTACTCAATCAAGTAATTAATTAAGGAGATTTTTAAGTTCAATAAATTTAGAAAATAGATCTTTTATTTCCTATTTATAGAATTTCTTTTATTAACAATAATATATTTGTTTTTTAGTCTTCGGAATCAAAATTACAATTTTATGTAAAGGAAAATAATTCATTAAAATTCTTTTCAGGATAGGAAATTCAAATATAGCCAAATAAATAATGTTATTAATATTCGCCATCAATTTATTTAAATGAGAAAGATTTGTTATTTTTTAAATCAGGCTAATCAATTAACATCATAAAAAATGTTAATGATAAATAGTTTATTGTTCAATAAAGTATTTAGTTAAAAGCAATTGAATCATTTATTGCTATTAGTGAAGATTCATAATATATGGGAATTTGGGATTAAGTTTCAAAAGAAATTCAAATAAGAAAAGCAATTTGAATTGAGTTTTTAATGATTTAAATAAATTTAAAAATTTTATTTTTTACATACTTTTTTTAAGAATTGTAAAATAATAACATTTGTTTTTGAAATATATAATTATTATATTATATATATATTATATAAATGAATGCTATTTTTGAACTTTCAACTTAATCTGATGATATGAATTATTAAATGAATTTAAAAACATTAACTAGATTATAAGAATAAATAATGCCAATTAAAACTAAATAAACTTAAGGGATGTTAGAGAAAAAATAAATTTATCAAATATAACATCAAAATGCATCGATTTTATATAGATATTCAAGAAATGAAAATGAAAAAGAACTTAATGAAAGGTTTTATCTATCTTCTGATGGAAAGCCTTATCCTGAAATTTGGAATAAATAACGAGTAATTTTATGTATTTAATCGCTTATAAAACTTCCTTAAAATTATTTATTTCATTATATTCGTAATTGCACACAAGAAAAGGAAAAAGTGCATTTATAATATAACTTATAAACAAATTGTTATGAAGTTCATATTTAATAAGATATGAATGATGAAGAATTGAAATTAAAAATTGAAAATTTCTAATTCGATAAATAAAAGTATTAAAATATTACAGTTGTTATTGATAAAAAGCATTTCATATAGTATAGAAATGCTTACAAAGTAATAATAAAATAAAATGATTTACTTAATTGTGTATAACAACAATAAAATTAAATATAGCAAAATGGTATAATGAAAGTAGTAGATAAAAAAATTCAAAATTTAAATTTATAGAATATTTTATAATTCGTTGAATCTTTAATAGATTATAATGAAAAATGTTAAAAAGATTATATGAATAATTTTGAGAGATAATTTCTGAGACATCAATAGATAATGAATAACATAAATCCTTAAATAAGTGAATTATCAAAGGAAGTTGATCAATTATTTTCTTATGTAAATGAGATTGATTAAGATTGTCAAAATATGAAATTAAATAATGAAAAATTATTTCTTTCTAACACTTAAATTGTTTAGAATAAGGAGCCAATGAAATATATTTTTCTAACTTAAATCAACTAAGAGATGAAAATTAATAATTTTAACATAAACAATGATTAATTTCTACATTAAGTTTAACCGAATGTTGATATGTTTAATCTAACTTTAGGATAAAGAGATTAAATAGTCTAAAAATCCTCTCAATAAATTTAAATAGAATAATAGGATTATAGCTAAATTTATTTGATGCATGTAAATTAGAATATTGAAGAGTATTAGACAAATTTATTGAAATTTAATGAAAATCTTGTTAAATAAAGGGAAAATTTTGAATTAAAGTAGAAGTAGATTTAGTATTACTAGAATTAAATATTAAATTTAAAAGAAACAATAAGTTAATGTAATAAAAGGATAGAAGATCTTTAGAATAAAAATAAATAATTATTAGAATTAAGAGAGCAAAATTTAAATTACATAGTTTAATTAATTAGATCCTGTAGTAGAAGATTCATTCCAAGTTAATTATAAGCAGAATCGATTGATGTTCATTAAAATTGTTAGTTAGAGAAAGAATCTAGAGGTTTAAATAGAAGTAATTCTTAAAGACAATAAAGAAATTTTAATAAGCGAATAATAAAATAGTGTTCAAGGACACCAAAATAAAAATAATGAATTTCGATTAATAATAAATAAATAATTTAATTTTTGAGTTTGAATAAAATTTGAGTTAAAAAAAGAGAAAAATAATAAACAAATTTTATTTATATATTTATCCGTTAATAATTAATCAAATGAATTCAAGTGTTAGATAGCCATTATCATTACATAATTCAATAGATAAGAGAGAAAATAGACCAGAAACAAAG
Organism: Paramecium sonneborni; assembly: GCA_905182985.1. NCBI lineage: Eukaryota > Ciliophora > Oligohymenophorea > Peniculida > Parameciidae > Paramecium > Paramecium sonneborni. The sequence goes on along the minus strand of CAJJDN010000085.1, from coordinate 126,796 downwards.
TAGGATACAAAATCATACTCATTTATAAAACCAAATATATCTAATCCTTAAATATTGTAAACTTAATTACCTCCTTAATCTCCAATGGCGATTACTTAATAGGTTTCTAAATAATAATAGAAGCCTAATTGTTCAATTTAAGATTTGGAGACATTTATTAAGGAAATAGATAGATTGCAATTAGAGAATTAAAAATTGAAAGAAAAGTCTTAAGAATCAAAAGTAATAGTATAATAAGATCCAAAATTACAAGTAGAGAATTAGGAACTTAAAGTAAATAGTTAGAATGAAATTTTAGGATTAATTAGATTTTCATAAACATAAATGTGAATTATAAGAAAAGAGTCATAATGATGCAGTAAGATAGATAGATTTAAGTTGGAAATAAGATATAGCTAATTTAAAGTATTAGATGGAGTAATAGGAATAAAAACATAGATAAGCTTTAAGATAAGAATAATAATAAGCAAAATAGGAAATTGCAAGACTTTAATAGAATTTATCATAGATTTCAAGTTCAGATAATAAGAACTAAAGTCTTGTTTAATCTTTGGTAAGAATATATATTAAATTTAGGAAACTCAATTAATAAATTTGAAGAAGAATAATAATGTTTTGGAAGAGAAATTATCATATGCTATATAATAATTTGATTGTCAATCAAAGGATTAGGAATTTACATTATTAAAATAATAGGCTGTGATTGGTTCTTAGGAATAACATGTTATGGAATTGAAGAGTAAATTAACTTAATCTAGAGAATAAAATTAATAAATTAATTAATAGCTTAATAAATATAAGGATGTTGCAGATTCTAAGACATTAAGTGAGAATATTTTATAAAATAAATTGAAGTTAATTGAAAGTGATTTTGAACACTTATCATAAACTTATAATGAACATAGAGATTCATTATAATAAAAGATAAGTGAATTGACTTCTATGTATGGAAAATCGTAAGAATAGATTAATCTTTTATAATAATAATAAATTAAGGAATAGAATTAAATTAAGAAATTATAAACATCATTAGAAAATTAAGAAAAGAATCATTAAATTGAAATAAATGATATTCATAAACAAAAATAAATGTTGATTCAATTTTTAGAGTAAGAATTGCTAGGTTATAAAGAATAGAATCAATAATTAAAATTAATGAATTAAAAATTAGAGACTTCTTATAAAGAGAATTAATAATCTTATTAGTAAAATTTTAGAGAATTGGAATGCAAAACTAATATGTTAGGAGATGAATGTACTAGACTTAATAATATAATTAAATAAAAAGATGAATAACTTTATAGACTTTAAGTATAATTAAAAGATTTGTAAAATTTAAATGGAAAAAATTAATCTTAAGAATAGATTTTAGAAACTTTATAGATAAAGGAAGGAGAGATTAATATTTTAAAACAATAGAATGATAGTTTAATAAGTGATTTATCAAGATAAGCTGAGAATTATAGAAATTTAATATAATAGCATAAATAATTATAAAAATATTCAGAAGAAGTAAAGATTAATAGTATTACAATAAATGAATTTTAAAGTAAATGTGAATTATAAGATAAGGAGATAGAAAGATTACGTTAGAAAGTGTTAGAGAAATCTTAATAATTGGAAAAAGTATAAAAAGAAAATTTGGAATACTAAGCTAAATTAAAATCAAAGTTAAGATGATATTATAACTATTTTATTGTTTAATAATATAATATTAATATATAGAAGTGTTATGAGAATCTAAAAGATAAAGATAAAGATAACGAACTAAAAATAACAAATTAAAATTCAAAAAAAATAAATTTAAAATGTTAATTGAATAAGGAGAACCTAAGATTATAGTAGCAGTTCGTAAGAGGCCATTAAATAAGAAAGAAATGAACAAAGGAGACATAGATATAGTAGATGTTTACAATTCATAAAGTCAAGTAATAGTGAAAGAATAAAGGTATCAATAATATTTTGATAACTATTTTAGAATGAAAGTAGATTTAACAAAATATACAGAGGAGCATTAATTTAATTTTGATGCTGCTTTTGATGAAAATACTACAAATGAATAATTATACTTATAAATAGTAAGACCAATAGTTGAAGCAGCATTTAATAAGGCAAAAGTAACATGTTTTGCATATGGATAAACAGGATCTGGTAAAACATATACAATGCTTGGAGATTATTCAGAAAGAGTGCCTGGTTTATATTTATTAGCAGCATATGACATTTTTTGTTTATTAAATAATGAATGTTATGGACATTTGTAAATATCTATATCTTTCTATGAAATTTATTGTGGAAAATTATTTGATTTATTAAATGAACGAACCCTTTTACATGCAAGAGAAGATGCAAAAGGAAATGTCAATGTTGTAGGTTTATAAGAAAGAAAAGTATAATCGGTTGAATAATTAATGAAAGTAATTGAATAAGGTAGTGCTTCAAGAATTACAGCATCAAATTCATCAAATAATGATTCATCTAGATCACATGCAATTTTATAAATTACTTTGAAGGATGGTAATAGATCTCATGGCAAATTATCATTTATTGATTTAGCAGGTAGTGAAAGAGGTGCAGATGTAAGTGATACAAATAAATAAACCAGATTTGATGGAGCTGAAATTAATAAATCATTGTTAGCATTAAAAGAATGCATTAGAGCATTAGATTTAAATAAAAATCATACACCATTTAGAGGATCTAAATTAACATTGGTTTTAAAGGATTCTTTTCTTGGTAATTGTAAAACTGTTATGATTGGTAATTTCTCGCCTTCCAATTCATCTTCTGAACATACTTTAAATACATTAAGATATGCAGATAGAGTAAAAGAATTAAAGAAACCAAATGATAAAGATTTAAAAGATTAAGTAACTTCTTTAGATAAACTTGCAAGAGAATTGATGTTACCAAGATAATAATAACCAGTTAAAAAATAAACATAGGTTTAATAATCGGTTTAATAATCCTTTAATCCATTTAAAAACAATCCATTATAAAATTATTAGAATTAAAATTTATTTTAGTAACAATAGTAACCTCAATTTTTGAATTTATAAAATTCTATACCTGGAATGATAATTTAATAATCTTCGTAATAATCTTCATAATAATAATAATCTACTTCATAATAATAAAATTAATATTAATTTCAAAATTATATATAACCCCCTCCTCCTTAACCTCAAGCTATGATTCCATTATAGTAATAGCAATAACCTTAGTTTAAAATAAATGAAAGTAAAATGAAGCATTCTTCTTAAAAGCCAAATCCATAAATAAATGAAGCTCGTTCTTATTTAAATGAAAATATATTTCCAGGACCAATAGAACGTAAATCAAGTATGAGTACTAAATGATTTTGTAGAAGTGAATTAATCAATGGAAGATGACTTAACGAAGATTGGATAGAAACATGAATAGTTAATAAGTGTTATTCTAGAAGAAGAAGAGAATTTAATATAAAATCATAGATCCCATATTGATTAAATGGTTGAATTAGTTAAATAAGTATGAGTTAAATTAAATAATAGGAAATGATGTTATTACATAATATAGATAAACCTGGTTCTGATGTGGATGAGTATGTTAAAGGATTAGATTAGATATTGTTAACTAAAATGGAAGAAATTTAAACGTATAATTTTAATATTATAAATTTGATAGTTTACAATTTTAATTATAAACATTTAGATCACATTTATCAGAAGAGGAAACTCTATAGAAATAGTTTTATTAACATAGATAATAAATAAATTTATAAGAGTAAGAGATCGCTGATATTTATAAATGATAATTAATAATTAATAATACAATTAAATATTATTGATTTCATTGTTCAAAGAATGGATGCTTTAATGCATCTTCAACTTTAATCCTTTTTTGAGGATCTAGTTCTAATAATTAAGTTAGTAAATCTTCTGCTTTATCATCAAATCCTTCAATGTGTATTATATTACTCCAATTAATTGGAGTTTTTGCTACAACGGATGGTAGATTCAAATAATATCCTAAATTGTAAATTAATATAGATATATCAATTACCAAATTTATTACATATTTTAGTAATGGCTTCTGCTCCAAAAAGTGAAGTTAATTCTAATATAAAATTAACATAAAATAGATTCTTAGGAACTGCTGGTTTATGTACCATTCTTACATTACTAAATAAATTATATTTCCTAGTTAGAAATTATAGAAATATCACTCCTACTGCCCAAATATCAACTTCATATGATTATTCTTAATAATGTAATATTGATTCTAAAGGCATAAAACTTTCTGTTCCTATTTTATTATGACCAATTTATGCAATTGTTTTCATAATATCTTCATATAATTGTTTTCTTCTTCTTATTTCTGGTGTGTTACCTCCATTCTCTAACATATTATTAACAAATGATTTATCTATTTCTGATAATCCATAATCTATCAGAATTCCTTTCTTTAATTTTGGATTGTATAGAAAATTACCTGGTTTTACATCTCTATGATATATTCCATTCTATTTTAAAACTAATAAAGCTTTTAATAATTCTCGTAAATAATCTTTTATTTATTACATGTTGAAAGTAGAAAAAAATGTAATAAATGGATCAAAACTAAAATATTCTGTTACTATATATATTTTCTAATTTGTTAGGAACAAATTCACTAATTAAGGTAAGTTCTCCTTTCCTTACACTAATTTCAGGAATCCAATTTCAGCNAACCTGGTTCTGATGTGGATGAGTATGTTAAAGGATTAGATTAGATATTGTTAACTAAAATGGAAGAAATTTAAACGTATAATTTTAATATTATAAATTTGATAGTTTACAATTTTAATTATAAACATTTAGATCACATTTATCAGAAGAGGAAACTCTATAGAAATAGTTTTATTAACATAGATAATAAATAAATTTATAAGAGTAAGAGATCGCTGATATTTATAAATGATAATTAATAATTAATAATACAATTAAATATTATTGATTTCATTGTTCAAAGAATGGATGCTTTAATGCATCTTCAACTTTAATCCTTTTTTGAGGATCTAGTTCTAATAATTAAGTTAGTAAATCTTCTGCTTTATCATCAAATCCTTCAATGTGTATTATATTACTCCAATTAATTGGAGTTTTTGCTACAACGGATGGTAGATTCAAATAATATCCTAAATTGTAAATTAATATAGATATATCAATTACCAAATTTATTACATATTTTAGTAATGGCTTCTGCTCCAAAAAGTGAAGTTAATTCTAATATAAAATTAACATAAAATAGATTCTTAGGAACTGCTGGTTTATGTACCATTCTTACATTACTAAATAAATTATATTTCCTAGTTAGAAATTATAGAAATATCACTCCTACTGCCCAAATATCAACTTCATATGATTATTCTTAATAATGTAATATTGATTCTAAAGGCATAAAACTTTCTGTTCCTATTTTATTATGACCAATTTATGCAATTGTTTTCATAATATCTTCATATAATTGTTTTCTTCTTCTTATTTCTGGTGTGTTACCTCCATTCTCTAACATATTATTAACAAATGATTTATCTATTTCTGATAATCCATAATCTATCAGAATTCCTTTCTTTAATTTTGGATTGTATAGAAAATTACCTGGTTTTACATCTCTATGATATATTCCATTCTATTTTAAAACTAATAAAGCTTTTAATAATTCTCGTAAATAATCTTTTATTTATTACATGTTGAAAGTAGAAAAAAATGTAATAAATGGATCAAAACTAAAATATTCTGTTACTATATATATTTTCTAATTTGTTAGGAACAAATTCACTAATTAAGGTAAGTTCTCCTTTCCTTACACTAATTTCAGGAATCCAATTTCAGCAAATATCAATTCTGGAGACACCGTTGAAAAATTCACTTTGATTGCATATTTTTTTGTCTTATCTTCCTATCCATTATGATATGCATATCTAAATAATAATAAAAAATACCCTTTATAAACAACACCATATCCTCCTCTTCCTAATTCTCTAACTACTTTGTAATTGTTACGAAGATAAGCATCTTCATCTATTAATAAATCTGGATAATATCTATCATTTGAATTCTAATTCAACTTATTCTATTTTTCAGCAGTCTTTGCTTTTGATTTTGCTTAAACTTATTATTTTTTCATTAATAAAATTACATAATAAAATGTCAGATTATGAATATGATGATTATGATTATGATCAAAATCAAATGGAATAAGAAGAAGATCAAGATGAAATTGAACTTGAAAATAATTATAATAAAGCAGAAGATGAATTAAAAGATAATCCTGATTTAGCTTTTAAACTATTCAATGAGGTAATAGAAAAAGAAAAGTCAAAAGATATCAATTCAAGAAAATGGAGTTTTTAAAGTTATAAAGTATTAAAATTTCATTCTATTTTTTAGTTTTTAATATAGATTGTTATTTAAAAATCTTTATTTGAAGATAATCAAATTTTTTAATATATTTCAGGATTCTTAGAATTATTAGATAAATAATATAAAACTGAAGGAGATAAAGCACTCAAAATAGTTGTTGATGCATTAATGAATTCAAATAATTCTCATCTTATAACTACTGTTTTACCAAATCTACTTGATAAACTTAAATATATGAATTAAATTGGAATCTATTGTGGAGCTAGTATGAAATTATGCAAAGATTATCATGCAAAAGGTAATTATAAAAAATTAGAAGAAACTATTAATGTATTTAAATATATAATATCTTTAAGAATATTAATTCTGTACTTGAAAATAGCAGTATTCAAGATGAAGATAGAAGAAAAGCATTTCTTGCTGAATTATTGGCATATAGAATTTTATTGTACAATGCTACTAATAGAAATGATGAAATTAAACCAATCTATAGATAACTATTAAAATCTAATCTTGATTTGCTTGAGCCATATGTATATATCAATATATAAGATATCTATAGATTCAAGGAGTTATCAATTTAACTATTGGTTAATAAAAAGCTCTAGAAAGATAATATGAATTTAGTAGAAAGAAATTTATGGAAGCTTTCTATAATTTCTTAGATGCTAGTTCTCCTGAGGCTAAATAGGCATTAATCTATGCATCTGTTGTAAGTATTCTTGAAAATTTCAAAATGAATTTATTTGATGATATGAAAAGTAAGGTTTATGATTAAGATCCTAATGTTAAAGTATTTTAAGATTTAAGAATATCTTATGAACAATAAAATGTTTAAAATTTTAGTAACATTATAAATTCAGAAGTAAAAATATAATCTAATTCATAGCATTTTTAAAAAGATTCATTTTTATCTCTCTTAAAACCATATATGTAATAAATAATTGTTGAATGCAAAATTTTAAGATATGCTAAATGTTACTCAACCATTAAACTTGATTATTTATCTAAATAACTATTGATTGAAGTTCCTGTCCTGTAAAAATATATTTAAGGATTGATTACCAAAAAACTTTTTAATGGATTGATTGATGAAATAGCAGGTTATTTAGAAATTAGAGGAGAAGTTGCTGAAACACAAACTAAGGCTCTTAAAGTAATTATAGATCAAATCAAAGTATTTGATTATTGAAGATGTTTCATTATAAAAAATTATAGAATTATTATTCTTCTTTCTTGAGTTGTTCTAAAATTTATTCTACTCTTTTTATCTTTATATAAATATTATTTTATATACTTATTTTAAATGATATTTACTCCCCATATTTATCAATAAAGATCTCTTATCATTTATTAACAAGAGAAATAAGATTTAAAAAAAGAAATATATAAATAATCTACTTCTTAAAGAAAATATTATATTAATATAGATGCTAAAACAGAGTTTACTTTTTTACACAATATGATACAATATCTCGTTCATGGGGTTGATTAATAATTTCTTCAATTTCATAAAATAAGTTTAAATTATTCAAAAAAAATACAATTAAGAAATTTTTCTACATAATATAGATCAATTAAATAGATAATAATATTGATACTGTTTTATTAAATTACATCATAAATCATCTTTTTTTATTGAACATTTTTCTATTTAAAATTGATAATCTAATTCTTTCCAATTCCTCTTTTTTTATTTGATAAATTTATCAATATTCATAAAGTTAAATTAATCTTTCATTATTTAATATTTATAATTGTTTGCATCATATAAAATTAAAGTTGGAATTTATAATTTATACTTTTCAATAAATATTGATTGGCAATCTTAATATAAAATAATCCATATTTATTTGTTATTATTAATTGTTTTCATTGATTTAATAAAGACGTCTTCATCAACTTAATTTTTTCTATCAATTATTGTTATTATGCATTTAACTTATTCCTAAGTACAAAGAAATTCAAATTCTTTATTATTCTCTGGATACTATTGAGTTTATTTGTTCTTTAATTAATATCTCTAATATAATTTATCAATATATTCTTCTATATTTTAATAAATGAAACTTTCAGTATAATCTAATTAAGCTACTTAACCATCGTTAATTTCTAAACTGGTAATGAAAGGTACTTTATTAATATAAAATTATTTTTTCATTTAATCATCTGGATCATAAATGATATGAAATGAAAATATCTTTTTGTATTCTTATTTATTTGCAAATGTTAAAGCCCATAATAAATGGCATTTATTATAATTTTTTTGATTTAAAAACCATACATTAATAATTTATTTGGTTGTCAATAATTATTTAATTTCTGATAAAAGTTAAAGAGAATCAGTATTTACATTGTATTTTAAAAAATCAATCATTTCTATACATAATTCTAAAGTGTTTTAAGATTTTACAGTAATTGAATTCTTTTTTTAGGAAAATGGATAAATTAGTAATTGTTAAGTACCAGAATTATCTATTAAATTATAAGCACTAAATATTCCTTTCATATCTGAAATAACACCTTTTAATCTTTAATGATTATTGATGGAAAGTAAGATCCATTAATTATCAAAATTTATATTTTAAATTGAAGTTATATTAGTAATTTAATTTGAATTAATATTCCTTGATGATTCCAAGTTCTTATAAACTCTTTAAGACTTAAAATATTCTAATAAATTTTACACTTGCTAATACTGATAAATAAGCTCTTAAACTTTCATATTATTTTGCACCATGGTAAGTCTATTCAATATATTATCCATTAATTAACTTAAGTATCACAAGATCTTAACTTAATAATCTAGGATTAACAATAGCAAACTAAATAAAAGTAATTTTCTTACATCTATTCTATCTCTGAATTTTTATGTAATACCATACCACCAAATAGGTTTATTTGCAATTTTAGTTAATACTTTATTTAATCTTTTATCATTTAAAAATTGTTCATATTATTTTTCATCATTGATTAATTCCCAAAATTATGGACTATTTTCTAAAAATCCTTCCTTGAGTGCAGGTAGAGAGAAATTAGTAATTAATTTTTAAATAGGTTAAATTGGGCCTTATGTAGGATCAGAATCTTTTGGTGGAATCAAATACATTGCAAAAGGTAAACTTTCTTTATATTAACAAGCTGGTAAATGATGGAATTCTTCTTTAGATATTTAATCACAATTTATGATTTATATCTAATAATCTAATAAATTAAACATTATTACATTAAGTATATCCATCATAGTAGCAGAATGTTCTTCTAATAATTTTATTGCTTTATCTGATTCATCTGAATCATTTTTAATAAACATCATTAAAGCTAGATGATCTGGATCATCTTAGATTGTTGCTAGAGCTTATTAATATGTTGATGGCTTTAATGTATTGATTTAAGCAATTAAAAAAAATAAAATTAAAAACATAATATTAAATTTTGTAATCATAAAATACAACCTATTAATTTGTTTATTAAAATATATAAAATTAATGGAAGAAGAAGAAACTTAAAGTATTAAATTAACAGATTTAGACATTTAAGATGATCTAATTTCATAATTTAAAATTATGTCATTAAAAGATGGAAAACATTAAAAAGTTGTTTTAATATTTAATAATAGTAATAAATATATGATTTTAGAAAATAAGAATAAAATTTTATTGAATAAAACAATGTAACTGACTATTATTAATAAGTTAACTCTTTACTTTATGAATTAAGATAATAATATTTAGAAAAAGTAGAGAAAGATAAGAATCATATTACCTTAGAATGAATTTAATATTAAAATATAAAATTATATATTAAATGAACAGTAATACATATTTTTTGGAGAGTAAGCTATTTCAATATCTAAGGACCTAAAATTAAGATTAAAAAAATCAATTAGGCATAAATTACACCTAAAAAATAGTGTGATTTTTCAGTTTAAAAATATACAAAAACCCTGCCTGATGAAAGAAATACCACAAATAATTTATCAAGAAGACTTGATTCTAGTTAAGAAACTAATATGGTATAGGCAATACTAAAGATTAGATTCTGGAATAAAGGCTGCATTGGATTGATTAATTAGTGGAGTCTTTCAAATCTAATTAATCTTTTGAAGTTGGTAAAATTCTATAGAGTTTATAATAAATGGCTGTAACATTGAAATCAGCTTCGAAAAATGAAATTGAATTAAATCAGAAAAATAAGTTATTAAATAAAAGTACATTGGAAAATATTACATAAAAATAAATAATTTAACAACTTAAAGAATAATAGGTATTATTTATTATCATTATTAATAGAATCATTTTAAATAAGATAATTTGGATTAATCTAAGAAATTGTATCTGACTTAAATGGATTAATAGAAATTATAAAGAGATTATCTCTATTAAAAATAATTATGTGAAGAGTATTATAAGAAAGTACGAAGTCTTGAAAAGAGAATAGAAATGATTTTAGAAAAGAATTTATCAACTCATTAGGATGAATTAAGAATGACATTATCAGAATTAGTTAAGGATAATGAATAATTAAAAAGAAATGTTATAAAAAGAGAGAAAGAAATTGAGAGATTAAAAGAATTAAATTAAAAATTAATATAATAAAATAATAGATTATCAAAAAAGTTAGATAATTTAAAAACTAAACGAGTAGGAAGTAAACCAGATAATTTAATAATTGAAGAAAATTATTAAAGTAATTATGTATTTGATCCAAATCAATTACCTTAAAATTTAGAATTCAGATTTAATTAATTGACTTCTGAATAAAATGATTTTTTAGTAGATTTAATAGAGCATGGAGCTGATATATTTACTAATTAAGTTATTTAACTTGATAATTTGTAATAAAGGAAAGATTTAATTAATTTAATATCAAGTATTAATATTTAATTTAATACTTAGATTAATTTATAAGTTCAAGAGAATTTAGTGAAAAGATTAATTAAATCATGAATGAATTCATTACTTTAATAAGTTATAAAAATATTAAAGATTTTTAAATACATATAAGTAAAGGATTCAAAACTATATTTTAAACTGAAACTGTTCATTTATGGATTATAGATGGAATGACATGTAAAGCTTATACACATGATTCAAATGGATGTTAATTAGTTGCTATGTTAACTGAAGGTGTTTTTTAAAAAATTGTTTATGAAGATTTCGGAATATAAAGTCCATCAAAAGAAGAATTACTACTTTATGTTACTGAAGGATAAAAAGTTTATGGTAAGAATTTTTTATTATTACCAATTATGATGAATTCTAAAAAACCATGTGGATTGTTAGAAGTAAAAATTATTTGTATATGTAATAGATTTAAAATATTAATGATGATATGATAATAGATATGTAATATTATGGATTATTAGTAAATATGTTGAGTAAGTCAGTAATTACAAGTATTTTAAATTATGATGCTTTATATAAGGAATTAAAATATTAAGATCTTTTTTTCTCTTGTTTTATGAAGCTAAGTCAATCTTCAAATTTTGAAGATTTCGAATAAAAGACTTAAGATTCAGCTTATTGTATATTCTAAATAGCATAAACAACAATAATACATGTAGAAAATGGTAGATTTAAAAAGAGAACGAACTATTATGATCTTAGATCAGGATGTGCATATTAAGTCTATAAATCTTAAAGGTCTTAGATTTTCACTTCTATAACCAAACATCCAAATTTTGATGAAAATATTGATATCTCCTCAATATTACCTGTATTTGCAGGTCCAATAATTTAAGATAATGAAGTAGTTGCTGTTTTGGAGTTTATTTTAAAAAAAAAAAAACTTTAAGATTAGCATCCATTTGGATTATAAATTCAAATAGGATTTAAGGTAAATTCAATCGATGAAGATGCATAGAAGTTTTATGATCTTGTATGTAAAGCTTATTGCATAGCTTTTAAAAAATGAATAAATATAGAATATATAAATATAGTGTTTTTAAAATTAATGATTATAGATAAATCAATCAGATGTTATTAATTTTATAAAATCTTTGAATATCTGAATGAAATTCTCTGATCAATTTCTGTGGTTGTTCATGTATGAGTTTTCTTATATGTGTCAAATGATTTCCAATAGTATGGAAAGTAATTTGTTCTCTTTTTTCATTAATAAAAATATATACTTTTTAAGAATTTTGTGTAATAGATGGAATCCTGCAAAATAAAGTTTATTCACAACACTGATAACTGAATCTTCTTAATTAATGAGTTAGTTTAATTTATTATCTTTAAGACTAACTAATACAAAAGTTGTGATATTAATAAGTGTAATACTAATAGGAATTTTTATTTATTGAAACAATTTAAGTGTTTACTTGATATAAATTTTATATTCTGATATAAAAGCAAGTATTTATAATAATCCAAGTATTCCAGCTCCTCTAAGATCAGTAGCTGGATCTGTACCTTAAAATCCAATCATTTCCCAATGTGAACCATATCTAAGACAATAATCAGTTGTCATTAATTGACAATATATGGTATAAAGAATTCTAAAATGACACTCGTTATTGTCATCAAATGATAATTACGACATTAAGCAAACCTTTTTTAGAATTATAATACTTAATTTTTTTCTGATATTAATCTGGTACTTTTTAAATGGATACTGAAACATCCAAATATTTTATCTAAAAACGATGTATTTTTTTATATAAATTCAATCTAATCTTTAATATCTTAAGAACCTTTTAATTAATCTAAAGCTTCAATAAAATTAATTTGTTTAATTTCATTTTTCTTCTTTTCTAAGTCTAAAATTCTTTCTTTATTGGCTTATTAAAATTCTTATTCAATTTTATCAATACTTCTATCTGATAATCTAAAAATCTTTTTATCTGGACTTTCTTCACCTTTATCAACAGGAGGCTTTTAATTTTCTTCGTCACTAGATTAACATTGTTATTTTTTAGGTATATCATTATTTTGATTATTCTATAATGCTATACTTTTAGCCTTATCTTTAAGATTATTAACTAAAGTTCCATTTCTTTAATTTACATTATTTCCTTTCTTATTAAATTTTTAATTAATTTTTTATCTAGCCATTTCTATATGATGATTTGACTATTAAAAATGTTATTTATTATCAATATTAAAATCATCATCATCTTTAGCTTAAGCAGCTGATACTCCTGCCCATTCTGCTACTTCTCCTATTTCATCATCATTATCAATTATGTTTTAGATATTTCTCTTTTTTTAAATAACTTTTTAATCAGCATTCATTTTTATAATAAATAATGAATTAATAAGCTAAAGAACCACTTAATCCATCAGTTTGTGAAGTCTTTCAAAAATTGCTTTCTGATATATTCATTAAGAAGATATGGAAGGTATATGAATTATATATTATAATATAGGAATTTAGAGAATCCGGTAATTTATCAGAAGGTAAGATGACTAAATCTAACTTCACAAAAGAAATGTTAAAATAACTTAAATTACATGTGAAGAGTAGAGAATACAGTTATATTTCTTCATAATTCTTTTTGATTTTAGCACCAGAAGAATTTACAAGATATTAGAATAAAATGAAAAATGATTTTGAAGCAATTGTTGAAAGATCATGTGCTGAATCATATAGATTTGATCCAGATACTTAATTGGTTAGAGAACCTGCATAGAGAAGGGATAATTAATCTGAAAAACATTAACCACCAGATTAAGCATTTGAAAATTGGTTTAAGTAGAATTATGATTAATAATTTCTTAAATGGTTTGGAACTAATTATAATTCAGATAAAAAAAAAATGAAAATATCAGCTTTGGATAGTTTATTTGAAAGATGGTTTAGATCTAATAATGTTTAACCGATATTTGAAAAAGCATAATAAGAGAAGACATATTTTGAAATTTGGGTAGGTAAGAAATTTGAAACATTATTTGAGAAATTGTTTGAAAGTAATTTAAAATGTTATATAAGGATTTTAATTGGAATTTGATGATAAAATAGAAATATAAGATTTAGTATTATCTCTTGGAGTATTAGCAAGAATGGAATTAGAAAAGAAATTAGAATTAATATTTGATTTAAGTGATGTTGATGAAGATGGTTGTTTATCTATAGATGATATATAATAAATGATAAAAAGAATAGAAAAGAATTTTACAAGAGAAACATCATTAATAACAAGTGATTCATAGGCATTATAAAATGAATTAGCATTTAAAAGAGCTATGAGAAAATTTTCATGGGCAACAATTAAAATGGATAAATAAATTGAAATTAAAAATGATGAATTAGGTTTAATTGAAGGTAAAAAGTTTTTAGATTCTCTTAAATAAAATAAAATGCTTTTTGAAACATTTCTTCCTGGATAATTATTATTATATGATGTATTAATGACAGATTAAGGAGAAAGAGAATTTTAGATATAAGAAATAGATAATAAAATTTTAGATGAAAATTAATAATTTTTTAAATAGGAAATTAGAAGAGAGGAACCCAAAAAAGAAGATATTAAAAAAGAAGAATCAGGAGGTTAATTTGATTTATTTAGAAAAGAAATACATGCTTAATTAAGAAATAATTATAAAGATAAGTAAATATATAATATAATTAGATTATCAAAATAATATTTATAAGAACATAAAGGTTAAGTTCGTTATCCAGGTAAAATGGAAGTTGTTTAAGTTGGTAATTAAGCTAAAAGAGTACCTAAATTAGAAAAATTCGAAGAAAAAAAGGAATCCAAAAAAGAAAAAGAAGATACATAATAAAATTAATAAAAATAAAACAATATCGAATCTCATGGTATTTATATATATAAATATATATAGAAAAAAGATTGAAAGATATGAGAGAATAAAGATAATAATGGAATATAGAAAGTATTTTAAAAGATTATAAAGCTGTTTGAATAATAATATTATTTATATATCTATAAATATAATCTCAACATTCAAATTTCAATTTTTAGAAATGAGAAAAAAAAGAATACATGTAATAAATACAAATAAGTATATTTTAATAATAAAAGTATAAATTAATGTATAAAAATACAAGTAAAGAACTTTTAATAAAGGAGATTGTAATACCTTTTTAATAATAAGGATGCTCAAATAAATACTTCTGATATGACAAATTTAAATGGAGTTTATTTTCGTAATAGAATATGCTTTGGGTTGATTAGAATTAGATAATCATATTTCTTTATAAAAAGTTAGTAGTTTTTTTGTAAATACATTAACTGTAATTTTTGTATTTGAAATTGCTAAAAAAAAATATAAAAATAAGAAGAGATTATAAAAGATAGATACGTTAAAAAAAAGAATAAGCTCATTTTATATTAAATTAATTATATTCTAATTTTTTAGATAAATTAAAAAATATTAATTAAACTTTACGGTATTATTATTATTCATTAAGATTATATAATTTAACAATCTTAGCTAGATAAATTCTAGAAATTATGCCTTATCATTAATTCTATTTATCTTAAATTTGTTGTAATTGGTTTTATTTTAAATTTGATTTTTAAAATAAAAAAGTTATTGCATTCAATTTAACATAATATTTAAAAAAAAATATATTATTAATTAAGCTTTAATGTTAAATTAATTAAAAGGATAATCTTAATACTATTATTGTTGATATTTCAGATTTTAATGAAACTTGAATATAGTTTGATAAAAATAATATGAGCATATATAGTATTAATTAGATTTGAATAAAAAGTATCATAATAAATATTGTAATAATAATGAATTTATATTAAATAATATTTAAATTTATTATTATGACAACTTCTTATTGTTTTTTCATTCTTTTTGCTACATTAATCTCTATTGTTGGTTTTAAGGTACTGTGTAATATTTGGAAAATGAGAAATTAAAACTTTAATATTCAATTGAATTAAAAAAAACTACCTTTAGATTCAGCTCAATAAGAATAACAAAATCAGTAAATAAATTAATCAAATTAATCAATATCTATTTTTGCAACAATGAATATTTAATAGATTAAAAATGATCAATGTTATATTGAAATTAAAACTGAAAATATGAGAGAAGAAGATGTGTTATGAATAATTTAAATTCAAATTATTTAAGATTTTTATTAATTTATATCTTATGTCAAAACTATTTCAATAGATTCATATCTATGATATTCTGTTCTATTATTTAAAAACTATTTATAAAGTAGTTCTTAATCTTCAAAATTAGCTGATTGTGGTTTTGAATAAAATTATTGACCAATCTATTCAAGTTTTTCTTTTTTTGACTATAATAATCTTAATAATTCTTAATTACTAAATTTCTAAAACAGTAATAGAATAAAATATTTACATTTTAAATATTATTACATTAAGAAATTAATATTTAAACATCCAATTAGGTTTGTTAGAATTGATTATAAATATTTTATAAATCATTCTTTAGTTTACGAATATCATTTTAATTTTCTTTAACTTTTTCTATAAAAAATAATCATCATAATTACCATGAATAATTTAATTGTTAGTTGCTCTAATTGTGATTAATTGATATAAATCTTAAAATTTCTATATAGATAGAATAAGATCTAATAATGAGTTTTCATCTTATTATGCATTTGGAATTCTTTTCAAAATATTCATTTCTTATTCATTTAAAATAATAAGTTAATCAGGGAAATCTTAATGAGTATCCTAGACTTATTACTAAATCCATTCATCTGGTTATGGAGGATATTTTTAAAACTGACTGAAAATTTCATTAAGTGTATTCAAAAGACTATTTTCATGTATTATCTATATTTGCCATGTTTATTCATCAATTAAAGGATTCTTTTTAAATTTTTACTATACAAAATACTTTGGAGTACTTCGTGGATAATCATAATTGAATAAACTATTCATTATTATATCATTACATTTATAATTCAATATTATCACATAGTCTGCACAAATATTCTTATTACTTAAATGTATTTCCGAAATTAGATTCCACTTTTGTAATCTGATAAAAATTTGAAGCCTCTTCAATTTCATTCTTTATTATGTTTATCAGAAGTTTACTTGAATTTTTAGTCTTATTATATCTGATTTTTCATTTATTATTTCTCCTTATGAAATTGAACTTTAGACGAACATATGTTTAAAAAAATAATCAATAATCATCAGTAATTTAGAATACTTAATTCAATAATAATATCTATTTTTATTAATATCTAAATGTTCAATTCATTTGAAGATTTATATTTTGAAGAAATCACATCTATTAAATAAAGTTATTTAGATACTGATAGTTTTCTTAATTTTAAAGACTAAAATCAATTTAAAGATGAATCTGGAATGTTGATAGAAGCTTAATTAGATGATTTTATCAGTAATTAAAATGATAAACCACAAAATGGGCATACATCAACATTCCATAACATTATTTAAGAACAAAAGATCTCTTTCTTACCAATTTAAAAGAAAAATTATAGATATCCTAGAGAATCAAAAAATTATTTCAAAAATATTGGACCTAAACTTAGAGAATTTATTAGCTAAAATTTTTCTAATTTAACTGAAATTATGAATCAGACTTTTATTTTAGAATTCTAAATGATTTAAAATTAGAATCACACCAAATTTCATATTCAGCGACTTTGTAAATCAAGATTAGGTAAAGCTATTGCTAAAATTTTCTTTAAAAATTATAGATGGGTCAAATCTCTTGTAAATGATGATCTCAGAAGCTATTTTCGACTAAATAGCGATTGGAATAATTGATTAACATATATATTATATCAATTATATTAATTATTTCATTATGTACACTATCTCTACCAAATAAAAAACTCTAAAAGATTTAAAATACTAACAGAATCGTAGTAAAATGATGAACCTTTTAAAAGTTTTTAGTCTTCAATTTGTTTCTTATAAAAAAAAAAAATTTAACATTTATATTGTAAATCAAAATCATTGTTAAATCTTGTATAAAATGATTATTATTTTATTTTTATTATGACAAATTGTTAAATATAGAATGTATTTAGCATGACTTCATCATTTTAATTATAATAATTATTAAGAAAAATTGAGAAGTAAAAACTCAACAATAAAAACAATTTCCAATCTCATAAATTTTCTATTTAGTTAATATATAAATTATTATTTTTAAAATTATATTTATTTTATATAGGATAATTTAAAGATAATAAATATTAATTTTAACTCTAAATATTTATATTTAGTATGATTCTTGAATATTTTCAAGACAATCAAAATTAAACTTTTAACATTAAATTACTCTTTTCTTTATCAGCATTGATACAATATCTTGAACACAAGAACTGAATGAACAATTTTAGTTCTTTTCTTAAATAGATTTTTTTCCAAACCAAAATTATTATAATAATTAACCATTATTAAAATATTTTATAAAAAACTAAGATATAAATATATATGTTCAATATTTAAAACCATAAACTTTGTAAACCTTTTATCAAACAATTTATCTTAAAAAAATAGATATATTATTCTCACTAGAGGATGTGACAAAAACAACAGTCTAATAAAGATTCTAAAAATTCTTATTTACCCCAAATTAATATAGAGAAAAAATATTGTATATAAGACTGGAAAGACCTAAAAAGATGAGAATATTATTTTAGTAGAAATCAAATTTGTTAAGAAAGCTATTATTTTTCATAATATATTTAATATGAATTATTGGTAAAATTGGCTTAATAATTTTTATCATAAAATTAAATAATAAGAAATCAAGGAATAATACTTTAAAAATTATAATGCTATTTCTATCTATTCTTGATTGCTTAGTTAAAATAAAAATTATATCCTAATCTGTAATGGCAATATTCAAATCAATTACAATANTGGGTCAAATCTCTTGTAAATGATGATCTCAGAAGCTATTTTCGACTAAATAGCGATTGGAATAATTGATTAACATATATATTATATCAATTATATTAATTATTTCATTATGTACACTATCTCTACCAAATAAAAAACTCTAAAAGATTTAAAATACTAACAGAATCGTAGTAAAATGATGAACCTTTTAAAAGTTTTTAGTCTTCAATTTGTTTCTTATAAAAAAAAAAAATTTAACATTTATATTGTAAATCAAAATCATTGTTAAATCTTGTATAAAATGATTATTATTTTATTTTTATTATGACAAATTGTTAAATATAGAATGTATTTAGCATGACTTCATCATTTTAATTATAATAATTATTAAGAAAAATTGAGAAGTAAAAACTCAACAATAAAAACAATTTCCAATCTCATAAATTTTCTATTTAGTTAATATATAAATTATTATTTTTAAAATTATATTTATTTTATATAGGATAATTTAAAGATAATAAATATTAATTTTAACTCTAAATATTTATATTTAGTATGATTCTTGAATATTTTCAAGACAATCAAAATTAAACTTTTAACATTAAATTACTCTTTTCTTTATCAGCATTGATACAATATCTTGAACACAAGAACTGAATGAACAATTTTAGTTCTTTTCTTAAATAGATTTTTTTCCAAACCAAAATTATTATAATAATTAACCATTATTAAAATATTTTATAAAAAACTAAGATATAAATATATATGTTCAATATTTAAAACCATAAACTTTGTAAACCTTTTATCAAACAATTTATCTTAAAAAAATAGATATATTATTCTCACTAGAGGATGTGACAAAAACAACAGTCTAATAAAGATTCTAAAAATTCTTATTTACCCCAAATTAATATAGAGAAAAAATATTGTATATAAGACTGGAAAGACCTAAAAAGATGAGAATATTATTTTAGTAGAAATCAAATTTGTTAAGAAAGCTATTATTTTTCATAATATATTTAATATGAATTATTGGTAAAATTGGCTTAATAATTTTTATCATAAAATTAAATAATAAGAAATCAAGGAATAATACTTTAAAAATTATAATGCTATTTCTATCTATTCTTGATTGCTTAGTTAAAATAAAAATTATATCCTAATCTGTAATGGCAATATTCAAATCAATTACAATAGAGTAAAGTATGAAATATTTTTTAAAAATTAAATGTTTAATAAAGATAGCTTATGTAAATTTATAAAAAAAAAAGTAATTAGTATATTTACTTATATTAATGTTTTTGTGATTTACTATCGTTAGTGGTTTAAGATGACTTATAGGATGAGATAATAAAGATAATTGGATTGATATACTAATATCTTTGATGTGTTGGATTATAAAATAAGAAAAAGAAATTAAAAAAATATATATATATAAAAATAAATTTAAATTGCACTAATGTTATTTATAGGTTTATTCATACTAATAAAGATTACAAATACAGAGAATAAATTTTGTTAATGTAATAGTGGATAAGAAAATGTATAATTTTGTTTTGATGCTATTGAAAATTGTTTGGATTGCTCTAATTATGAAGTAGAACAAAATAATGTTTGTATAAGTACAACAACATGTGATTAAGCAGAATAATAATAAAAAGCTTGTAAGAAATGCGGGGAATAGTATTTTTTGTCAAATGGTAAATGTTGGAAAGGAAGAAAAAATTGCGAATATTAAATAGATGATTAATGTTAAAAATGTAATTCTACATTTTTATTGAAAAATTCAAAAGATAATATTAAGATTTGCATCAGTAAAGAAATATTGAATTGCAAATATTATTAAGAATAATCAGAATAATGTGAAGAATGTGAGATTAATTATCATTAATCTGTTAACAAGACTTTATGCTATTAAAATATAAAAAATTGTGATTAACATATTGATGATAAATGTAGTAAATGTATTTCTGGGTATGCAGAACATACAAATTAAACATTTTGTTTCCCTGAAATTTTAAATTGCAAACTTAAACAAACAATATATCTTGATGAAACCTAAAGAACATATTGTTCTGAGTGTAAAGACAATTATGAACCTACTGGAAATAAATAATGTTCAATAATGAATAAAGAGTGTCTTTTATTTAATTTAGATTTGACTGTATGTTTAAAATGCAATAATAATTTCATAATAAATTAAGTTACAAGATTGTGTGAATACTGTCCAATTAACTATTGTAGTACTTGTGGAGATTCGACTATTTTTGTTAAAATTTGTTCATAATGTTAAACTGGTTATGTAAAAGGATCAAATGCTCTGTCTTGTATAGGTTAATGTGAAAGTTAAAATTCAATAATGACAAATTGTGTTACATGTTCAAATTAAACTTGTACAAAATGTTCAGATGGCTATTTCATTAATCCTTAAGGGAAATGTACTGCATGTTCTGCAAAATATGCAAGTTGTGAATAATGTATAATAAATAAATGTATAAGCTGTTCTAATAATTATTATTATGATAATAGTAAATAATATTGTTATTTATGTTCAAGTTTTAATACTGGTTGTTAAACTTGTTTAAATACATTAACATAAGGAACAACAAATAATATTATATGTTAAAAATGTGAACAAGGATTTGTATTAACAAGTACATAGTAATGTAAGAAGTGTAATTAACTATTTGAAAATTGTGATACTTGTAGTAATTTAGGTAGCAATTTTTAATGTATTACTTGTTTACCAGGTTTTTTAAAAGTAGCAGAAGATAAATCTGAAATTTATTATTGTTTAGATTGTTCTGGAAGTATTACTAATTTATAAAACTGTTATGAATGTGAATCATAAATTAGTACTTAAGAAAAAAGAAAATATACTTGCAACTAATGCAAAGATGGTTATTATTTAGAGTAATAGACATGTCTACCATGTCCCTCTACTTGTACTTAATGTACTACATCTACAACTTGTACAAAATGTTAAAGATCTCTTATACTTTTTAATGGTTAATGTACTGAAGATACAACTGCATTTTTATTGACTTCAACTACAAATTCTGATGATGCCTTAGCTTATGCTAATATACTTATTACTAAATCAAGTCTGGGACCTCATCCATTTATAGGTACTCTTAACTCAAAAGGATTTTTCTGTTAAAGTGATAAATAATGTAATATGTACGGTAGATGTCTTTTAATCTCTTGTAAATGCATTAAAAATATTGCAGGTAGTAGATGTCAATTCACAACTACTTCTGATTTCATTAAATTATAAACAGAATTACTTACATACTTAAATACTTAAAATTAATATGATCCTAATTTTGTTGAAATTATATAATAGATTTCAGATACAACCTATGCTGTTACAGAAAGCAACATTAAATCATTTTAGTAATTTCTTGATAAATAAATTATATAATAATTTGATTTAAAATACTTTACTGCTATTGGAGCTATCTCTAAAAACTTATTTTAATAAGAAAATATAGCTACACAAAAATTATTCAATCTTGATAATTCATTATTTAATGCTATTTTAAAATAGGCAGAATCAATTATGATATCCGAAATATAAACTACTGCTGGACCATTCCATAAATAAATTATTGGAAAATTTGATCTTTTTAGTGATGATTCATTCTCCACATTTAAATTTAACTTTGTAAAATCTTATGGTACATGTGATAATGATAAGAAATTACTTACTCCATAAATTCATTTAACAGATGAAAACTTAGCAGAAATAAAAATTCTACAATCTGATGCTCAAACTCCTCTAATTTTTAACTAAATGCATCTTTATTATTAAAATCATAGATCATCAGGTTAAACTATAAATTCTACAATATCAAGAATTTAAATTATAAAATCTGGTAAATTATTAAGTGTTAGTGGAATGAATATGATAATTGTTGTTCCAAAAAGTGATTAATATTATGCAGATGTACATGAAAATAACGTTTGCGTATAATGGAATGAAGATAAATAAATATGGGAAAATACAAGAGCTACCTTATTGAAATGTAAATATTACACTGTCTGTTAAGTTAGTTCTTTAGGTGATTTTGGTACTTATGTTTAGATTGTTAAAAATATTACAAATAATTAATCAAGTTTATCAAGCATATTTGAAATTCCTTAAGAATTTGAATTTGTAAAGACTGTATAAAATTGTGCTTTTGCTATATCAATGACATTGATTGGATTATTTTTAACTTTAATGACTTTATTATGTATTTTATATAATAGACCAATAAAAACGAAGAAGAAAAAGAAATACTCAGATATATATGAGACTGGTTAAAGTGGTCATGTTTTAGTTTAGAATCCATCAAATTAAATGAGAATTAGAAAGAAATCTAAAAATTTTTGGAGTGTTTATCCAATAAATGCAATTTTCACAGCTTCATCTTTAGAATTTTCTTTATAAAAGTTATCACTTTATTTAATATAAATACAGATGTATGTAACATTTACATCTGTATATTTATCATCTTTGCCATTTAAATTTGGAATGTTAACAGCTTATTATTTATTAGTAATAATATAGACATGGATTTGTAATTATTTATATGGTGGATTGGCATTAGCTTTTAGAAAGAAGAGAAAAGGAAAAGTATTAGGTTTTTATTGGATTTTATGGGTAATATTATTTATTGGGAATATGATAATAGGGATTTGGTAGATGTATGGATTAGAATTTAAGTTTGATATGTATTTATTGGTAGGTGTATTAATTGAATTTGTTTTAGATTCAATATTTTGTGATTTATTTTTAACATATCTATATTAGAGTTTATTTATAGATGAAGTAGTGGGAGTATTTAAGATAATAAAATTTAAAGGATATTATGAATAATGATTGATAACACTAAATATATATATATATAGATAATCAAATAATGTTAATTAGTTAGCTTAGATCATGATTTCCATCAATCCATGGATGATTGAGTACTTATTCTATAGTAAATCTATTTTCAGTTTCAGGTGATATCATATTTTGAAATAATTCTTAAAATAATTCGTCATGATTTTTAGCATTTTTATTTACAAGTTTCCAAAAATGATGCCATTTTTTTTCAGAGATAAATTTCCAAAATGGACAATTTAAAGATGCCTCAGAAAATGGAGGAAATCCATAATAAAGTATAAAGATTAGAACAGCTAAAGCAAAAATATCAGATTTTTTAAGTAGATTTGGTTAAATATATTTATCAGAAATAAGTAATTCTGGTGACATATAATTACGTGTTCCACAATTTCTGATATATTATTTGTTATCATCAACAATATCAGCAAAACCAAAATCTATTAGAATGATTTATAATTGTTTATTGAGCATTACATTTTCTAATTTAATATCTCTATGAACATAATTAAGTTTATGAAGATATTGTATAGTTTCACATAATTCAAGTAATATCTATTTAACAGTTCTAATATCTAATTAAATTCCATTCTTCATAATTTAATAAAAATCTATTTTCATTTGATCACAAATAAAGTATTTGTAATCTGAATGATGATCAATAATTTTAAGAATATGAGGATGATCTAAACTTTTCAATATTTTAATTTCCTTCTATCTTAATTTGTCAGAATAGTTTTGTTTATAGATCTTTACTACATACTATTATTGTTCATAAAGACATAAATATAGATCACTAGAAAAGCCGTCGCCTATTTTAGTTTTCAATTGCATTAATTTAAAAATAATATTAATTAAGTCAACATAGTTTTTTACATATTTTCA
Source organism: Paramecium sonneborni (assembly GCA_905182985.1). Lineage (NCBI taxonomy): Eukaryota > Ciliophora > Oligohymenophorea > Peniculida > Parameciidae > Paramecium > Paramecium sonneborni. The sequence goes on along the minus strand of CAJJDN010000085.1, from coordinate 101,850 downwards.
TACATTGAATGCGTTAAATTATATTATTTATATTATTTATTTATATTATTAATGTTTGATCATTCTTCTTCTTAACCAAATTCTTATTATGTTGGATCAGATTAGAATACTAATTATTCTTCAGTTTATTATTATTCTAACATTTATTATTTATTATCTTCTTTAGATTTCTTTTAATTCTTATTAACTTAATTTCTAACAATCTTCCCTTTAGCTGCTGCTTATATTTTAATGATATTTTACATATCCTTATCATCCTAAAAATATAATTATAATTTATTACAAAACTAGTTAATTTTGGTAATTCTTCACCTTAATCATTTTACTCTATAATAGGATTCTCAAAATCATCTATGTCTTTAGTTATCTTATCATATAAATCATTCACATATTCTTTTGCAGCTTTCTTTTCTTCTGGATGACTTCCTTAAGAACTTACATGTGAAACATTATTTGGATTACCAGATCCCACTCTTTTCATTTATTGACTATCAGATCTGTTATTTGATTTCTCTACTACTATTTTTGCCTTCTCTGTCATATTTGATGGTTTTGGTGGTTTATGTACTCTACCTGGTGCCTCACCTTTTGCTATATTGTATTTGCTATCAAATTTAAATTCCTTTCCTTAAGCCATACATTCAAAATATTCTGCTCCATACTTTATTATATCGTCTGGCTAATCTCTTAACACCTTTACTATTATTTATATAATACCTCTCTTGCAAAATCATGTAAAATTTAATGAAACCCTTCTGGGACTGGATATTTTTATAAGTATTTTGATGCCATTTGATAACTGTTTATATTATTTATTTATTATTATTAATATTTTTATTATTATTATTTTAATCTACTTATATATCAATATTCTTATATACTATGACCATTTTATTATACTCTATTTCATTTATTTATTATATGTTTTTTTTATCTAAACTCATTTCACTTTATTAATCAAGAAATATTAATAATATTCAATTATTTAAATATTAGATCAGCCCTCCTAGCTCAGTTGGTCAGAGCGTTGGCCTTTTAAGCCAAATGTCAAGGGTTCGACCCCCTTGGAGGGCGATTTTTTTATATTTATTTTTATTAATTAAATTTTATATTATTATATACTAATTTCTAATTATTATCAATACTTATTAACTATATATTAATATATCTCATCTATAGATTATTTATAATATAATAAAATACATCATTCATTTCAAATACTATTATAATAATTTTAATATCCATACTAATAAATTATTATTTAAACTATTTATTTAATAATTCTCTATCATATTACTTAAGCTTTCATCTTAATTTCATTAATTAATATAGATTATTATTTATTACTCTTCTTTTAATCTATTTGCAATAATTCTAATCCTATCTTATTGTAAAAATATCAAAGTTAAAATTATTGAAACTATTCATAAAAATCTTAGAAAACCACTTTTGTTTTTAGATTTAATTAATTAAATTGTGGAAAATATTATTTTGAAAATATAATAATTTGGAGTAACTATTTAATATTAGTTCTAGTTATATTATGTATTAATAACAAAAAAACACTTATTTGAAAAATACTTCAAATTCATTAAAAAGAATTTCAATTTTTATATTTATAGAAAACTCATTTGTATTGTTGATTCTAGCAATATTTCAATAATCCTTAGTTAATTTTGGGAATAAATAAATTTATAAATTGATTTATCGAAAAATCATTGCTTTTTTGATACAATTATCTTTTTAATGATGCTAAGAATATATTGGTTAAAAAGGTTTGTAAAAATATAATGAATCATACATTTTAAACATTCATTATTATTGAATGGAAAGATAATGAAGATATAATTTATATTTGACAGATGAAATATTATATAAATAATTTATATATCTATTTTATGCGTCTTGGATTGAAATTAAAAAAAGAATCTAAACCTCCTTAAGAATAATAATAAGAATAGGCAACTTAAGAATTCAAATTTGATTTCATTTTTTTCAACTCTAATTAATAATAACAATTTGAAAACTAAGATTCAAAATAATTTAAGCTAATAATATAAAAGAAGAATACAAAAGAGTAAATGATTATTTATAAAGATTATGTATATATTGGAGAAACCTAGAATAATAAAATGCATGGAGATGGTAAAATCTATATTAAATAATATGATGCATATTGCAATAATAATTATTTTATATTTGAAGGCTAATTTAAAAATGATGAAATCAATGGTAAAGGTATAGAATACTATGGAAAAACAAATAATAAAAAAGTTGAAGGAGTATTCTAAAAATTGTCCTTAATTGAAAAATTTCAAGAATATAATTAAGATGGTAGTATACTGATTAAGTAACCAAATTTATAATAATCTTAATTGCAATAATCTTTTATACAAGAAGATCGAAATAATAACAAAATGTTTAGAATCAAATCAGGAGTTAAACAAACACCACCTTAACCTTAATAACAGAAATCATAAATTAAATAAAATGATAAATGGACTAAGTATGATGTTGAATTGAGTAAAGATCATCTCTCATCTCTTTTATCAGAAAAAGCAATTAATGATTAAATTATAGAAGCTTATCTGAATTATATTAATTATGTAGATTCAGAAAAGTTCTTTAATCTAAAATCATTGCCTGAAATATAAGCATTTAAAAGAACTCTCATTATTCCATATTTCTTATTTGAATAGTAAAAATTAGACATACTAACATATTATGCTGAATTTTCTTATCTTAAAGGATAATTTTGGTTAGTTTATTAATAAATATTTGTAATTATTAATTCTAATGGTCATTGGATACTTTTAGAAATACTTTTTGAAGGTTAAGATATTAAAATGAAAGTTTATGATAGTTCTTCTAAAAAAAAACCCATATTCTATGTTACAAGTTGCAAACATGTATGGAATATGATTGAACCTATCATAAAATAAAATAATTTAGCAATCTCTTGGAAATCTAAAGATATTATTGTAGTCGAATGTCCTTAATTATCATAACCAAATGATTCAGGTATATTTATCTGTGCTTATATAAAATATTTGATTTCAAATATAAGTTTAGATTAAATTACATAAGAAGTAATTAATAATATACGAAAAACAGAACTGTTTAATATTGTTAAAAAGGAAAAATGAAATAAATATTAAAATTATAGATAATGTTTCATTTCAACTATTATTATTATTTCTATTTAGAATTATTTATTGTTTTTAATATTTTATTTAATGATTATTCCTTCTCACTTTTTAATTTTTCAGTTAACAAAAGATCTTATTTCAAACTATTTCCTTTATTTTCATCATAATTGATTGAATTACTTCTCTAAGTTTCATTATTAGTATAATTTTATTTTTTTAAACTATTTTACTTAGCAATACTTTTTCGTTTTTCTTGTTTAATTTTTTAATCATTTTCCCAACTTATTTTATATCTATAAATTTCATCTTAAATCTAATTAACAATTTCATTTTCTCTGATTCTTTTACTTTCTCTTTCTATTTCCCATTTAATAGCATTTTCTTATTATTTCATTTTTTTGATTTTTTATTAATTTTTTTCGATTTCTTGTCTCATCAAAGATTCTTTACTATTTGATCTATAAGATCTATTTAAAGATTATTAACCATCAATCATTTGTTTTATTTAGGATTTAGCTGATGGTTTATTTGTCTATAATTTTAAAATTTTATCCAATCTTGATTACTATTTTAAATTAACAATATACTTTTTTAATTTGAGCTTCAATTACTCTTTTTTAATAGTCTTTAGAATTAGATGAAGAACGACTAAGAGTTAGATTTGATTATTAACTTCTAGGTCTATTATTAATTTTGGTATGGCTATTATTTAATTATTATTAAGAAATATTTGATTTATTAGTGAATGATTATTAAGATTATTAAAGTTTGTCAATTTTTTAAAAACCATTTTAACTTAATGATCTATTTCTTTAATTAGTTTTTCTACATAATAATAAATTTTTAAACAAAGGTTTTGCAATAGCTAAAAGTGAATTGTAAGTCTCTTATATTAATTAAAAAGTCTCATCATTTTATTCATCTTGATTTTATTATTAAATTGATTAAAATATCAACATTGATTTCTCTAGATTTTCAAAACGTACTCTTTTTTAAAATGTTTATGGATCATTAATTATTTCTAAAATTTCATTAGTATTTCGTATATTATATTTAATTGATTACCAATCAGGTTTTATTTAGTTTCCTTAAATAGATGCTATTGTTCCACTTAATATTGTTACTAATGCATGAGTGATCTATATAATTTTTTAAGATGGCTTAATCATAAGTTTCAATTACTAAAATAAGTAATTAAAATACATTAAGAAATTTAAAGGTGATTTTCTTGTTTTGAGATTCCTATTACATTTCTGTTAATAAAATTACTCTATAAAAATTATTATAATTTTAATATACTAAATATAAAAAATAATCAAAAATACTTTTTATAAATTGCATATAAGTCTATAATACCTAATAATATTACAATAGCCCACAAAGATCTTTTATCCATAGTTATTTAATTATTCATCATTGATATTGTAAATTCACTTTTTCTTATATTTGACTTTAAGTCTTATTTCTATTTACTTTAAATTGATACTTTAAATTTTGTTTATTGTAATGCAAGAGTTCCTGCATTCATTTTTTAGTCAACATTCAAGGCAATTTATTCTGTATCTTAAGTTAATCTATCAATCTCTTCGATTATAAGATCATTCTCAAATAAGTTTCCTTTTAAATTATCTGTTTTCTTTTGTTTTATCAATAATTCATTAATATTCTCTTCTATTACATCTAATTGCTTCTTATATTATAATATTTTATTCTATAATATCTTCTTAGAATTATTAGAAATCATTGAAGCTTCTGTTTCCATCATTTTAATCTATTATTTATATTCCAGATCATACACATTTTTTTAAATCATCAACATTTCTCTTATAATAATCATCAGTATTGTATTCTCCTTTTCTTAATTTCTATTTCACTTATTCACTAATATATTTAAATTCTTATTCATTTTATACAAATTCTTCATTATCTTTAGCATCTTACATTATTAATAATAAATTAACAGAATGTCAGATTCAAATTCTCATCGATTAAAATTATCCATAGACATCCATTCAATTAAAGAGCATTCTTTTAGAGGTTTGATTTATGCTCATTATTCTCATTATCCACAATTGGGAATTAAATAATAATTTAGAACAGCCCCAGTCATGTAATAATGTAACATATATAATTAGAGAAATAACTAAACCTTTTGTAGAAATATCATTTTAAAATTCATTTGCTTCATATATATTTGATACAAATAAAGAAGAACTTTAAAAGATATTTGAAGAGACTTAATTATAGATTGAGATATTTCATTAAGATAGATTAAAGAAAGATTAGTTTATTGGGATATCAACAATAAGTTTAGCAGAATTATTAAAAAGTCCAATAAGAAAAAGTTCTAAAAGTTATGCCAGAGCTTTAGATGCATATTATCCAATAGATGATAATTTGGAATAAGATGCAAAAAGAATAGGTTTATTAAGATGCATTTGTTATCTTGAAGACTTAGGGCCTGTGGATTAATTACAGTAATAAGAATAAACAGCTATTGAATAAATAGTTGGAGATCCTGCATTACCAGTAATTAGTTATCCAAATTCTGATGATCCTGAAAAATAATAAGTTATATTGGAATTGCATTCATTAGAACATAAAGTTATTTGGGAATTAGATACTTGGAAAAAAAGTGAAGAGGCTAAATTTAGAGTCTAACTTAAATAAAAAGAATTTGAATTAACTTCAAAATTATATTAAGATTTTAAAAACAAAGAATTAGATAGAGAAAGATAACTCAAATAAGCCTTAACTTAAATATAAGTTTTAGAAAATAAAATTAAAAATAAGGCAACAGATCTATTAAAAAGAGAATAAAAAATTATATAATTAGAAGATGAAGTTAAATCAAAACTTTTAGAAACTGCTAAAATAATTAAAGTAAAAGATGAAGAAATGGGTATTCTTATTAAAAGACAAAAAGATGAGAAATTAAATTTGGAAAAAGAAAAAACACTTTTAAGTTTGAAATTAACCGATGCTTAAGCAGCTATTCAAAAATTAGAAGAAGAAAATAAAAATCTTAAAAAAGAAATTGAAAAATCTCCTGTTGCAATTGTAAAAGAGAGCCTATAAGAAAAAAATATGGAAATTACAGAATTAAAAAAAGAATTAGATAGAACTAATTAAATTAAAGAATAATATAAGTAATATTATGAAAAAATGAGAGATGAACTTATTAAAGAAAAAAAACAAGCTCAAGAAAACAATTCTTTATCCTAAAATACTTTATTAGAATTAGAAAAATTAAAACTTGAATTATTAGAAGTTAAATAAAAACAATCACTTAATACACAAACTAATTCTTAAATGATCAAATAATATATTGACAATCTTTAAAATGAATAATAATAGTAATAATAGTAGATTATAAATACTCCAAAAGTTGAGCAACACTAAGAATACTATAATCAACCAAATAATCCTTTCAAAAATGGATTAATTGATAAATCATCTTAAAAAATCACTATTTCTAAAAATTAAAAATCTTATAAAAATTACCCTAATTTGGATAATAAATCTGATCTTCAAAGATTATTATAGGAGAGAGAATATTTAGTCGAAAGTGGTGAATATCAGGTTGATGATCCATTAATAGAAGAATTAACTAAATAAATACAATAATTAGGAGGTCATTGAAATTCAATTACATTTCCATATATCTTCTATTTTCAAAAATCTTATTATTTCGACGTTTTAAAATTAAATTATGTTACTTTGATTATTTTTCCAACTTTACAATGAATTGTTCTTCCTTTTTAATTAAAAGTTTTTAATTCTTTAAATTTTTTTAAACTCATGAATGAGTATTAATTGATATTTTACTATTAATTTTTTATTATCTTTTAAATTAGACCAGCCAATTACCTTTTTTGTATCATAGATTTAGAATCTTAGACCAAGCACATTAAATTTATAATTTTCTCGAAAATTCCTGCAGTATTGCGAATTTTATTTTCTTCTTAATCCTTCCAGAGCCGCTTTCAGAATTTCTTAATAACTTCTTTTTAACCTTATTCTGTGCTCTAAATAGATTGTAATTCACCAAAAATTATCATTTATTTACTTTTATAACTAATAATTATTTTTTGAGGAATCAATAATTTTACAATATTATAAGTAGCTCACATAGCAAGAATTCACAAAAGTAGTTTAGTGTCTAAAATATTAATAATAAATGAAAATTTTCAGGTCTCATTAATAAACATTTTATTTATTGTTTATTTCGGGTTATACAAAGTTCCTAAAGTTGGATAAAGAAACTCTCAAGTTTTTTTTTCTATTTCTTTGATTCTTCTTAGAAGCTTTTTCATTAATTTTGTAATAACATTTTATGAATAATAAATTAATTTATGAACCTCAATTGTTTATTTAAGAGATTAATTTAATTATTTAATCAAAATATAAATTGGCAGTAATGCATTTATTTTTCAATAAATTTTTATCAAATATTTATTAGAAAGGCTTTTTTAATTTTTTGGAATATTTATTCTAAATTTTGTTTCAGAACAATAAATCTAACTTTAAAAATTATACGATCATAGTTCAAGAAATCCAACCAAAATATTTAGAACAATGTACATATTTGAATAACCGATTCATAATGATAAAAAAAATAAATAAAAAAAAAGCGATTAAAAATAACATAGATAAATAGATAAAAGGTTCTTAGTAAAAAATAGTAATACAATTAGATTGTGAGAAAATGATATAAAAAATAGATTTGTATGATAATAAAAATGATAAAATGAATTATCGGAAAGAGAAATCAAAAAGTTTGTATGATACAAATATTATTTGATATTAATATGTGATTAAAATAAAGAAATAGGTTTGATATAGCTTATAAAAATAAATAATAAATAATGCATTTGGAATCTCCTGAATTCAATAGAGAATTGGATCAAGAGCTATAAGCAGAATAGCACGAAGACTTTGAGTAATAATATTTAGGTTTTTGTTTACGTACATCTAAGAGAGAAACATCTATTAACTGCCCACATTTATATAGCTAAACATAAAGTATAAAGAGTATAGAAGGGTATAATGATTTAAATGGTTAGAAGATGGAGAATATTACATTGAAAAGCATTCAGCAAAATACTCCTGAGACAAATAGAACTCTTATAAATACACCTACAAATAATAAACAACATTAAACTGGTTCAAGTATGATGGCATTCTTTTTGATAAAAAGATTTTTGGAGAAACTTTAGATAAAGAGAAAAATAATAGAGACATTAAATTAAACTCATTTGAATTTGATTGGTGATAAAGCAGCAGATAGTAATGTAGTTTTGCAATACACTAAGTCTATATAAAGAGCAGGATTTACATTAAAAGCAATGAAAAAGTTATTGAAGATGTAATCATCTTTAGAGGAGAGCAGAATGGAAACAGTAAAGCAATACTACTAAAATATAAAAAAACAGGCAATAAAATTCTTATAAAACTTAATTGATAAAATTCCATTAATATAATCAGAATCATTATTTAAGATGTAGTGGGATTTATTTGCTGTAGTTTTTAGAATAATATTAGTATTTTTAATACCATTAGAAGTAGCATTTTAAACATAAATAATGTTTGATAAGAATATTATATTAAGTATAATAATAATAGTTATTCTAATAATGGATTTTTTAATAAGAATAAATACATAATAATATTTAAATGGATAAGCTATAAAAGATAGATGGAGATTGATTGTTTATTAGGCTAAGAAATCTATGTTTATAGATTTTTTATCAATAATAATATTAATAATATTTATATCAATAGAACCATAAGATTAATATTATAAGTTATTCACATTATTTACTCTAACATAATATTCATATGTTTATGAAATATTATCAAAAAGTGAATAATTATCATATTTTACAAGACCTTAAAGAGGAATATTGGGATTATTAAAGTTTGCAGCCACTTTATTTTATATTTTACATTTATTTAGTTGTGTATGGTTTTGGATATCAAGTTTAGAAATAGAGGATTCTTGGATATAATTTAAAGAGTTAGGTGATAAATCTTGGCAATTATAATATTTAGAGGCTTTATACTTTGCAATAGTAACAATGTTGACCATAGGTTATGGTGATAATGTACCAAAAAATCCAAGTGAAAAAATAGTAACTATAATATTTATTCTTGGTGCTTGTTTATGGTTTTCATATAGTGTTAATTTTATTGGAGGTATTATGAATGACATTACTTAAAATTAAGTAGAAAGAAATTAAAAAATGAGAGTAATCAATAAATACATGAGTAAACGAAACATTCCGTTTGCTTTATAACACTAGTAAGAATATAATGTTTATTCTCAGAATTAAAGAGTATTTAACTTATAGATGGAAAGAAGATGATGAAGTAGACCTAGATATAGAATAAGCCTTGTTGAGTTAATTATCTGATGAATTAAAAGAAGAATTAGATAAATAGGCTCATAAAGTATTTATTGAAAAATCTATACTTCTTCAATAATTCTTTAGTTAAGAATTTAGAAATGCTCTATTTAAAAGTATTAAAAGAAAAAGTAATATAAATTTAATATTTTTAAGTTATTCCACCTGAGAATACATTTTAAATCGATTTTAATGGTCAACATCATTTGTGCTTTATTGAATAAGGACACTTATTATATTAACATAAAGATTCAAAATAAAGATCTAAAATGAATACTATAATTAATTTAGGAGAATTCCTTTGTGTTAAAGAATTCATTAATGAAGATCCAGAAATGGAATTATTTAAAGCTGTTGGATATGTCAGTCTTTTGGTTTTATCAAAATAAGATTTCCTTTAAACTATCAAGGATTTTCCAGAAGATTTTTAAAAATATTGTTAATTAAAAGATTCCATTATTCTAAATATTGATTCAACTGTTTTAAATAAGAGTGTTTATTGTCCTGCTTGTTAACATTTTGAACATTCTTTAGCATAATGTCCTTATATTCAACTTAAATCAAATAGAGAAGTTGTCATTAAAAAACATTAAAGTTCTAAAAATTAATAAAGAGCTCCATTTTCAAGAAGAACAAATAAAAATTTATTTTTAGCTTTATCAGAGAAAGAATTAGTGACTGAGTTCGCTAAAGTTTTTGTTAGTGCTAATCAACCAAAAATAAATTAATAATTAAAAATATACCTTTATTAAGAATCTGATATTCTAGAATCTAATTCTGTTGAACCTACTAATTCTTTTGACTTTATAAAAGCTACTCCTAATATTTAATAAGTACATCCTCCTCCATAATCTGTTTAATGTGCTGATTTACTAAGTAGTATTAGAATTTAAAAGAATTTAATAAGGGAAACGGATATTGATCTTAAGGGAGAATTAAGATAATAATTAAATTAAGGTAGAATTATTAGAAAAATGACTATCCATCCATAAAATAAATAAATTAAAAAGAGTACTACTACTACATTTACTGTTAGACATATTTAAGATGAAGATATGGAAGAATAACATATGGCCTTAGAATTCTAAAATTTATAAAATGAAAATATTATACTTCTTTATAATAAATTGATAAAACAAGATTAAGAGGAATCTATTGTTAAAAATGCATTAAGTTAAATTGAACCTCTATTTTGGAGATTAAATGAAAATAGTATAGAGAACTTTGAAGTTTTAAAAAATTATGATTATTATTATAGTCATCATAATGTTCAATAAATAATTGATATAGCCAATAAGAATATTCACACTTGGCAAAAAGATATAATAGATAGATTATCTAAATTCATGTTTTTCCCCTTTAATTATATACTGAAATATCTAAAATTAAGACGTAATAGAATGAATGAAGCAATAATAGAAAAAAACAAGTTTAAAAAAATAAAAAATAAAATGAGAATGATATAATTAAGAAACAATTTATAATTAAAGAAAATGTCAACATCTTCAAATAAGAATATAAGATTTAGCTAAATATTACCCTCATAGTTTCCTTCATAAGATTCAATAATTGCTTGATTAAAGAATCATTTAATTTAAATATTTATTTATAATTAAATTATTCTAATTTCAATATATTACTATCATAATACTGAAGATTATTATTAATAATCTAAATTATATGATTCTTCTATTATTAGCTACAGTTAAACTAATCCGATCTTGTAATTAGTTTGCTTATTAATTAGGTGAATATCATTGTGAATAATGTGATAATTCATTTGAATTATGTTCAAGCTGTCCAAGTACAAGATATCTTTAGAAAGAGAAAACAGATATGAATGTATGTATATGCAAATAAAATTATGTAGATATAGGAGGATAAGAGTGTTTATGTAATTTATTAAATATAATTTAGAATGTCCTTCAAATTGCATTAATTGTGATTCCACTAACCCATCTAAATGTACTAATTGTGGAGATTAAGAGATTACTCATAGAATATTAGATAGTAATAATGTTTGTGTATGTGCAGAAGGATATTTTGAAGTTTGGTATACATATAATTGTTAAAGTATTCATGCTTATTCTATTTAGACATACAATTCAATTTATCAATTCTATAATTTTCATATATTTTGTCATTAGAATAATATGTTAATAGATTATAGGATAAGTATTCCTACTCTTCTATTACTATTCAAGGTCTTAATTATATGGTCAATAGTGGAGTAGTAAAAGATGATATCCATTAATTTTAATATATTTCTTAATTGGAATCTAATAAAATTATCAATCCAAATACTTAATACCCTTAAGGCTAAGCTTACAAATAACAATTTAATAACATGTTTGCTTTAGGAATTAAACTTACTCATGATTATCAGGTTTTTTGGGCTGCTAATGTTAATTCATCCAATTACTAAATGTATAAAGGAACAAGATTAATCAATACAAATACATGGAAATTTGTTATTTATCAATTCTAATTAAACAATTATATTGGAAATGTCTTTTTATAAATTGCATTAACTGAAAATGGAGATGTCTAACCCTAAACTCAAAATCGTATATTAGAAATTGCAGATGGAAATATGGTTTTATTGTATTATTTAGCATATGAACATAATTACTTCTTAATTGACTCTGAGTTAGATTTAATAATAAATGATATATTATATATATAATTTCAGAGACCATTAAATAGTTTAGATTACTAATTTAATGGAAATACAATTATAATAGAGACATGCTAACCACCTTATATTTTAAAGAATCAATAATGTATTTGTGATAATCAAAATGGATATTATCTTTATTATGGTATTTGTTAATCTCAATGTCCAAGTGATTGTTTAACTTGTACTAAAGAAGTATGTCTACTATCTGATCATTCAATCAGATGTTAAGAAGGTTATTATTTAGATACTGAAAAGAAAGTTTGTTTATAATGTTAAATAAGATGTAAAACATGTATAAATGGCAAAGATTGTATAACATGTAAATAATAATTCATTTTACATAATACTCAATGTTTTACTTGTTAAGAATTCTAAACATTATTTATGTGTGATCAATATGATCATAATTGTTAATGTACAAAATGCAATGATGGATATTAACTTGATATAATTCATCAATGTATTTAATGTCCAAATAAATGTCTATCTTGTAATTTTTAAGATATCTGTATTATTTGTGAAGATGGATATTATTTGCATAATAATTAATGTATTAAATGTTAAGAGAACTGTTTTCAATGCTAAGAATAAGATTATTGCATTAAATGTTAAATAGGATATCATATTTATAATGGAATCGTATCATAATGTACTAATATTTGTATCAATTATCTTGATTAATGTTTATGTAAGGATTGTCCCATCTAATACTATAGGAATGATGATGATTTTTATTGTTATTCATGCTAATAACCCTGTTTAACTTGTTCTAATAAAGAAACTTGTATCGATTGTATTTCCAATCATTTTTATCTTGACAATTTTCAATGTAAACAATGTTAATCTCCTTGTTTAACTTGTTTAACTTAAACAAAATGTCTTTCTTGTATTAATGAACAATATTACTACATGAAAGAAGAATTTAAATGTATTAAATGTCCAATTCCATGTACAACCTGTTATTTAGATGAAAGTTTATTATGCGTTGGTTGTCTCGAAAAATTCTATTTATACAATTATTAATGTTATGGTATAGCATCAATTCTTATTTTTAGAATGTCCTCTCTATTGTTAAGATACATGCTATTATGATATTATTCATAAACTTATCTAATGTGATCTATGTTAAGTTGGATTTTATCCCAGCAAAATTAATAAACCTTTTGAATGCATTAATTGTCCAAATTATTGTACTAACTGCACAAATGAACAAACATGTTTAGAGTGTACATTTCCATATATTTTACAAAATGGAAAATGTTAACAATGCAATGAACTTTTTGGATCCTATTGTATTAGTTGTAATTAACTAAATTGTGTGCATTGTTAAAATGGATATCAATTAATCGATGGAAAATGTGTGGAAGATATCATTAATGTTACACCTCTATGCCTTTTATAAAGAGAGTTTTATAATACACTTAGCAATTCTTGTGATAAATGCTTGTAGTATTGTTTAATTTGTAAAGAATTAAAAACTTGTATAATATGTGAAGAAAAATCTTATAAAAAATCAGAAATTTGTATAAACTGCAAATTCCCTTGTAATAATTGTATGAGTGATTAATTTTGTCTAACAATTTCAAATCAATTATATTATATAGATTATTCTATAACTGATATAAATGAAATAAATGCTTTCAAATGTAACTCTCCTTGTAAAAATTGCAAATCATTTGAAGAATGCATAGATTGTTTAGATGGATACTATTTTTATAATAATTAATGTCTATTATGTGACCCTTCATGTAAGACTTGTAAAAACAAAAGCGATTTTTGTACATCTTGTTATCCAGGTTTTTAATTATCTAATGGAAAATGCCCTTAATGTATAGATTAAAATTGTTAAAGCTGTCGTCAGTATTGTTCATTATGTAATCACTTATTAGATGACCTTTATATTTGTAAGACATGTTTACCAGGATATTATTTAATTGATCAAGAATGTCATCCATGTAGTTCTAATTGTAAAACTTGCTCAATAAAAAGTGATTAATGTACATCATGTTTTGAAGGATATTTTTTAACACCTGATATGAAATGTGAAAAATGTAATCAAGGATGTTAATCTTGTTAAGTTTAAACAAAAAGTTGTACGATTTGTGAATATGGATATTAATTAATATAGTAAAAAGATTTTCTTTATGAATGTGTAAAATGTGATCAGGGATGCAATTCATGCAATGAAGGTAGATGTTTGGTTTGTTCTAATTAACAATTTTTAACTGAAGATGGAAAATGTGAAAAATGTGTTGCTCCTTGTTTCACTTGTAGTTCATTAACTCAATGTATTATCTGTGCAGATGGGTATTATATGAATAATGAAAAATGTGACAAATGTTCAGATAATTGTTCAAAATGTTCATCATTAAATGATTGTATAACCTGTATAGAACCATTTAAATTAATTTAAAAATAATGTATTAAATGTTAAGAGAATTGTATAACATGTACAAATAATTAATGTTAATAATGTAAATAGGGATATACTCTATAAAATGATGGTTAATGTCAATAAATACCAATAATTTGTAATATTAATTCATGTTCTCAATGCTTGAATGAAAATTAGTGTTAAATTTGCTAACAGGGATATATTATTAACACTACATTAGATTAATGTGAGATAGAAAATTAAATTTAGAATCAAGAGCTTATTGATGAAAGTGACAGTTAAATGTAATTTATAATTATTATTCTTTCAATTGCAACTACTATTATATCTTTCATCATAATTTACTTGATATAAAAATGCAGAAAACTATATATAGTAATGAAAAGATTTGTAAGAGAAAATCCAAAATTTCCTGATCTCCCATTTACTAAATCCTAAATTCCTTCAGATAATTCAAATTGATAACATTACTCTTTTATATATGATTTAATATTTATATTCTTTTTGTCTTTATTTATATATTATTAATATTATGTTAAAGAATCTATAAAAAGACTTACAGCTATTATCTATATAGAATCAAAATTAAGGAGTTTAAAACTAAATAAAGGGTTTTTTTATAGAAAGTTTAAATTCATAGAATCTGCTTCATAAAGTTAGACCTGAGGTATTTAATCAAATTTTACAATTTGTTGAATTTAAAAGTTACTTAGGTTTTAGATTAGCAGCCAAAGAGCCAATTAAACTATAATTCAAATGATTTCATAAAGAATGGCTCAAATTCAATAATTTTAAAAAATAACATAAATAAGATAATCAGAATATACTCAAAAAAATCCAGAAAATGAAAATCTTTAGGATTTAATACAAAGAAAATAAAATGCTGAATATGGCTTAAACGGACTAGATAAATAAGATATATCACAGATTAAAAGATTCGCTCATCCCCCAATAATTGTAGAAAAAGTGATGATAATTGTGTGCATTTTATTGAGTCATACATTTAGAGAAGAAAATTAAAATTGGTCTGCTTGTTAAAAGATAATTTATAATATGTAATTTTTGGGAAAACTTAGAGCTTTAGAAATAGAAAAAATAAACGATAAATAATAATAATAGCTTTAATATATCCATTCTATCTCAGAAGAACAAGGTTAAAGAGTATCATTTGTTTGTTAATGTTTTTATAAATGCATTAAGACCATTGTAGAAATTCGAGAATCTTAGTATTACAAAGTAAAGAGATAAATACAATTAATTGAGTGATAAATTAAGGATAACGAGAAAGCTTCGATTTATCTTTCAAAAATGATTAATTTATTAATTAAAATATTTTCAATTCAATCAAGTAAAACCATAATTAAATAAAGTTATTTTTTATTATTAAAAACATAATCAAAGTTTCAAAAATAATCAGTTTAAAATGATTGTTTTCCAATAATTTTTTAAGGGATCAATAACTTAAAAGTTATTAATTCTAAAAGTACTGAGAAGATTAATTTCAAATAGAATATATCCATAAATTATATATTCTTCCTTTTTTAATCAATTAGGAATATGCTGACAATCATACTACTATTGCAGAATAAGTGGAAAATATTGAAAGATAGCAATTAAATGGTATACTTTGTTTTTGAAAAGATAAATTATTTTAGATGGCTTATATGTTTAAATGCTTTATTTTTCTTAATTTTATATTATATTATATCAGAATAATTAAATACTGTTTATTTTAGCAAACCTGATAATGATAAATTTTATTTGGATTTTTTACCTACTCAAGATTTCATTATTTAATCAATTAAAAAGGATTTTTTGCTTCTGTAAATTTTTATATAAACTAACTTTTATAAAAATTATATCTTATTATTTGTAAAATCAAATCAAAGCTTTTTGAGAGAAGAAATAAGAATTGCGACTTTAATTTTAATGTTCAAAATATAATAATTAATCATTCATTAATATGATTAAACTCTTTAAAATATTCGATTTTAACTTTGGAAAATTAATTGCTCTTTTTATAATTATCCTCAAATTATTCAAAGTTAACAAGTATTTCCTATTTGATGTAAATTGNGTGCATTTTATTGAGTCATACATTTAGAGAAGAAAATTAAAATTGGTCTGCTTGTTAAAAGATAATTTATAATATGTAATTTTTGGGAAAACTTAGAGCTTTAGAAATAGAAAAAATAAACGATAAATAATAATAATAGCTTTAATATATCCATTCTATCTCAGAAGAACAAGGTTAAAGAGTATCATTTGTTTGTTAATGTTTTTATAAATGCATTAAGACCATTGTAGAAATTCGAGAATCTTAGTATTACAAAGTAAAGAGATAAATACAATTAATTGAGTGATAAATTAAGGATAACGAGAAAGCTTCGATTTATCTTTCAAAAATGATTAATTTATTAATTAAAATATTTTCAATTCAATCAAGTAAAACCATAATTAAATAAAGTTATTTTTTATTATTAAAAACATAATCAAAGTTTCAAAAATAATCAGTTTAAAATGATTGTTTTCCAATAATTTTTTAAGGGATCAATAACTTAAAAGTTATTAATTCTAAAAGTACTGAGAAGATTAATTTCAAATAGAATATATCCATAAATTATATATTCTTCCTTTTTTAATCAATTAGGAATATGCTGACAATCATACTACTATTGCAGAATAAGTGGAAAATATTGAAAGATAGCAATTAAATGGTATACTTTGTTTTTGAAAAGATAAATTATTTTAGATGGCTTATATGTTTAAATGCTTTATTTTTCTTAATTTTATATTATATTATATCAGAATAATTAAATACTGTTTATTTTAGCAAACCTGATAATGATAAATTTTATTTGGATTTTTTACCTACTCAAGATTTCATTATTTAATCAATTAAAAAGGATTTTTTGCTTCTGTAAATTTTTATATAAACTAACTTTTATAAAAATTATATCTTATTATTTGTAAAATCAAATCAAAGCTTTTTGAGAGAAGAAATAAGAATTGCGACTTTAATTTTAATGTTCAAAATATAATAATTAATCATTCATTAATATGATTAAACTCTTTAAAATATTCGATTTTAACTTTGGAAAATTAATTGCTCTTTTTATAATTATCCTCAAATTATTCAAAGTTAACAAGTATTTCCTATTTGATGTAAATTGGTGAATTTTTTCTATAATGTGTTCAATAATTTCGAAAATAATAGAAAAATACAAAACCAGCTGTATTCTAAATGAATTCATTGCGTTCATTAGTTTTTGAAGAAGGCTGAAAGAGAATATTTACATACAGATAAGATTTAACTGCGATTTTGGTAGTTTATTAGAGTGTACCGAAAAATGATATTTGTGATTAATTTATTTAAATCATTTTACTATTTACTATTTAAATACGGATTCTGGCCATTATATTTCTGTCAAAAAACTATGTTTTAAATATTTTTTCTAATTCGATAAAAGCAACAACGACAATGATGTTAAATTTAAAACTTTGTAAAGAAAAAAATCATTATTAAAATGAGATAAAAATGGATTAATCTTAAAATAATAACTTTTGAATTAATATTTTTCACAAAATAAATATCTTCAAGCCTCCTATAAAATTGCTTTTTTTAAACTCAATAATTTATTTAAAGAAGAGGCTAAATCGTTAAAAAAAATACCTTTGATAATTGAATAATCTGGGTTTTCTGCATTTATTGAAATGCCTATTTCACAACAATTAAGAGCCAAGCTTTTCTTTTTCTATTATTTTAGCTGTAAAGCTTAATCTTATTGAGCAATTTTACCTATTAAGTAAAAATAATCTGGATTATCGTTATTTTTTTAAACTAATTCAGAAGCATGTAATGAAAAGACATCATCCATTTATTATTAAAAATCTTTATCATCATCAATCAAAGCTTGATTTTAGTAATTCAGCTTTTGTATTTTCTACTTAAAAATCAATGTATTTGAGTTGTTTTCTAATTAATGTCTTTTAGTCTACCTTGAATGAAATGATTCTGAAAATCAATTGAATTCGAATTGGATCCCTTTATATTTTTTTGAAGCGCTTCTCTAAAGCTATCAATATTAACTAAAGCCTCTCCTTAGGAAATAATAAAATTTTAAACCTTATAATAGGCAAAATTAAGAATTTTGTGTATTTTTTTATTTTGCTTAATTACAATATTCAAGAGCTTCTTAAAAATAACCCAATTTAAATAGAACTTTTGCTTAAATTAATAAAGATAATTTACCTTTAATAAAGAATGGATAAAACGAATCAGGATTCCTACAAATGGCATCATCACAATATTATAAAGCTTCTTCAAACCGATTTAATGTTAGTAAGGTAACAGCTTTTAGAAATATGAGAAGAAAATACCTTTATTGATGTAATTTGTATATTCTTCAGGATTTTTTTCAATTGCATAATCATAATATTACAAAGCCTCTTCAAAACGGTTCAAGTGGGTTAGAGTGTTTGCTTTTTATTAACAATGTAATTTACCTTTGTAAGTAAAATAATCAGCATAATCAGGCTTTTTTTCAATTGCTTAATCATAATATTACAAACCCTCTTCAAAACGGTTCATGTTGATTAGAGTGTTTGCTTTTTATTAACAATGTAATTTACCTTTGTAAGTAAAATAGTCAGCAAATTCAGGCTTTCGTTAAATTGCATAATCATAATATTACAAAGCCTCTTCAAAACGGTTCAAGTGGATTAGAGTATTAGCTCTTTATTAACAATAAAGTTTACCTTTTAACGAATAATAATCAGCAATTTCAGGGTTTTTATTAATTGCATAATCATAATTTAGCAAGGCTTCTTCAAAACGATTTAATTAACTTAAAGTATTTGCTTTTTTAAAAACCATCTATTTTACCTTTGAAAGAAAAATAATCAGCAATTTCAGGGTTTTTATTAATTGCATAATCATAATTTAGCAAGGCTTCTTCAAAACGATTTAATTAACTTAAAGTATTTGCTTTTTTTAAAACTATATATTTTACCTTTGAAAGAAAAATAGTCGGCAATTTCAGGGTTTTTATTAATTGCATGATCATAATTTTGCAAAGCTTCTTCAAAACGATGGAGTTTCGCTAAGGCGTTACCTATTATTAATAAATTTATAAAAAACCTTTTTATGAATAATAATCAGCGAATTAATTGTCTAATAAAATTGCATAGTTATAAAAGCACAAAGCTTCTTCAAAACTATTTAGTTATGTTAATGTATTGCCTATTACTAGTAGATTAATAGAAAAAACCTTTTTAAGCATAATAATTTGCACACTCTGGATTTATTTAAATTGCATAATCATAATATTCCAAAGCTTCTTCAAATCGATTTAGTTATGTTAACGCATTGCCTATTATTAATAGATTAATCCAAAAAACCTTTTTAAAAAAAATAATTTGGACACTCTGGATTTACTTTAATTGCATAGTCATAATATTACAAAGCTTCTTCAAAACGATTGAGTCTTTTTAATGTGTTACCTATCATAAATTAATTTATACAAAAAACCTTTCGAAGAAAAAAAATCTGCACATTGAGGGTTTCTTTAAATTGCATCATTATAATAATATAAAGCTTCCTCAAAACGATTCATTTTGCTTAAAGTATTTGCTATTTATTAATAATTAGTTTTACCTTTGTCATTAAAAAAATTAGCTTGTTCAGGGTTTTTCTGAATAGCGAAATCCTAATACTATAAAGCTTCTTCGAAACGGTTCATATGAATTAAAGCATAAGCTCTGTATTATTAATATTTTTTACCTTTGAAAGCATAGTAATCAGCAAATTCAGGGTTTTTTTGAATTGCATAATCTAAATATTACAAAGCTGCTTCAAATCGATTTAGTTAAGTTAAAGTGTAACCTTAAAATGGATTTATACATTACCTTTTGAAGCATAATAATTTGCACACTCTGGATTTATTTGAATTGCATAATCTAACCATTGCAAAGCTTCTTCAAAACGTTATAATTTTGCTAAAGTGTTCCCTATAAAATGGGTTGAGACAAAAACCTTTTGAAGCATAATAATTTCCACACTCAGGGTTTTTTTGAATTGCATCATCATAATATTGCAAAGCTTCTTCAAAACGATTTAATTATGTTAAAATATTTGCTATTTTTAATAAATTAATCCAAATAACCTTTTTAAGCATAGTAATTTGCACATTCAGGATTTCTTTAAATTGCATATTCGTTATATTACAAAGCTTCTTCATAACGATTTAGTTATGTTAAAATATTTGCTATTTTTAATAAATTAATCCAAAAAACCTTTTTAAGCATAGTAATTTGCACATTCAGGATTTCTTTAAATTGCATAATCGTTATATTACAAAGCTTCTTCATAACGATTTAGTTATGTTAAAATATTTGCTATTTTAATAGATTGATAAAAAAAACCTTTTGAAGCATAATAATTTGCACACTCAGGATTTCTTTATATTGCATAATCATTATATTATAAAGCTTCTTCAAAACGGTTTAGTTATGTTAACACATTGCCTATTATAAATAGATTAATTCAAAACACATTTTGATATATAGAAATCAGCAATTTCAGGGTTTTTATTAATTGCATGATCATAATTTTGCAAAGCTTCTTCAAAACGATTGAGTTTCACTAAGGTGTTACCTATTATTAATTAACTAATAAAAGAATCTTTTTATTAAGGAAAATCTATAAATTCTAAGGTTTTTTTATTTTGAGAGCTATTTTATTTTAAAATTTCTTTCCAATCATTTCTTTTGCTTACAATATACTTTTTGGCTTAAACTTGCTTCCTTACTCGTAACTTTATAAAATGCTTTGAAAAATACTTAATTTTAAAAAATTTTATGGCAACTAGAAGCATATTGAAATCTATATAAGAATGAAAATACTTTAAATAAATAACTTAGTATAGCAAATATTTTAAAAACTTTCTCAATTATTTATCCAACTTCTCATTTGGGTTGTAGGACTAGAAGCTAAAAGATTATGAATAAAGTCCATTGCTTTCTAGAAACATCATAATTAATAAAAAAATAATTTATTTATTTTAAATCAGATGGATTTATTTATTAAGAAATTGTATTGATATTCTCAAATCAATAACACTCATAGTTATTAATAGTGCAATTTTAATATTCAATAGTCAAATTTAAAGAATAATTAAACAAGTAAAATGGGATATGATAATTTATCCTGAAGGGTATATATACATCAATATATAAATACAGCATTTTTTTCTTCTTTTATTCATCACCATTTGCTTATGAGCTTAATTTTTAATATTATTATTATATTTATTCTTTAAATAAATTAATCTAAACTCCTTATATATAAAAAAACTTAACTAAATCGTTGCATAGATTTATTTTATGAGACAATAAAGGTAAATATGCTTATGTAAGGTTAGTTTGAATTTTTATTTTGAAAAATATTTGCAACCAACAAAAATTGGTAAGAAACTATTTAGTTGTGGGAGATATGAATTTCAAAATAGTAAAGTGTATCGTTTTTTATTTAAAAGAATTAGCTCAAATCATCTTTTTAATCTGGAAAATGAATGAGTACAGCTAAATGACATTATGATATTTTTGTGATTTTGGAGAAAAAAATGATAGTGAGCTTTGTAATTTTCTTTTTTTCCAAACACTCAATTTAGGCTTAGATCTTATTTATGAGTATTACTTATTACCGCTTAAAAAATTTAATTGTGGAGAACTTTCTTTCTCTTCATATATCATTTATAAACCATTTTATTTAGAAAAATTACAAAAATAGAAAAATGGAGAATAATTATAGGTTTTTTATTTTAAAAGGGAAATACATAAAAAATAACATAGAAAGATAGAAATAGACTAAGGATTAAGTAACATAAAAATCAAACTTTTAATATTTTGAAAGGTAAGATTAAATATTGATGTGTATAGAATAAGCATTAGAGATCAAAATTAATAAAAAGGTTGAAATAATAATATACTAAAACCAATATAAAACTTAAATTAACAAGGAATAGATTATTTTCATGAAATAATAGTAAAATTAATTAGAATTAAACCTTAGTATTTATGATGTAAATTATTCTTTTTATAATACAGAGTAAATAAGTTTATATTTTAAAATTCTCAAGTTTAATAGAAAATTGCAAATGATTATGAATAATATAAAAATAAATTTTGAATATGATTCAATTAAAGTGTCAAGTACCAGAGCATCATAATAAGTTTGTGGAATACTTTTGTATAAATTAGAATTGTAATCAATTTCGTGTATAATGTTACTTTTGTTATCAAAATGGAGACCATTTTTCTCATCCAAAAGATGTTTTCTAAATGGCTGAATTTCAGGATTTCCTATAATAACAATTCAATCAAAATGAGGAATTATTAAGAAATCTTTAAAAAGTGATCAATAATGTATAGATGTAATTAGAAAACTTAAAAAGAGGAATTCAAGTAAAATTCAATATGAATAAAGAAAAATTATAATGTTTAAATGTAAAATAATTAAATGATTGGATATGTGATTACTTTAAGTTCTAAATTGAGAGTAGTTAATCTTTTAAATATGTTGAATAAAACATGAAGGATATATAATAAACAATTTTCAGCATAATTTCTGATTATAATTTATAAACTTTGTAGGAGTAACATAAATAATAATAATGCAGTTTGAGTCTTCAAAATTAATTACAATTAAAAGAAAAAGACTGGAAAAATATAAGATAAGAATTATTGGAGTCAATATTAGTAATGATTTTTAAATTTATAAAAAAGACATCATCATTTCAAAAATAATTGACTTTTTCTTCAGAACATAAACATAGAGATGCTGTAGTTTCAAATAATGGAAAAATAGTTGAATGCGGAGGAAGTTGTCTTTGTGATTAGTTAATTCCGACACATTAAGTTACAAAATTTGCTTTCAAAATTTTAAATTCAAAGGCTTGTTATGTAGGGATAGGTATTAAATAAGTAATGTAAGAAACTAGTTATAACTATGTTGGTTTGAATTAAGGGTATATTTAATGTTATTATTTTATTTAGGAGTTATTTGATAAGGAATGACTAACACAGTTACTCACATAATTAATAAAGAAATAATAATAAATTGTCTTTTCATTTTTCAGATAATGATATTATTATAATTGAAGTAGATATTTAAAAAAAAAATATAAAATGGACCAAATTTTAATCAGGAGAATCATTTGTAAGATTTAAATTTTATTTTTTAGAATCAATAAATATGTAGTTGTTATGACCTTTATCCTTGCATACGATCAGGTAGTGATAGCAAAGTTAAAATTTTGGGTTTTGATTTGTGATTTTTCATTATATTGATACTATAATTTAAGGGTTATAAATGTTGATAAATTTTGCTGAAATTTATACTCCATTTATTTGAATATTATAAAATTTTTCAATCTTTGAAATAGATTCAAGCAATTATATTTTAAAGGCATTATTTTATAATATTTATTAGTTGATCATGAAACAAATTTAAACTCAACAATATCTCATTAAGTAATTATTTAGTTTATTTATTAGATGTTTTTATAATAATTATTATATATGCAAAATGAAATTATTTTATAATTATTGAATAATCCTACATTAAATTCATAAAGATTATTTGTTATATGATAAATAATCTTATTTCATAAATTCAATGAATATTCTATTTTTAATCAGACCCATCTAAAAAATGGAACTATTGAGTTAGTGTATTTTGTTATTTAATGTTTATTTATTATATTAGAAATAATAATTTATTTATTTAGTTATTCATTATTGGTAATTGTTCAATTTTTTCTTTCTAATTTTATAAAAATAATTATTGTTTATCTAAAATTGCGTGGTACATAAGCCAAGATTAATCCATACTTCTGAAGTTTAATTAATTATATAATGTTATATTTATAATACCTCCATGAAAATCAATACAATAGTATAAAAACTAATAAAGATAAGGAGAAATAAAATTTTTAATGATAAAAAATTAAATCATATGTATTCTTAATTCTTTTATTAATAAAGCAGGTGTATAGTTAGAATAATATCAAATAGAAAATATAAAAATTCATTAAGTTAGATTATCAAAAAATGAAAGTTTAGCCTTAAAAGATATTGAATATTGGCTCCATATTATATCCTTCAATTTTTAAAATGTTTAAATGTAGAAGGATGATCAGAGATAATAAAATTATTCTCATTAATATGTTCATTTATTTTATTTCTAAATTCTATCAACAAAATAACATATTAATAAATATTCATAAATTTATCAAACTCCTTTTTCTATTAATTTAATATGAATTGTTAATCAGACACCAAAGATGTTAACATTTAGAATTAAATTAAATCTATTATTGAAAATATAAAAGATGAATTTTATTTCAATGATGAAGAAATTGAAAATGATCTAAAATAATGGTTAGATTAATTAGATGAACCTAAAAGAGATGTAATTATTAAAGAATTGCAAAAACAATTTTTTTAAGAATCATTCATAAAAAGACCTTACTTTAAAAGAAGTTATATCACTGAAAATTAACCTTTAAAATAATAATTTCAAGATTATAAAAGTGTATACTAAGAAAATATAAAGAATAAATAGTATGATTTAATCCTTTAGGAATTAAAAAATGAGCAATACTGCTAAACAAACTTAATACCAATTGAAATAAAAAAATATCTCAATCTTCTTGAAAGATTAGGAGAAAACATTCAATTTATTTTTTAACTCATTGAATTAGTAAAAGAAAGACACTAATACAATTTTTTATCACTTTTAATAGCACTTATTAATTTGTTCTTTTTGGAATGTGATCAAAATTTGAAAAAGGAAATTAATTAGTTAATAGGCATTCTGTTACAGAATTTAATTTATTAATTTTAAAATTATGAGGAAATGGTAATGAGCTATAATGATTAGGAAAAATCAGATTTTATATAATTTATATAAAAGGTTTAATTTAAAGAAATAACTGTAAAGGAAGGATTAGAGTAATTATAAAAAAAGGTTAACAATAAATCTATTTGTTTTTTGTTTGAATTATTTACAACAAAGCTTGAATTTCATTATGATAAATTAATAGGATTTATGAAAAATCTTATCGATGTTAAATAAATTTGTTAAGATGATCTTATTTAGTATATTTCATTAACAGAAAATTTCGATGAAAATTTAGATTTTCTTTACTATAGTTTAATATTTTATTTTTGGATTTAATTATTTAATTCAAATGATGTAAAACTAATCATGGAACAGATTGAATAAAAATTATCTAAAACTTAAAAGAAGCAAGGACTTTTAGAGGAAGGCATTAAACGTATGAAAAATTAGCAATCAAATATAATCTTCAATTTCCTTATAAACAAAATAGTTTATTATAGAAATTAAAAAGATGAAGATTTTATTAAAAAATAGAAAGAATAAGAAACTTAAGAGTTGGAATTAATATAAAAATATGAAAAATTGATTTCTACAAATATAAACGCTGAAATGATATCTAATCTAAGCTAATTTGGTAATATAAAAAGGATGATGTTTTATTAATTTTAAAAAGATAAACAATTTTAATTTAATTAATAGATACAACTTTCGATATTTTTAGCTACAAATAATTTGAATAATGATTCTGAAAAAATTCTAAATTAAATAATTAAAAAAACTGAAAAATTATAATTCAATTAATTAACTAAACTTGATAAATTTGAAAAAATTAACTTACTTTATTTTGAGTATGTTTTTATGAATAAGAAAAAGCCTTAAATAAAAATTTCAAGATTTGTTCATCATATAGAAATTTTTAATAATTATCCTAAATAATTAAAAATTAAAATGGAAGATTTTAATATTTAATTGATATCAGAATAAGAAAAAGAGAAAAATATTTAAGAATGGTTAGAAAATAAAAGTGATGAAAAAACTTTTAAAAATTTGCTTCCTTATTATTTTAATATTATTAAGAGAGGAGAATCAGCAGAACATTTATTAGGATTGATAAATAATAAAGTGATTAATAATTAAAGAAACAAGAAATTTGAAACTTTAAACATTAAATCGCTGTTTTAATTACTTTACAATAATTCAGATAAAGAACTTTAGGTGATGCTGTTAAAATTACATTCCAAGCATTATCCTGTTCCCCTACTGTATTAAAATCCATTATTAGAAAATATAAATTCAAACCTAGACTTTTATGTATTAAATTCAAATATATTTTACCTTTTATCAAACGATTTTACAATAATCAATTTTTCATTAAGTAAAAAATAACATTAGTTTGGAAAAACAGAGTTGATTAATATGCTCTTTTATAATAATTCTACTGAATATAAAATACGAAAATTCGAGGTTTGTGATTCATCTTTAATTAACAATAATTCTGTAGATTGTTAGTTTGATTTTTCCTTTAATGGAACTCGAAATTATTTAATCACTGATGTACATGGAAAATTAGAGGATGAAATATTAAAAAATTTACTTCCTTTTTTCAATCTTTGGATAATTTAAATGTAAACAGAAGATGAATATGAAGAAAATGTAAATAAATTAATCGAATTATTTGATAAATCAACATTATCATAGACTAAGATTGTTCTAATTATTCGAGACTCAATGAATAAGGAATTAAATAAGGATAAAATAAATAACTTATAAAAAAAAGATTTTGATTTCAAAACTTATCGTATTCCAAATTTATTAAAATTAGATGATATGGCCTAATAAATTGATGAAAGATAAAAAATAAAAGATTTTATTTTAAAAACAATTGACAATTAAAATGAAACAGTAAATGAGGGAAAATTAAAAAATTCTTTTTTAAAAATTTGTTAAGCCTTTAAAACAAAAGATGATGAAATCGAAAGAGCTGAAAGGATTTTATAAGAATTAGAAACTGAATTAAATAAAAATATATAGAATCCTGATGGATTTTATTCAAGCGAGGCATTTCCATTAAGACATTTAGCGTGGCAAATGCAAAAATTAAAAAAGTAAAAATAAAATTTTTATCAAAAAAAATGTTAATTTGAATAAGAATAGGAAAATAAAATAAACTAAATTAAATACGGAAGGAAAACAGCATATAATATTGAATAATAGTAAAAAGGAAAATAAAAAGAATAGGAAAAAGTAGAGATTGAAAAAAAAATTTTTAAGACTAAAGAAGAATTAAAAAAAATAGATTAAGAGATCAGGCAAATAGAAGAAAAAATTAAAAAACCTCAGGATTTAGAATAATCAAAATTAATAAAGTTATTTAGTTAGGTATTTTAGAGCAATAATTTTTATATAATCTACTTAAGATTTGTTGAACAAATTGGAAAATTTAATTAAAGAAACATTAAAAATTTAGGAATGTAGATAGAGTAAATAAAGAAATAATGCGGTTAAGCAAAACAACAATAAAATGATCAAATTTTAGAAAAGTAATTGAAAGACTTTGAAGAAAAATTTATAGTTTAAAATATAAGTATAGAATTATTTTGGAGAGAAATAATAAATAGTAATAGTTCTTTTTCTGTTAATCCAATAGATATAGTCTCTAAGTTGATTAAAAAAGGTGAGCCTTTTGAATTTTTAAGTGGGGATGATCTTAGCATAGACTCTAATTTTTTTCATTAATTAAGAGAATAATTATTAGACCAAAAAGATAAAATTCTAATATTGAGTGTTTTAGGACCTTAAAGTTCAGGAAAATCAACTTTATTAAATAGAATTTTCGGATGTCATTTTTTAACTAGTGTAGGGAGATGTACAAAAGGTTTATTCCTATAATTATTAAAAATATCAAATAAATAATAATTTGGAGAAGGTTTATTTGATTATATTTTATTATTAGATTCAGAAGGGTTATAAAATCCTAAATAATAAGATCCTGAATTCGATAAAAAAATTTCTCTTTTCATATTGTCGATTAGTGATATTATTATATTCAATGTTAAAGGGGAAATTCATGCTTCATTTCATAAATTAATAGAAGCAAGTGTTTATACTATTGAAAAATTTTTTTAATAAAATTTTTTAAAATAATTTGCTTGGTGTTTTAATTAAAACAGTTAGATAAACGAAGATGAAAAATATAAATTAATCAAATAAATTGAAACAATTGGAGTATAATTAAAATATGAAGAAAGTACAATGGATGAATCTTGCTTATAAATTGATCAAGGCTAAGACTAATAGATTTCTGATGATTAACATCCTATAATTAAATAATTTGATTTTACTAAATATTTAGAAATTACAAAGGATGAAATAAATATTTTAGGTATGGCACAAGTTCCAAAAGAATGGTTAAAATATTAGTTTCAAGAATATAACAACTCTAATTTATCCTAAATTTAAGAAATTAAATATGAAATTAATGAGAGTGATTATTCAAAAAATGCCTTAAAATTTGGTTTGAAAATTATCCAACAGTTCATTGGAAAATTGAAATAAAGATATTAGGATTCCCCACAAATTTTAACTTGGGATGCATTAATTACTAAAGCAGAAGAAAACTGGGAATTAGTTACTAAATTGCCTGATTTAGTGGAATTTTCTGATTTAAAAGAATAAAGAGATTATCAAAAAATAAAGAGTATTGCATTAACAAAAATTAACAAAGTTAACGAAAAATTTTTAAATAATTTAGCATTCTTAAACGAGAAAAGTAAGGATGTAAATACCTTAGATGATTATAATTTAATTTAAAAAGAAATTTAAGACCTTATTTGCATTTAAATAAACTAAGCTGAAGAAAAAATTTTAAGCGAATTAAAGGATAATTA
This sequence comes from Paramecium sonneborni, assembly GCA_905182985.1. NCBI lineage: Eukaryota > Ciliophora > Oligohymenophorea > Peniculida > Parameciidae > Paramecium > Paramecium sonneborni. The sequence continues at coordinate 72,429 of CAJJDN010000085.1, read as the reverse complement.
TGCTTCAATAATTTCATCTGAAACTCGAAAAAAAGTTGAAGAAACTGTCAAGGAAATATATAAAGCATAAATTTTAGATAGATCTTTGCTACTATTGTAAAAAATTCATTAAGAAAAGAGAAAATTTTAATATCGTCAATTTCCAACTAAGATTTCTCAAAAAATTGCTGAAATATTAAAGAATCAAAATTAATTAGAAATATAGTAAAAAAATTAAGATAAGAGGAATGAATCTTTTAAAGAAATTTTTGAAGAAATAGTAGATTAATCTAACAAAGAAATTGAAAACATTCATATAGAATTTTCAAAACAATTATTTGATTGTTTTAAGAACTACAAAAAAGATTAAATTTATGAATTTAATAATTTGGATGAAAAAACAGAGTATTTTCTAAAGAAAATAAATAATTAAGATCCGAATAAGAATAAGGAAGAGAGCAATCTAATTTGTCAACAATTTTCAAAAGATTTTGAATATTGTGCTTTTAATATTATAAACAAGTAGAGTAAGCATGAACTTTAACAAATTTTTTATTTAGATATTTGGAAAAGACTTGATAATTTGCCTCTTATTGATCCTATTATAGATCCATGGAAATACTTGAAAAAAGAAATTACTTATAATTATTTAGAAATGGAAAATATTGTGAGAGAAATAAAAGCTAATTTAAAATAGGAATTAATTAAAATCATAAAAGAAGATAATAAAGATGAATAAAAAAAATAAATTATCACTAATTTATTTAAATTATTGTAAAAATTACCAATAGAATTTAATTAGCTAAAATTATAAGAATTGAATTCTTTAATGATGAGTAATTTTTAAGATCTCAAAAATTAATTATTCTAAAAAACAGAGAGTAAGTAATTCCCAAAGTTAGAGTAAAAAGAAAAAACAGCTTAATCTGTTAAAATTGCATCATCAAGTGAATCTTCAAAATAATAAAGAAAGGTTCAAAATAGTGAAGAACAATAACAAATTTAAAAACAAAAAAATAATGTTAGTATCAATTAAGTTCATCAAAAATTCAATACAGCAAATTAACCAGTTTTTTAAAAGAATTCGACATTAATTGCTTTTAAACCTGAAGTTAATTACAAAAAAACCCAAATGATAGAAAAGCCTAGTTTGATTGATGATCTTATAAATTCAGTCAAAATTAAATAATAAGGATCTTAAGATATTGATGATTTTACTTTAAGACAATTCTAAAATATATTTCCAAAAATATAGATTAAAAAAACATCAAAAATTGAAGATAATCAGAAGAAATAATATCTCATCCTTAAGGAAAATAAGTCAATTATTTATAATAAAGAGAATAAAAAGTAATTTGATGAATTTTTTTAACATATCATCTCTAGTTAAATAGCATAACGTAATTAACCTTAATTTTAGAATAAATAAGTTTTTGAATTAATGTTGTAAATCATGTAAGAGAATAAAGGTTGGGAAAAGCTATGTTAAAAAATTTATGATACTATATAAAATTAAAAACCATAATAAGAGGAATAATGTTTTAAATAAATCATCGATGTAAATCTGAACGAAAGTATGACAAAATATAATTGCTAATTAATAAAAGGAATGATGTAAAAAGTTGAGAACATAATATTAACAACTAATAAATAATTAGCTTTCTTTGGAGTGTAATTTTCTTAAGGACTTTTTCGAAAAATGCAGAGTTTATAGTTATTTATTATTTGGAGATTTTTATGCTACGATAAATTAAAAATGTATGATTTAGAATAAAAGGAATTGTTAGAAAAAAAAGAAAAATTTTAAATAAAATATGAAAATGGTATTTTATAAAAGGTTTAGGAGGAAAGTAAACAACAAGCAAAAGAACTGGCATAAAAATTGAATGAAATTTTTAGAAGGTAATTTTTCATATAAAATTTAAATAATGTTGAGAACATAATAAATAAAAATAAAATAACATCTAATGAAGTAATCAAAGAGTTAGATTAATTAATATTAATAGATAAAAGACATGATATTATCTCTGGGTAAAATATTGAAAATACAATATGTAGTTACATTTTAGATTAAAAAGGAATTATTGAAAAATACACTCAATAATAAATTTTAAAAGTAAAGAAACTAATTTAGATAGAATTTAGTGAGTAAATACATATTTAAGAATGTTTGAACAAATTAAAAAATAATGCAATAATTTTAAAAGATAGAATTTAAAATTTATATTAAAAATAGAAATTGTAAAAAGATGAATATTTTTATGGTCTTGACGAAGATTAAAAGAATGTCAAATATACATAAAGATAGGTAATGCAATTCATTTTAGGGAATGATGTTGAAAAGATTGATAATTAAGAAAATATATTGTAATTTGATAATAACCTTTAAAAATTGATTATAGATAAACAACCACAAATTTCTGATGGTGATGAAATTTCCATATATTTGTTGAATGATTTTTTGGAAGGATTTATATCTTAAATTGATATTTTTTATGAAAATAGTAAAACACTTGAAACATAAATTGATAGATTTGAAGTAGAAGATAAATTTGAAGAGATGAAAAATATAATGAATGGTTGTGATTAATTATGTCCTATGTGTAATAGAAAATGTGATAATGAAGATTATTAAGATATAAATCATATACATAAATGTTAAAATGGCCATCAATTAAGAGGTATAATATATTGATATATTTTAAAGGAATGAATAAAGTATTGATTGGATCATCCCCATCTACATATACTTGTGAAGAAATACTTGATGAAGCAGAAATTTAAATAAAAGAAACTCGTAAATTTGAAACATGGAATAAAATAAAATAATATTACAGAGATTGGAGTTTCAAGGATATTTTTTAATCATAGACGCTTGAACAAAATTTATTAAAGATGAGATAAATTTGGAATGGAGGAGTTGGTTAATATATTTGTAAACAACTATAGGAAGATTTAAATGAGGAAATACTTTTTAAATAAAAGCATGATCATCCAATGAATATGCAAATAAACTCAACTCACTATATTTTCATACTTGATGATTCTGGATCTATGATCAATAGTTGGAATTTTTTAATTTAAAGCGTTTCAGATTAATTCAAAGTAATAAGTAAGAAAAGTGATGCAAAAATAAGTGTAATAATATTTAATAAAGATGCAAGAATTGTTATTAATTGTGAAGAACTTAAAATTCAAGAATAGTTAAAATTACTTCAATTTTAGAATGGTAGTGATACAAAGTTTGGACCTCCATTTAAATTGGCTTTTGACTTAATATCATCTAATTCAGAATTTACTTCGTATTAATATAAATTTATATTTAGTTCTATTATTTTATTTTACACAGATGGGATAGCAGATTATCCTGAATAGGAAATTAATTAGTTTCGTTTAATGCCTAAATGGATTAAAAATACTATTTATTTGTTAGCTTGTTCTTAAAATACAATTCAACAATCTTTGTTTTAGATCATTTAATTTGGTGAATAAGAATTTGCTAAAGCAAAATTGAGAGATAATGTACATCCATCAGACTTAAGTTTTAACTGGTCAGAGATGATTTCTAAGACTTATCACAAATATTTAGATAAATATCAAGCTTGAACATCAAGTACATATTAATTCCAAATATCTAATATTTATTTATTATTATATTTTAAAATTTAATATTAACTCTCACCAATCATTAAGTTCTTGTATTTTCATTAATAATCTACTCTTATTAATTTTTATTAAAATATAAACAATTTTTATGAAAATTATTCTGTTTAGATTTTAATTAATTTTGTTTAATTGATCAATATTCTTCTCTCTTATATTTAAAACTTAGTAAAATAATTAGGATTTTTTTTTTCTGTAATTAAATGTTTAAGAGAAAATTATTTATCTTGATAAATCTAGATAGCGAATCAAAAATAAATACTTAAACCCAAAGAGATGACCAATTATAAAAAATAGTGATATTTTTAATCAAATTAATTTATCGATGTTCAAGCATTTTGAGAAAAACAAAATAATGTGCACTTATACTAGTCCTTTTAAAAATCAAAGTTATCAAACACTTAATTTAAAATTAAGCTTATAAAATTGAACCACTTAAAGATCTTGAATAGATATTATTTATATTACAGTTTTGACAGCGATAAGCCTCATAATTTTTAAGTTTAACAAAAATAATAAGAAACTTATTATTGAGTGAATAGTTGCAAATCATATTTAGATTAAATAGGATCAAATTAGTTTTTCAATTAAAAACATACTAAATTGGCTGATTTAGTCATTTAAAAATTATAATCAGAAAACATTTTAATAATATTCATTAAATGTGTTCAATCTGTTGATTAAAGGAATTAGTTTAGAGATATTAAGATTTAGTTATAAATTTGAGAAATAAAAAAAGAGGAGACAAACAAATTTCAAAATTATTTTAAGTAAAAATCATTAGTTTAATTATTAGACAAATTACTTTTAATTAATATTGAATTAATTCCTGATATTTTAATTATTTTTCTATGGGTTCACAAGAGTTATATTTCGAATCAAATATTCGAAATATATGACTTAATATGTTATTTTATTAATAATAAAATGATTAAACTTTAAATGATGAAAATCTTTATAATATTTTTTATAGTTTTTATTTTAAGGATTATGATGTATATGTCGCATGAAAAATTTTGTTTTTATCAGAGATTCTAAGTTTATAATTCTTATTATTTTTCCTTATGCTTTTTTTTCTTTAAAAGTGAGCCATTTCTGTAATATGATTTATCGAATTCAGATTAAAGTAAGTTCCGTGTATACAATTTTTCTTAAGTTACTTTTAATAATAAATTAATTTTTAGTTTGAATTGGACTGATCCATTTAATTTTTATTAAAAATTGATATCAAATATATTGAGTGAAAATGTTAGAAAAATAAAAGTAGAATAAAAAATTTGATATGTATATATAAATGAAAATCTAAGAAAATGATTTATTATTATTTATTTAAATAGCACTCAAAATCATACATAAAGTTTTGAAGTATAGATTATATAATCCACAGTTAATACAACAGTCATTATTAGATTAGTATAGTATACATAAATAAGTATCTGAATGATAAGAAAAGAGAGATTGTATTATACAAAAATGAATAGTTCAGGTTGACTAATGCAAAATAATATTATAGGATGATGTAATCCATAATAGTAAATAGAAGTTAACATAATAGTGAATGATCAAATATAAATGATTGATTATAATTATAAACATATATCAAACTTATCTATATCATAAAAGAGAAATAAATATATTAGACATTGATTAACTCAATGAAAAATGATATGATGTTTATTCTAATGAATAAATATAAGTAAAGGGTAGATCAACTATAATTTAAAAATATTAACTTTATTGAAATAATATTGATAAGGAATTCATCGTATTTTTGGTTAAATTTATTATTTTCGATCTCTGTATCTAAAAATATATTAGTAAATTCAAACTTACAATTTTTGTTCATTCTATTCAAGTCTCATTCACATTTATGAATATATTTTTCATAGTAAATTAATTAATTTATAATTCTTCATCCAAAATCTTTGAGAATACTTTTCCATATAAAAGGTAAAAATGATTAAAAATACTACAACTATTTTTATCTTTAAATTCTTTTAGATTATTCTCATCACATTTATTATTTTAAGTATAGATAAATTTTTAATTAATGAATCTTTTTATAGAACATTATTAAAAAGTTATTAAAGTTATTTCATAACATAATTATTTATAATTTACTTAATCATAAAATTACAGATATCAAAGTTTTCATAATAAAACTCAAAGTATCAATTTCTTTTCGCAATAAACTTAAATAAAAAAATTAAAATACCCTTTTAGTTTTTTGTCCATTGATGATCTGGATTTATTTTCAATGACTTTTCATAATATATTAAAGCTTATTAATATTGTTATTGATCTTATAAACAATTTCCTTATAATAATAATTAATAAGATACCTTTGCATGATAGAGAAAAAGAGTTTTAAGGGTTGATAGAGAGTGCCAAATCGAGATAATATATAGACTCTTTATATTTTTTTAATGATCTTAAACAATCTCCTATTATTTTAGAATAATTTAATTTACCTTTTAAACTTAAGGTAAGAAAATCTTTAGGATCAATAGCAATAGCTTTGTCCAACCAAATAATAGCATCCTCATATTTGTTTAATTCTTTTAAACATTCACCTTTTTAAATTAATAGATTTACTTTTCTCAC